>JAINUG010000058.1:4783632-5191493 GCA_029706075.1 Aldrovandia affinis
GAGAGTCTAAATTGCCTGTAGGTATGAGTGTGTGAGTGAATGGTGTATGTGCCCTGCGATGGATTGGCGACCTGTCCAGGGTGTATTCCTGCCTCTCGCCCAATGCATGCTGGGATAGGCTCCTGCGACCCTGACCAGGAATACGCGGGTTAGATAATGAATGAAGGATGAATGAAATCTGATTTAAAAGTAAGACATGTAGCACAGTACAACGAGTATGTGAAAGAATGTTACAATAAAAGCTGTTCCATAAATTTGTATGATTGAATTTGTGCTCACTGAAAAGTGAGAATTATAATATTTTTTGCCAGGGCACAAATAGGACAATAAATAACAAATTATGAGTATCGGCCGATTGTGTTATTTGAATTATCGGTATCGGTCCAGAATTTGCATATTGGTGCATCCCTAATATTTATATACAATTATATTATAAAGAATACAACTTTCTGCTCCTTGTACAGACATCTGCCTTCCTACCAAATGTCTTGCCATAAATAATATCAATTGACATCAGGACAAAAACATTTACACGCATTTGACAGATAAAAAAAATCACTAAAGTCCACCAATGCTGACTCCTCTGACAAGGTGCTTATCATAGCTGCAGCAAAGCTGTCCGTATTACGAACATAAAGCGTTTTTCTAACTGCAAAAACCTCAATTGTGGCAGAGTCCAGTCTTCATGCTTCAGCACTGTAGACATAATTAGCAGTGTGTGTTTAAAGAGAATGGCCACGCTCCATGAGCTCATTAAACAGGATGAGGCAGCATGTCATGTCTAGTCAAAAGCAGTGGCGAACCGTGACTATTGGACATAGGCCTTCAGTGAAAACCTGCAATTTCATTGTAAAAATAACAGAAACAGTATCCCTTGCACCCGATATAAGCCTATATTGTCACTCACATCACTACCCTTAGGAGGTAATAATTTGTATTACTCTGGGGGAACATTCAACATGTTGAATTAAAACTGCAAAGACCCTGACCGTGCAACATCCTCTGGCGTTGTATTTTAAACAGCACATTTTTATTTTACACCGTATAATGAAGGCCATACTACCACAACAGAAACCAAAGGTGCTGTAGGCCTATGTCGATCGGTCGTCAATCAATCGGTCAATCAATCGATTGTGTTTATCAAATCAATCGGTCACAATCAAAGCGCTCTCATGTGGCTTTCGCGCAGCACCATGGCAACGTTCATAAAGTCTCTCCGACAAATAGTTTCGCCGGTGCATTGAACAAAATGTGAGCTTTGATTCCAACCAGATCAAGGTCTAAATTCAGTCATTTGTGATTTAGGCTAGATAAAACACATGTATATGCCTGATGTACAAATCTTTATTTATGGGTGCGAGAATTTGATGAATCATAGGCCTACTCACATTATGAGATTTGAGCGCAAGAACAAGTTAATATGAAATCTAAACGAGTGTAAATAGAATGTTGGCTAAACTGTTGTTTAAAATATTACAATTGATTGACTTTTCCGAGTACCAGGCCTACCAAAGGCGACAACAGTGACATCAGAGGAGGATGACGTGCCTGTGGTGTTGAAAGGATAGCGACTAAGCGCACACACAACATACGGACAGCTGTTACACACAGCATCAAACAAGAACCAGCTCATTCAATTGGCTATTATAAGCAGAGGCCCTCACTACCGGCATAAAAACACAACCTCATACAGCATTTCCAACAATAGGACTTCTTACTGCAATTATCATACATTTAAACAGACAGTACCCTGGCAGGCTGGGATAAAACGTCTAAATGCAATGTTGATAATAATGCAAATGCATTATTGTCAAATACACACCATAGGCCCAGAGCAAGCATGCTGAAAAAACAAACAAAACAGCAATACAAAACAGTGACACTCACCAGATCATTTGAAAACAACTGGTCCTTCTCAATTGAAAACAGACAATTTAGCTGTCCTTCTCGTTTGAAAACAAAGTCCATCCTCCAGTCTTTCTTTGTGAAATGGGCAATGGCGGCATCGAATAGTTTGTCCTTTGACTTCAAATCCATAACAAGTTCTGTCTCGATTGAGACCAAGGCCGACAGTCAAACCTGTCCAGTGGTGTTTCTGGAATATGTCTTGATAGTTTTCAGGGATGAGAATGTCCTTTTCACTGAGGCAGTGGACACAGGAATAGTCAAGACCAGGCAGGTGAGTAGATACAGCTGGTGCATGCTCTCATCCAGTCCTTTCTGCTGGAGAAAGTGGAGGAGATCGGCTGGGCTCCTTCCCTCAAAGTTTGACATGGTGTACATCACTGCGAGTTCAATTTTGAGTCGTGGCAGATCAAAGTGGGACCTATAACTTTCCTCGAGACTTGAACGCAGCGTCAAGGAAGTTTTTCCTATATGTGACGAACTGCTGCGGGTCTAGGAGGGCAAGGAACATAAGCCTTTCATGGTCCTAGAACCTGTCTCTGAGCTGAGTGAGAAGACTGTAGATCATCCCACTGTGTAGCTGCTGGTACCAGGTGCGAACGTCTCCGCGTGTCTGTGCCCTCGGGAGCTCGGGACGGCGGTCTCGCCAACCGTGGCCTCGTAGATTGACTCGAAGTTCCCTCTCTCCCTCTCGATGGCGCTGCAGAAGTCTTGACGCTGTTCAAACAGAACTGCATATCAAACTCCCTGTTCTGCAAAATCCCAAACAGGACATCAGAGTGCGCAAAGATGGAGCTGAAGGTGGCCAGCAGGAAGCAGAACTCGTAGCTCGCCAGGTGCGTAATGTATGCATCTGCGCTGTGAACGGTGTCTTAATCAAAGTCATCATGGTGATCTACAATGTGTTCAAAGAGCCCTTTCAGTTCCTCTCTCTTATTGGACACAGTGCAGACCAAGTGTAAGTTAAAGTTCCACCGTGTTGGAGCTACTCTGGGGAGCCTTCGCTGGCATAACTCATCCAGTAGTTTTGCCCTTTTAGGCGACCTTGAAAAAAAAAGCTGCCAGGCCACTGAGGTGTGAAAAAAAAATCTTGCACTCTCATCTTTGCAGCACCTTGCGACATCACTAAATTGAGCGTGTGCACATAGCAATGAATGAACGGCGCCTGCGGGATTGTTTCTTTCACTCTCGCTTGTACTCCATGTAAACAAGAGACCATAACACTGTGCCACGACTTTAGAAGTGCATCCACACTCCTCCAAAAACCCAATAACCCGGGCTGCAATGGCCTCTGCCGGCTTGTCCTCAGTGACATCTTGAATTCGGAAAAATCTTTCCTTCACACTACTGTTGGTAATGTAATGCAGCACATGCAACATTTGAGCTGTATTACTGATGTCTGTTGTCTCGTCAACCATAACAGCTACATGTCTTATTCACCTCCATTACATTTCATTTCATTACATCCGTTATGAAATCAGCAGTTGCATTGATCAGGTCGTTTTGGATTTTACTTGACATGCCGGAGAACACTTTTGAAGTTTTCAGATGGCAGCGTAGATCAGCTGTCATATTCGGACAAAAAGTCACGCAACTCCAAACAATTCCCTCTGTTGGAGGACTCTTTGCTCTCATCATGTCCTCTAAATGGCAGCTCTTGCTTTCCAAAAACACAACAGAATGAATGAGGCGTTTCAGAATTTCCCTATTCTGTCTCACCTTCTCATTGTGTGCTAGCGTTTCTCTTTGGTGCTGCTCACTTAACTGGACATCTACTCTTGTGTCTCCAAATGCTTTCAGTCGGATGGTGGCTTGCAGGTGTCCAACTGTACTTTGGTGGTGCAGGGCTGCTTTCGTTAAGCAGCGAAGGTTGTTGAAACGAGCACTGGCCCATGGCCCCTTCTCCGTGCTGAATAACAGACAGTCCCAGCAGTACCGCCTGTTTGTTTGCAGGCTCCCAGCTAGCCACAGATAGCAATTGTAATAGCTAGCTTGGAATTGCTAGCTTGAAAATGCCTCTGAAATAACTTGTTAGCTTGCATGAGGTAAATCTGGCGTTGGCCTTCCTCTTTGGACAATCTGAAATTTCTCATTAAAACCCAGCCTTGAAAAAGGTGGTGCTAACAAATTAGCAATACAGTCCTCCTCCATTGTTAGGGCTTCTGTCACAGCTAGCTAGCTAGCTAGCTAGCTAATGTTAGCTATCGATACCGATAGTGACACTAATGTCACTTCAAACTGCTTTATCATTTCGCGTTTTAGATGTCGTTAACATTGACTTGATTATTATTTTTTTTTTTACTCTGGAAACAAATACTGTGATAATTAATTTGTAAAATACCAAAATCATGGCTAATATAGACACGAAACGTCACTCTAGTCTAGCTAGCTATACGGTGCTCAATCGCTGCTACTGTCGAGGGGAGATCTGGAAAATTATTTTGATCTATTCATAGTCATTGCCTTCTCGAAGGCTCGGAAGTGGCGGGAATGTATTGAAAAGAATGTCCCACCCACTACAAATGAAAATATGATTGGCTAATCCACCTGTCCATAAATCTTCCTTCAATCCAGCTACCAAAGGCTGAAGGTGACCGTTACTGTAGCTAGATTGTTCTACCCAGAGACGACCAAAAGATTGGCCCTTTTTTCTTTTCCCTTAAAATGAACTCTTTCTTTTCCGAAACAAAATAAATCACGAGATAAGACATATCAATGACAGACATTGTTTAACATTAAAGGAATAAAAAAACAAATACATTATATTGTGAGTTCATGGATTTTACATTTTTCATTTTATTATTTTTTCTTAGGCCTTCAGTGAAGGCTTAGAAGGCCTGGGCGGTTCCCCACTGGTCAAAAGCCAGTGGAAGAATAAAGCTGCTCCAAAGATCGCAGTGCCAAGTGTCTCGCATCAGAACGGGGAAAACCAATGGGACAAAAACTGCACAAATGCAAACGCAAGAGTCAGTCTCATCCCCCATCCCTCTCTATTGCGGTCACTCCATCTCTCCATCTTTCATATCACAAGTCTTCTCTGGTTTTAGGGACCCCCACCACTAAGGAACCACCAACAGAATTATGGAAATGGAATTTGCATGCTCACATTAAATTAACTGTCTTAATGGGAGTTCAAGAGGAAGTGCTGTTCAATCATTTTAAGTGAGGGGATGTTCATATTGACTGACACTTATCCACGCTACGCAGAAAGCATGAATTTATTAGCAGTAAACTCAACATTCAGCTTAACCCGTTTCTGCCATTGTTGAAGCTTGACGTGTTCAATCAGGTTATAAATATTTATGAAGAGGCCTTCATTCCAGTTGGTAATAGGAGCTTTAGGGCCTGTCTATGGATTTTCTGTCATTTGCCACACCCCTTCATGAATATTTGTAATGACGGAACACTTTTAGGTTTAACAATGGCAGAGATAGATTTTTCAGTGTTAAGCACACCAAGCTGAACATCTGTTCACTAAACATAATATTTGTGATGAAGCCTAACCTCACTTCCTTGAGTGCTGATAAAAATGTCCTTGTTGTCTCACTAAAATGCAAATCAAAATTAAACAATTAGGCCTATCATTTTGTATTATTTTCCACATAGGTACTGAGACTAACATGTGTTAAAGATGGTTAATTTTGCCTTTAGGCCATTACATTATACTACCAACAATTTCCTTGCATTAGTGCACACATTGCTATCTTTAATCAATTTCCCTGACAAGAGAGCAAATACTCCAGGGCAGATAAAGGTTGGCACTGAGACAGCAGTCAGCTAGTTATTATTTCTGAAGTAAAACAAATAGGCTATGTTGATATGGGATAATGTGCACTGACACATTTGAATTAACAGGCCTCAGCCTTATTATGAAGATTGTGAAGAAACTACAATATTCTCATTATCCAAGATGTATTATGTCAACATTTGGACATGTAGCAAGTGTCAATCATAGAGAGGTGAAAGGTTGGACCTGAGTAACATTACTGCCCGTCTATAAAGCATGTAACTCAGTGACCTTGAAAAAAATGACTTCCATTCTATGTGCTTGGCATTACATTGCCAATATGTAGGCTACTCATCTGCAGCACTGGCACTGTGAAAATACAGAAAGCCAGCATCGGCACTTCTGTAGGATTTATCAGACAAGATTAGGGTCTTGCTGGTCTTTGCCTATTAGGCTAAAGGTTTTGAGAACGGTTCACATTCAGAATCAGCTAAATCTACTTTCGTTGTCTTAGCTGTTTCATCACCTATTTGGCAGAAATTTGGCACGTCTCCTCGGATAGCCCTGTACAATATATTAGACTCTCAAACCAATCTGTTTGGCCGTTGTCTTGAACCAAATCCCCGGTAAAATTAGCTAAATGTTGTAAGGCAATTATTTTTTCAAGGCTACCTAAATATCAACAACACTGACAAAAGAATATGCTGCATATCCATGGTACGGATGTCCTACATCATCCTAGGGTGACTCAACTTTGTAGGTGTTTTTACTTTTTATTAAAATTAAAAAGCGCCCATTGAATTTGAATGGTTACCAAAAGTTAGCATTTCGACAATGCTAGCAAACTTTGGCACCCACACCCAATGTTCGATCAAAAGCAAAAAACAAAGCCACAAGACCATTAAGAGCAGTTGTTGCTAGGCAACCGGCAACTACTATGGATGACCTGAAGGGGGCAGACAGACAACAAGCTAGAATTAGCTGAGCTAACACTCTAGTAGTTTGTAAAACCACACATAGAACGCTAGCCAGGACAAAATATCATCACTGAATGAAAAAAAACTTAACGACGGTGCTAGCTGACCCTGTTATGCTGCTCTTGAACAAGTCTTGAATTGAGGGGCTAATCATTCACATAGTTCATAAACAGCAGCTCCAAGCAGAGCTCTGCTGACCTTCAGGAGTCATTGAGAGAGTCGGCAGTCTTCACGTCATCGCCAAATCAGATCCATCTCCCGTGGGAGCGTGCTCTTTGTACGTCCCCCTTCCATAGCTCAAGAGCATGCAGGCTCGCTCTCTCTCTCGTTCTTTCTTCCCCACAACCCCTTCCACTAGACTCTGAACCCATGTTAAGCAAGAAATCAGCTCGATAGCAAATTCCACATCAATAAAGTTTTTTTTTTTTTTTTCTTTCTTTTTTTCTCTATCAAATGTTAAATTATACACTGGCTTGGCTCAACAGCATCCTTTCAGCACTGCATCTAACCAAGATAACAGCCAAGATACAGACAGTTCTTCCAGCTCCAGTCTAATCATTAACACACACAGGGAATAGCAGTGGTAGTACAGTGTTCTAGCAGGAATCAGAAACCGGCCCATTGGCATAGCAAACGGTGGCGAGGTCCTACTGAGCTCATAATTGATAAACACGCCAAACTACAGGAAGCCTTTTGCGTGTCTGAAAGAATTTGCTTTCACATTTTCTCTGCTTTCACACAAGAATTTAACCCTTGCCATCACTTCAGGACTTCGCAGCTTTAATTCCCCACGTTGCGCTTAGCTGTACATTTTCCCCCCACAAAGCAACATGCTGCTGCCAAGAGGCAGATTTGTGAGATATAATCAATAATAGGCTGTAGTAAACTGGATTTTCCATGAGCACATTAAAATAACACAATTCATTTTCTACCAAATAAAAATAAATCAATAACTAATTCATAACGAGGATTACAAAAAAACATTGAAGATGTATTCAAAACATCACTTTGTAAGCTAAGAGAACGACCCGGTTTGACTGTCCTTCGATAACCAAATGTGCCTTTCTGTGAAGGCACAGGAAGTCATCGCATGTTACCCCTTTGGAGAGGTCTGTCCCTGTAGTGTTACCAGTCTAGTGTTACATGTTACCCCTCTAACAGTAGTGTATAGGACATATGCCGCCCCCGAGCCCATTAACTTGATTCCAGACCGGTCCTCCCACGCCTACCCGTCCCTGGATCTGGACCCCCTTCACATGATTTGCTCAGGTGAGATTTTAAGAGGAGGCAACTCAAGCAAGGACTTTAATACATCAATGAACATTATCGGTTCAGAATTTTCATATCGGTGCATCCCTAGTTTTAAGAAAGAGAGTTTTTCCTTGCCACTGTCACCTTAGGCTTGCTTTTGGGAGGGTTTAGGCCTGGGTTCCCTTTTGTTTTTGTGACAATGTATTTGTAAAAAGCGCTATACAAATCAATTTGTTTTGATTTGATGACACAATACACATTAACCCCACATGAATGAATAAGGAGCGGAAATTTACTCTTTGTGCTAACCTTGCTTATCTGTGCAATAACCTTGGAGTAGAGTAGGTATGCTAGAAATAGCCTGTGTCTAGATCAGTGAGGGTAACATTTATCAAAATCCACTGCACTAGAGCAGACACCTGCTCAAGGGAATGCACGTAACCATCTCTGCTGGTTGTTATGGTGATGGATCAGCGATGCTATAGGAGAACTGTCTCTGATCTCCCTTGACACCCACAAGATCAATCCCAGCATGCTCCTCTCTTCCTCTCGCACTGGTGCTAGAATTCGTTACCCACTCTCTTCCACTGATATTACTCCCGTAAATACATACATCCCTGTGAACTGACTGTGAAGCGGCTCCTCACACTAGAATGAGAATGTGTCGAGGTGGACTGCAGCTGGAAGTAGAACGAAAGCCAGGAAATGAGCCCAAGTCTGACATCAACCGGAGGTGGTGCAACAATGACTGATGTACTGCTAGCCATCTAGAGTGCACGGCACATCCTTCAGTACAACAGCACTGTTTTCTAAGTTGGCCAATAGGGCACCATTTGAGACTGAGCACAGGTAAAATGCGTCCCTGTTGCAAACCAAACTGCTTGATGTTTGACCCGGTTTGATTATGAATGTCCAGAGCCCACCTTCCTACCCCCACCCCACCCCCTTTCAGTAAGAGAAAAACATTCCAGCTGAAAACTTCACATGCAGACAAGCACCTGGTGAGGTTGACTTTACTAAAAATAATTAGGATTATTATTTACAATATTCACAAACTGCAGGTCAAGAACACTTTGTGCCACTTCCTTTCTCCTGCCAAAATCGAATCATAGCAAATAAAAATAAAAAAGTATTTCAAGATTAGGAGTTCACTAACTGCTTTCAGAACAGTTTTAAATATTACACTGTAATTTGTGTTACGTTGGCTCATGTACTGTGCCTAGTAACAAACAGCTGAGCAAGTCAACATCAAATACCTGAATCAAATCGAGTGTTTATACGTAATTTTGATATATAGGCAAAACATATATGAAAGTGTCTCGAACATTCAGCATTAATCCCAGCTTCACTACACCAACCAAGCAGTGATGACGTGATATGGTCTTTCGTGCATTACTGTGTAGGATAATCCATAGCCATCGACTCACAGAACGTTAAATTGTACCGCACAAATGGCTGCAACTTCCTTATTATTGGCTAGATTAAGTTGTAAATTCCCCGACTAATATTCCTGTACAACAATCAGTCACGCCGAAGACAACTGTTAATACCCGTAGTAGCCAATTGCTGTTTTGCATCAGAGAGAAGTAAAAAGGACCTGCCTTTCCGTGTCATTATGGAATTGGGAAATGATACACATTCCACCACTTAGCTTGCAGCTACACACCTTTTCCTGAACTACAGGCTGCTGATACCCCACCGTTTTCCTATGCGCAACTTCCAGGGGGGAAACGTGCCTTTACGCAATAACTTAGTCAGCTTTCGTTAGTTAGCAATTTAATGTTCATTACATTTCCAAATGTACCTGTAGCCAGCTAACACATACGACTTGCAAGCTAATCTATTTTGTGCCGTGGTAAAAGAGCAAGCGAGCAGGCTAGCTAAGGCTTTCAGTTTAGTCATTAGTTGGCTAGCTAGCTCGTTGATGTTGGTTTAATTTGACTTCTTAGCTATTCTACCCTAGCTAAGTAGCTAACTTTGTAATAACTAGTTTAATGTTATTTAATTTGTCCTGCTGGTAACTTAGCTGGCTGTAGCTACGTTAACGTTACTTACTTTTCAGCCTCTGCCTCTTTACCGTTTCCATTCTTCTTGGTCGTTTCAGTCGCTTCTACTGCGCCTTCGGCCTTTGTACAAAAGGATCTGATCCCGGGTGAGGAATACAGAAAAGGTCGGTATCCTCCGGCATAGAAGGGCTTCAGTTTAGACACGACTTTGACATCGGGGCACGCAGTGCTAAAGCAGTAGGCTGGTGATGACTCTTTATTTCTGACAATGCCTGCCAAAGGACGCTTGAGATTGGATTGAAACAACTCCTTCAGCACTATCGACAACCTAAATTGTAACATTTCAATCCTGTCGAGCAAATAGATGCGAAGTTTTCGTCGAAATAATTCTAAGATACGTAATTGAAATGGTATTTCTCGGCAAGCCAGAAACGTAAACTACTGCGACTCCCACTGTGCAATGCGCGTTATGACTCATGCTGTAAAGCTACTTCGTTGATTTACGGATCAACGCGAATCACGCCCTTCGCGAATCCCATTGGCGGAAGTACACTTAGACGTCTAATTTGTCCACGCTCCGATTGGCCTGGTATTGTATCTTTCACTGTTTACTTTAGAGTCATTCCGTTCCGCCAATAACCTTCAATGAAGGCACCGGCGAAAATATACAGGTTTTCGCTCGAGTGGCTTTGTTGTGAAGGACAGTGCATGGAGGCAACGGTGGATCCGTTCGCCGGTGTCTTGACACAGAAATACGCCATGGTTACCGTAAAACATATATTAACAAATGTAACCAATAAACAAATGATGAAACAATGTAATCTCTCTTCTCTCACGCACAAACGCGCGCGCGCGCGCGCACACACACAGACACAAACGAAAATGATGTGCATTTAACACAGCTTTGAGATGCATATACATCAGAGATATTCCGGAAGAGGCATGACAAGTCAGAATGCAAATTCTCTGCAAAAACTCAGTCAGTCACTGTGTCCTTGTTGTCAGCATTTTCAAAAACTTTCAAAAATCTTCATTACTGTCCTTGAGGGTAGCCTATATCATACTCACATTGTATCACCCATTTACTGTATCTATTGGGCAAAATAACTAAATAAACACCGCTATAAACCACTTATCTGGTGTGGTATATTACTCAATCACATTTTTTTTTCAACAGGGCTGATACTTCATGATAATATAATACAAGTTTCCAGGTAGAAATATTGGAATTTTAGAAATAAGGAATCGAAATGCTCTTTTTGAAAAAGGTCTGAAGTCCATAAAATAAGATGCTCTTTGGACACATGGCTCATATGTCAAAAAAACAAAAATTGGAAGGCTACACATAGCACATCCAAAAAAAAGTCCAATGCACACTTACTTGGATCTTGAGTTAAAAAGTATTTATTTCTTGAGCATATCCATTAGGAAACGTTGGCAATATTTGAATATTGCTCTCTGACACAAAACACCAACTCCTGTTGACTATCATTTTATAATTGCATAACATTCTATATTGTAAGAGTCAATATTGTGGTCAGATATTTTCTGCAGGTGTGTTTTGGCTTCATCTCAGGGGAAGGCCCCTGTTGGTTGAGGTCAAAGAATGACACTTCCAGGATAAAGCTGTGCAGAGAATCTTATTGGCTTGTGGAGGGTTTGTGCTATGACAGCTCCACACGTTATCACCTGGCAATCATGTTGAGGAGACAACATAGCCACTGTCCATCAATTCAATTATTTAGTGAAGTCAGCACCTTGGAAAAGTAGGCTGTTTAACATGACTTATTTGGAGTGATATATATGAGAGGGGGAATGTACTTTGGACCAAATTAATGATCCATGTCAGGAGCAAACAAGGATCTATTGGGAGAGATTTAGAGGCACTCTCAGGCAAGACAGTAGGAAATTTTCCACTGTGACATCACAGCTTCTGAACCCCATGGCTATAATCCCTACAACATGCACAGCAACTGATACTGTGAATTCTCCTCACTTGCATGCTGATTCCTCATACTCACTCATCAATATTGGCATATTTTGATTTGTCCTTTGTCTGGAGACAGGAAACTATTCAAAAACCAATATCGGCTAGCACAGTGCCAGATTGGGAAATTGAATTGCGTCCTTTTTTAGGAAATCTTATTCCCAGTGTTTTAGAAAAGAAGCTGCAGGATTTGAGAAGAGCAATACATTAGCATAGCACTTAAGCTCCACCCTCCTGCTCGCTCCAGTTCGTCTTTTTTTGTGTTCTTCGTATTTTCTTCTCCTTTTTTTGGAGACTGAGTCACACCGAACACTTCCTATAGGAAACGCATTCAGGGTGGAGAGAGGCTGGAGAGCCACGGAATGCAATCAGCGATGGCTGAATGGCCGTGAGGGACACGAATTGGAGTGACGTTTTCACAATACCCAAAATAAATACTGTCTGCCCAGCAGTAATCTTCCCTCTGCAGCAGAAACTGCACGCTTAATGAACTTCAGAAAGGCAAATGTACATACTTTGTTAATCGAGATGCCTGGTAAAACATTTGTTGTGGTAAAGAAGTGTACGTCTTGCAATTTAGGAGATTCGTGCCAGTGTTCAGGTGGTATTCTTTACAACAAACAGCAATGTTTCCCACCCACTGCAGTGCTAGTAAAAACAAACAAAACAAAAAAGAGTGTTTGCTTTCCGTCATGTTTACTTAGCGAAAAACAATATATCAGGACTAAAGGACCCAAGAGGACCAAAAGAGGACCAAAACATAGTGTGATAGTCAGCCTAGTCTACATTATCATATATGTCCTATATATATATATAAAAATGGTGTAGCACTCTTACAAATAAATCCTTTCATGTATTCGATTCAAAGTTTGCACAGAACACTAAGCTTTCCCTCTGGTTTACCAGGGATGATTTAGCTGTGAGTCACTCCATGCTCTGGAATGTTCCAAACTTTACCCATAACTCCTAGATCCTCTGTTTGAATCAGTGAGAACTCAAAGATATGTCATCTTTCAGGTGCAGTTATGCAGCTCTAACATCAGCGCAACTTTCATGTTTTTCTCTAACATCAGCGCAACTTTCATGTTTTTCTCACAACTGCGCATACATAAAATGCGGACTGGTATTGTATTGTTAATAAATACAGTTTTTTTAAATTAATTGTGTGGTAGGTACCTCAAAAAAGCCTTTGTAGTTGATTGCTGATGTACGTTTTTATCTTTTTGTTTATTCATATATATTTTTTGGTTTTGTGCTCCAGGGAAACCTTTAACAGAACTGCATTCGTTACAGTTAGTATAAAAAATTTATTAAGCCACTTTGTCGATCTACGATTCAGTAAAAAAAAAAAAAAAGACAAATGCAGTGGATACATGCATACAAATACATTTTACATTACATTTTACACGACTTACAAGATGTGCATTAATACATGGTAGGAACAATCATAGTTCGCGCAAGAGATCAGTGCACTAATACAGCGATAGACATCGTTGTATTCAGCTGAATACCATACCTGTAACACTGGGAAGGAAAAGGTTAGTAAAATTATTATTATTATTATTTTATGAGGAGTAAGCAGGGATACATATACAAAAAGTATTGAACAAGTAGGCAGTGGTGATGACAATTGGCTAGATGTACAGAATTCAGTGGTAGTGGAGTCTGAAAAGGTGGGTTTGGAGTCTCTTGCGGAAGATCGCAAGTGATTCTGAATGAAATTGATTGATTGATTGATTGAGTAATCACTATGTAGTAGCCCTGATGCACTTATGTTTTCACTAGTTGTTTACTGTGTTTTAGTTTCTAATATATGTGTTGTGTAATTAATTAATTAAGTTGCTGTTTTCAATAGTATACTTGCAACGCAGGATATCCTAGCGACGCATGCCTAGATTTGCCTGTACATTTTTTACCCAAGCTGCTTTTAATTTATTGAAGAATAGCGACATGTAATGGTAAAATGGAGAACTCGCTTTTAAAAATCAGATTAAAGTAGACAGCAAATTGACTAAATGCAAGTACAGTATATTCAATAACATGAAATATTACAAGTTTTACTAAAGCATTTAATACAACACAATGCTAAGGTAATGAAAATGATGCTTTGTTTACTCTGCATTTTAAAAATTAGCCACATTTCAGACAATATAAAAATGCCTGACTTTGGAATGCAGGGATCAAAAGCAATTACATATCATATACGTTGTACTGCCAAGCAATGCCTACCTACGTTTCCTCGTATTAATAGGGTATAATTTCCTCTATCAAAAAATAATTCAAATAGATTTACAGATTTACTCTAAATGTAGCAAATTGATACAAATGTGGATATGCTGCTATCTTGTGGACAATGTGCGTATTGTCACCAACTACAGTGTAAGGTAAGCGTATGTGTTTCACAATTGAAAAAGTGTGATTCCCAAAAGTAAAATGTAGGCTACATTTTAAAAAGCCTATTAAAATGATTGTAATCGCAGCTGCAGAACCTCTTCAACCATTTACCGTGTCGAAGTTGCCAGTTAAAATGAATAAACCTACTCTGTAAACCTCAATAAATCGAATCTATAAACATAACTTATAAATCTCCTACTTTAAATATCCATAAAAGATCACGGATCAACAAAATGTGAAACTTTCTTTGACTTCGAGGAAGAGAAAGAGAAAAGGTCCAGACTTAAGTTGTTAAATCATTGTTAAGTCGACTAATCGTAATGCACTTGAAATCTTTTTAAACGATTTAAAAAAATATTATTTAACCTGATTTAACGTATCTTCGCGGTCTTAACTGGTCATGTGACTAAAATGCAAGAAAAGAGTGTTAATCTAGCCCATGTTAATTAAATGTGTAATGATGTTTGCAAGTTATTACGTCCCTCGTTTATATACTTTATATGTCTTATTTTTTCTTTTCTTTTTTACAAATATATGCTCCTATATACATCTTGTATTTTTTGTTGGCCAAAAAAAGTAAATAATTGTTTGATTAGGAACACATCTCTATTAGTTTAATGTTAAAACGACCCGTCTGTATGCTTTTTTGTTTAACATTGTTTTCTGTTTGCACACATCCCTGGGGTATATTTGTATTGTATTGTTCCTGAATTGTGACCCTTTCCACTACAATCCCCTCCCTCAACGACACACACACATGTATGTTAATGCTCGAATCTACTCTGTCACACTCAATACATATGATTCAGCACATGTGATTCATCCAAGGTATTTCATTAGGCCTGGCATAATCAAGTTCAGTGAAAATCAGCACAAACTGCTTTACTCTACATGAGCATGGCACTTCTGCAGGGACCTCACAGAGGAATACGGCTGTTCTTTTCACCTTCTAGAATTACAACACAATTCAAACAAAAGGATGCATGTCCCCAGACTACAGCGTGTGCTCATGGAGGAGGGGCCCCATCCAGAAAGGTTCCCTGACGCCCTACAAACTCGAGAACCCAGCTATGGTTTTAGCATGCATTCGCTCCTCGCTGTGATATTTGACGGCGCCCGCGTCCACCGTGGGCGTTCAGCGGGGTGCTTATCTGGATGGTTTTAGACACACAGCCAGTCTAGTGCGTGTGAGCGAGACAACGGGAGAAAGCTCTAGGCTGAGCAGTAGACCTGCGTAAGAGTGAGTCATCACCCAGTTTCAGAATGTATAAATATGATGCACATGCTAATGAGCTACCAATGTTAAAGGTTAAGACACAGAAGCCATAGTTCTGCCTCTTCAGCTTTCCTCTTGAGAAGAGCTGACAGCCCCAGATATGGTGCTACCTGCTTCAAAGAGCCTTAGGAGTGGAAACTTTGTCAATGAGAAACTTGGGTAAACTTTGAGTGGCACACAAATCTGCTTTGATTTGGAAAGGGCAACAATGCACGACAAAAATGCATGAAAGGTCCTGCTGTTCTCTAAGCCGATGTTGGTACTCACTGGTTATCAAGGGTCTACTCCAAGGATGCAGAGGATGCTTACATTCCTGGTGTGGCTGAAGCCCAATGTAAGAACCTCCATGTAGATATTAAAAACCCCCACCATCTATTGTTCTTCTAATCATTGGGTTCAAACATGTCAGGCTCAAAACTGTATGACTGACTAATGAGGTCTCCGAGAACCACTGACTTTGACGTCTCACCACATTGATCATGTGCACAGCCTGAAGTATTTCATTGAGACGCGTTTTTGATTTTATCAACACAGGAAGACCAGAGGGGTCACAAGAGCAACCCTCTCCCTCGGCAGAGAACCAAATGCAGTTGATCTGCCCATGACTGAGAATCACATGTGAAGCAGGGCAGGGTGATGCCCGAGGCATTTACGGTCTATGTGGTCACGTTTGGTCCCGGATACTTTGGTATCATTTGTACATAACCAGAAACATGGCAGAATTTCCAGCTATGCAAATGTTGCTGGCTCACTCTTTCATGAGGGTAAATGTGACTGAACTGTGGAAATGTGCGGGCAGAGGCTCTGCAGCTCGGACTTTTCCATGCACTGCATGTTGTCACTGCATGCAAGGGTGTTTAATCAAAGAAGAAGAAGTTCCTTCGTGCAAAAGTGCTTTGATGGGATTCATTGTGCCTGGCTGCTATTAAAAAAATTATTTGTTTTGGGGTGTTTTAATCTTATTGCTTCTCCTCCGTTAACGTAGTTTCTTATATACTGCTCCCTCTTCTTTAAAACAAAATTCAGCAAAACATTTTTTTCCAGATTTCATATACAGGTAACTGCCAAAATTTGTTTGGGCAAGCACAGCTGCCAGAACAACTTCAATACCGCTTGGCATAGATTCTACAAGGGTTTTGTTGATGGTGGTGGAAAACATTGTCTCCAGAATCTCCCATAAGTGCTCAGTTGGGTTGAGATCTGGTGACAGAGACAGTCATGGCATATGGATTACATAATTTGTATGCTCATCACACCATTCAGTGGCCACTCATGCCCTGTAGATGGGGCATTGTCGTCCTGGAAGAGACCTCTTCCATCAGAATAGAAATACCTCACCATAGTATGAAGGTGATCACTCAGACTGGCTTTGTATTTAATGCATTTACTATGCCATCTAAGGGGTTGAGTGGACCTAAACCATGCCAGGAAAATGCACCCCACACCATAACAGAGCTGCCAAACCCCTTTATTTACTCAAGTGTTTCCTTTATTTTGACAATTACCTGTATGCTGATCTGACTGGTCACATAGGATTCATATACTGTCGATCAGGAGCCATGATAAATTTCAGCAAATTACAGAATCAAACATCAATCAACAATAAAACATTTTCCTAATTTGTGCTACTCAAACTTAAGTCCATTGTTTCATTCAACCACTGTTAAAAACTGTATCCAACAATTTATTTGCCTGTAAAAAACGAAGATTACTTATTAAATACCAGAACACTGAGAATCTCCTGTGAGGTAGAAAATGTGCAACAAACAACTTAAAAATTACACCACCATCAGATCTCAAAAAATAGAGTTTAATGTTTATGTGCTGTATAACAAATTAAATATATTAGTGTTTACAAAACAGGCGTATAACCTAACAGAATATTTTTGTGTTTTTCACTCACAACAGTGATGAGAACAGATACAATGTACTTACAAGAAACACTGTTTTGTCCCACAGTTCAAGATGTGGTGCTCTGCAGTAGAGAACACAACAAAGCAACAACCCCCCACCCCTCTCAAACAAAATATAATAAAATTGGTTTCTAACACATAACAAAATTAGGAGTCCAGATAACATCCTTTAACAAAGGTCATTGGTGTTTGCATATGTATTGCATTGTTTGTGGTGCATTCATGTCATGGTTGGTGAGCCTATTTATAACTGCCATTAATTCAATGCTTTTTTATACCAAATGCGCTTTTTAATCTTCCACACAGATGAATGTTCTCATATACAAATAAAAAACATCCCTTTTAACAGGCTATATCTTCTCAGCGCTACTCTCAGGAAGTCACCATTGTTTAAATGCTATTAAATGTTCCTGTCCCCAAAGCTGAACTAACAGGTTGTCTAAAAAACAATATTAAAACATAAAAGCATTCATTCTCTTTCAGAGATGAGGGAATGTTAGATACAAATTTCAGGGGTTTAACTTATCAATATCCTAAATGGAACACCAAAATCTATTAACAGATTATTATAAGAACCTTTTCTCTCTTTTATCAAAGGCTTTTAATTTTGTTTATCCTGCTTTTATCTTTTTTCTATCAAATATTAATGATGGATATTAACAAATAAGCAAAGAGCTGCACACACACAAAAAAATAAAGTGTCTCTTATTTCCATGTAAATACAGAATAAATAAAAGTGTGAACTCCTCACATTTACATTAAGAGGACTATTGCGTGTGGGGTTTCGGACAATAGAGTGAATTAGCTGAATGAAGAAGTAGGCTATTCATCAAACACAGCCATTTAAATATACTGTATGTATGTGGTAAACAAGGTTGAACAAAACAAAGATCATAGGAAACCTGACTTGTTCCATTACTACCTTTCAGGTGAGAGGGAAGAAAAACTGCCTTATCTACGACTACATGAAAAACGGACACTCACGGCCCTACAAAATGCAACACCATATACTTAACTACTTTGACAATTCTTACGATGACATAGTTACTCATTGGAAATATGAAAAATGTTGGAATACCTTTATGCTAATTCTAACACCACGGAACGTTGCATTTAGAATCAAACACTGGTGCATATCAGCTACAGGTTATGTTCAACATCAGTCAAAACTAAGACTAAGACTACACTAGTCAACACAGAAATATTGTACAGTGAACGATCCCGAAGATGGGACAATGAGACACCTCCACTCGGTTTCTCAAAAACAGCTATTCAGTATTGCTATTCTACCATATATATAGTATTGGCGTATGATACTACTGTGATACCACTGTGGAATGATGCAGTGACAAAACCCTGCTTTTTAGATCAAGGTATTATTGTTACCATTCTAAAAATATGTACAAAATCATAGATTATTTTGTAAAACATCACACATGATTTCATAAAATCACTTTCCCGATCTAAGGCCGGGATTCAATCCACATTTTTGTTTCTTGCCTTTGTTTTAAAAGTAAATGCATGCTTTAATATTTTACGTCACACGGATTGGCAAGTTAATTTTGGTGATCATTGAAATTCCTGAAAACACTTGCATTTAATTGTCAGTCAAAGTTCAGGACAAATGTTGATTGAATCCAGGCCTAAGATTTTAAAGAACACTGCCTTTCTGAAAAGGACATGGACACAAAAATGAGATAGAAATTGTGCTTCTTCTTGATGGCTGATGTGTAACTCTAACTTGGCACAATGCAGGACCCACCCTGTGGTAAAACTAAATCACTGTCCTCTTGTCACAACTGCCCACCATATTCAATTCCCTTCAAAAGCTCACTTAGTAGAGTCTGCTGAATATCACCAAGTCTTCTAGAGCAGATCAGGTATTCAACAACATGCTGTCTGATATATGAGCATGTCTTGTCAGCTCTTTTGGCTTTCCTCTGCCAATAAATGTCTTTCCAAATTAACTGAAACTTTATCGAAATGAGACTATTTTGGATTGAATTCCTAACATGATAAAAAGCATGTATCAACACACTGAGAGCTGGTTTATGCCTAAATATACATATAGATAGATTAGGGTCCACAGTTTCAGAGGAAAGACATTTTCAGATTGCTCAATCTCTTTTTGGACAAAGCACATTCTTAAATATTCTCATGCACAGTACTTTTCAGAGAAGCATCATATGTACAGGAGGACTACTGCAGCTCCACACTGTCACAGAGTGAGACAGAGAGAGAGAGAGAGAGAGAGAGAGAGAGAGAGAGAGAGAGAGAGAGAGAGAGAGAGAGGGACACTGAGTAGAGAGAGAGAGAGAGAGAGAGAGAGAGAGAGAGAGAGAGAGAGAGGGACACTGAGTAGAGAGAGAGAGAGAGAGAGAGAGAGAGAGAGAGAGAGAGAGAGAGAGAGAGAGAGAGAGAGAGAGAGAGAGAGAGAGAGAGAGAGAGAGAGAGGCTGCGACTGTACAGCCAATGAGAAGAGACTTTAGGAGTGTCTTCTGGAGCTCACTAAGAGTTCTAGGCGCTTTGGAAAAAACTAAACACGAAGGAGAACATACATTTTTCTTTCTCGAGGCAACATTGGTTGTTAAGGCTCTACTATAGCTGTGCTTGTTTAGTATTCTAGGACAAAGTGTGCTCGGTACAAACAATTGGCGGAGGGGGGGCGCAGGGGCTATCTGGAGTCCTCAGGTTCCATTTTGATGGTCTTCTTATCGGAGAGGTTAAGCACGTGGTGGGAGAAGTCAGTCCCGATACCGTTTTCTGGAATCAAAGCAGAAACGCGCACTCTGTAAGCACTTACTGCCTTTGAGCCTCCCAGGCTGTTGCTAGGCACCTGAAGTTGAACTTGGCAGGACTCAGTCAGACTGTCAAGTAAGGTGTAAAGCACTGCATCTTTAGAGCGACTCAGATCTTAAGCCGCCTTGTGATTCGGCGAGGCAGGGTTACCGTTTGAACCCTGTCCAGCAGGTCGGAGAGTGCAAGAGAGATTACTGGGAGAAGGGCTTTTCCACAGAACACCTACTCTACAGGGTGAAGTAGAGGGATACACAGAGGCTGTGTGTGGTGAGGGGGCGTATGATAAATCCTTGTATAAAAGGCTTTTTTCACTCATGCACCCCCCCCCCCCCACCCCACACACACCGTTCCCATTTATGGGACTTGCAGATTGAAGTCAATCAGGGGTGTGGGAAGATACAGGCAGTGAAAACTACCCCTGCTCTTTGGCATGGACTGTGCTTTTTCAAACAAGAATCAAGGTCATAAGATAATCTAGTGGGAGTCAGATGCTCAAAGGTATCAAATGTGAAAAGAAGCACATCTTATTTTCTAATATGAACAGTGGTGAGGCAATAATAATAACATTTGTTTTGTAAAACCCAGTTCATGAATAGTATGCACAGAGCAGTACAGAACTTACAATAATACATATAACAACACTAAACAACACAGTAAATGCACTCACAGTATAAAACACTATCAAAAACAACAAATAATCTTCAACCAGAAGGGTTACTGACTTTGAGCTAGCTAGCTATAAAGTAGAATCTCCGACCCTGGTCCAGGGAAAGCCACAGGGTCTTCTGGTTTTTGATTTCACCTTAAAATCAGCAACCAACATAGACACAAGAAACAGAGTGAGCCGAGTTAACTGTGTGATCGGCTGCTTTAAATCGATCAATTGAGGCGGGAGGTGAAATTCGGACCTGTGGACGCCGTCTTGCCTTCCGAATGGCGCCTCTTCAGCTCGTTGGCCAGCTGCTTCCCCAGGGGCGTGTCCCCCTCCGCGCCCTGCCTCTGCCCGGGCACGCGTAGATTCAGCGGCTTCTCCGCTGCTTAGCAACAAATGCACACGGGTCGCACTTTAATGACTGTTTTAAACACACCTCCTCTCCCCTGCATTTCACTGCTCCCTTTGTACAGAAACCTCAAGGCGGAAACAACCGCACGAATCTCTCTGTGCTCCGGGCGATCGAATGCACGGCCATTGTGTGGATCTGCCCCACAAAGGCAGCGCATTTAGTTTCAATGAAGCGCATGGGGCTCTTAAATTAGAGCTCGCGCTGAGACGTTGCACTCGGTTACCCCAGCCGCTCAACGCGCAGGCTTGGTTTCAAGGCCACCAAGCGGAACTACAATACACTCACCCCCGCTTCGTCAAAGAACGTACGCCCACGCAAGCGATGGAGGAGGTGGGAGACGTGTTCAAGAGAGCTTTCAGTGGGTTAGATCAAACCAAGTTTCCAAGTTTCAAAAGATGCATTATCTAACAACCAGTGTACTAAATCTACTGGTTCAGGAAGTGACTGAATAAAAGTGTGAAACATGAAGAGAATGAAACTAGTGAATGTTGTGCATTTAATACACACACTTCTCCTTGCCAAGGTCTGTGATGACATTCGAAACAGTCAAGCCCTGGGGCACGTACGCTGGATTTTATGTGGGCAATAGACAAGGCAGGCGGCTTCCAGAAACATGTCTTTCTCAGCAGTGACAATTTTCTGAAACTTACAGGGTGACAAAGACGAAATTCAGAGGCAATCGCCGCAGAATCACTGTAGAGTGATGCTACACAGCACATGCCAAACTATGATATCCCCTGACAAGGTGACATGTGTGCACCCAGGCTACATAGTACAGAATGTGCTGGTAGTAATTTACTGTCATTACAATGGATTCTAAAACTCTGGTTACTCCTGTGATAAAATAACTGTTAAAGCTTAAATATGCTTTATCGGAACTACAGGAACATATGGCATGGATTTTGAAATTGAATAAACCATCTGCACATAACCATTATTAATTCTTGAGAATCAGTGTTTTTCACGCTCACCTGCAGACTGCAGTGGAAAAGCAAATGAATATTCTTTTAAATATGATTAGAATGTACTATTTTAGTATACTGTATATATATATATGTGTGTGTGTGTGTGTGTGTGTGTGTGTGTGTGCATCATTTTCTGCATGACTAAATAAAACGAAAAAATGATGGAAATAATAATGGGAAAAAATTGGACTAAATAAAATGCATTAAATCAGTAAAGACCGCGGAATCTGACACTGCGCGCATGCAGCCCTACGGGCCCCTCCCCACACGCCCACGGCCTCTCCCCCGCTCGCAGCTGTCAGATAAGACATTGAAATGAAAGCACCGTCGAGAAATGAAACCAAGAGAATCTGCAGCCGGTGACGTGAGCTGCCCCCCCCGCGCCCGCCCCCCCATACTCCCCCACTTTGAACCAACCACCACTTCCCTTCCCTTCCCTTCACTTCACTTCACTTCTTTTTTTACACAAAAAGAGTTTCAGGGTGACCTTGGTAACAGACACTACACTACATTTCTCAAAATATCAAGGAGAACAATGTTCCTTTCCCTGCCGAACCTGAAGAGTGCCAAGAGTGCACTTTGTCGCGACCGTACCGTGGCGCTCGCTTGGTGGCTCGGCCGAAATTCCGTTGGTGCCCTGCTTGTCTGTGCTGTTTCTGAGGGCCCCTGACGGAATTCTCCAGTCCAGGGCCTGCAGCCTCTCCTGAGCCGACGACTCATGGAGGATCTCCATTTGCTTGGCCAACAGACGCTCCAGCTGCACCTGCAGAACACAGACCCGCACAGAGTCAGAGCTGCAGAACAGTTATTACCGACTCATACTATGGCACAATACGCACAACACACACACACACACACACACACGGTCAGAACGTCAGAAGACTTACTACAAACACATACTATAGCACGATACACACACATACACGCACGGTTGCGGCACATACTCTACTGACGCGCGCTGTAATATGATACAATGTCACAGCATGCACAGCGATAGGCAATCAAATGCACACATGCATTCAGTTAAAGCTGCAGCAACTCTTATAATTAAAACACATTGTTCCCTCTTTGAAGGGAAGTGAGTGAGAAAAAAATTTGTTTTACACTTTCAGAAGCAGATGAATGGTTTTTACTGTGTGTGAGATGCTGGTGTTCAGTATTAATATGGAAATTACAGAGAAAAAAGGAACAGTGTATTTCTGTTTTTCACCTTATCACTTTTTATTATAAGAGACAGTCTTTGGTAGATGGTCTGATAGCCCCCTTTACAAAAAGCCCAGAATAGAAATGAAACTAAGACAGTGAAGATCAGAAATACATACATGTATAAATATTTGAACACTATCATTTGCATAAATACATTTCCAGAATGTATAATTGAAAGGTGCGTATACTGAGTGAGTGCATATATGCAAATGACTTGCAAATGCATAAGTAACTAGAAACGTGTTACTGAAACCTCTATCAGGAGCCTCTAGCAGTGACCTTGACGTGTGAACTCAACCTCAGAAACCTCTTTGACCTGTGACGGTTCTCTACGGGGAACAGTGAGAACAACACTAACTTGCATCATGTGTCATCATGATACGTGCATATTTGGCATGGACTGGAAGGAAAACCTGAAATCATAATGGCTGCTTAACCAAAATTCTCAGGAAGAAACACAAAAACATACTCTTCTACCCTAGTGCCTGAACAATTATTTTCCTTTTATTATATTTGGACAATATGCCCTTTCTGAAGTTTAGTCAAGTTCAAAGGCTGGCAAAAAGCTGACACTCTTTTCCAAATTCAATTGCACAATCATAAAAGGAAACATGAGAGAGAGAGAAACTGAATATCCATAAAATTCTGAAAACTGTTATAAAAATAAACAGCAGAAGTGTCAAAATTCATTCCTCTGTCCTGGTCTTCATAACTTGTCGGTAACAGACAAACCGACACTGTCCATCAAAAATAGTACGCATTAACACTGAATGCACAGCTAACAGAGTGCCGATTGCGGGTTCCCTGTTAGCAATTGTCCTGCAGATGAGTTGTGTACTCCCTGCCTGTAGGGCTTGGTGTTGTAGCAAGCTAATGATGGGTGAGTCACAACTCTGAGTTATTCTTAACCGCCCATGTCAAAGTCGACCGGAATCCATAGCGCAGCATTGGTCTTAATGAGCATCCATGGTTGTCATAATGAGCCTAGAGAAAAGATGAAGCCCTTACGCACAAGGGGTGCAACACAGAGCCGAGCATCATGGGATAGGTAGGCTTAGCCACACAGCTGAACGAGCTTGGAGCTTCTGTGACTCATACCACACAGACAAACAGACAAGACTGCCAGACGGACGTCTGCCCACCCCAGCCCACCGCCTCCATGTCCGTTGCCTTAGTCACCTGGATGTTTCGCCCCACCGTCTCCTCCCCTTTCGACTTGGCATGTGCTAGCTGCTCCCTCAATGTTTCCTGACGCATGTGGATGGCCTGCAGCGCCTCCTGCAGGTCAAAGAATCCTTCCTGAAGAACAACAGGGAGAAGTACCAAAATGAAACAGCATATTCGATGTAAAAGGCCCAAAATGCACAGTTTTGTTTTTAAGGTCTGCTCTGAGTGCAAAGCGACTGAATTGCTCACTCTCTGATGTTATTTTGTCTTGTTTGGTGCACTTCATCTCCTTGGTGCCAACACCTCTTACAAAGCCCTCTGACTACTCTGAGTCATCATGGACTTTAACCGTTTCAGGAGATGAAATGCTCTTATAATTGCATCTGGCCTGAACATGCCAGATAAAAATAGAGTCGCACTATAGGACAATAGATTCCTGTGTTTCTGTAGTACGTGTAAGAGGACCAAATCTTCAGACCTGAAACACACTACAGTCAGAGGCCCAAGACTTGCACAAGACAAACTGCTTTCTATGACAGGAGCTATTTTTCCGATTCTCTTTCTCTTTTGTTTTCAATACTGGGAGGAAATGTATGCGTCCTCAGCATGCCTTGACGCAGACCAGCAATTGTCCGTGTTACTGATGATGTCACTCTGCCACACCTTTCAGCAACATTCTTCTTTTTTTTTCTCTTCCCCTGCTCTGCCTACTCTATAGAGCAAGCTGGAGTGGGTGTGCGGGTGTGCGTACATGCAAGTCATTTCTCTACTTCATTCAGCTCGTGGCAACTGCGCAATTGCATGGGTGTGGGTGATTCCTAGTGTGCCCCCTTAATGATGTCATATGTACCTCAAGACTATGGGTAGGCGTTCAACTGATCTCATTTGGGCTTTCCTTTTACAGTGCTGGCAGGCGGCTAATACTTAATAGTGTGAATGACGGGGGTGGGGGGTGCAGTGGCAGTCCTCATTTGAAACACCCCCTTGCTACTAAAACTCTGGGAATTTCACTAAAAAACCAAGCAGTGCAATACAGCACTGTGCGGGTAATACTGTGTAAACACAATACCAAAGCGTTTGATGAATTTTATTACACCACAGACCACCAAGCGGTTCAGACTATATTTGCACCCAGGATACCCTGTCTACAAACTACATGGATTGATGTTATGAATATGAAATTGTGAAGTGGCTTCGGAAAGTATTCAGACCCCTTCACTTTTTCCACACTTTGTTGTGTTATAGACTTAATTTAAAATAGATTCAATTTATGTTTTCTGCAATCAATATACACGCAACACCCCATAATGACAAAGCGAAAACACATTTTTATGAATTAACTAAACTAAAAAACAGAAATATATAATTTACACAAGTATTCGGACCCTTTGCTATGACACTCCAAATTGAGCTCAGATGCATCCTGTTTCCTTTGATCATCCTTGAGATGTCTCTAGAACTTGATTGTAGTCCACCTGTGGCAAATTCAATTGATTGGACATGATTTAGAAAGGCACACACGTGTCTATATAAGGTCCCACAGTTCACAGTGCATGTCCGAGCAAAAACCAAGCCATGAAGTCCAACTAACTCTCCATAGATCTCCGAGATAGAATTGTGTCGAGGCATAGATCTGGGAAAGGGTATAAAAAGATTACTAAAGCACTGAAAGTTCCCAGGAGCACAGTGGGCTCCATCATTGTGAAATGGAAGAAGTTTGTAACCACCAAGACTCTTCCTAGAGTCAGTTTCCAAGCAAGAAGGGCCTTAGTCAGGGAGGTGACCAAGAACCCAATGGCCACTCTAAGAGAGCTTCAGAGTTCCTCTGCAGAGATGGGGAAACCTGCCAGAAGGACAACCTTAAAACTTCTCTGCAGCACTCCATCAATCTGGCCTTTATGGTAGAATGGCTAGACGGAAGCCACTCCTGAGTAAAAGGCATATGACAGCCCGCCTGGAGTCTGCCAAATGGCACTTAAAGGACTCTGAGTGCATGAGGAAAACGATTCTCTGGTCTGATGATACACAAATTTAACTCTTTGGCCTGAATGCCAAGTGCTGTGTCTGGAAAAAATCTGGTACCACTCATCACCTGGCTAATACCACCCCTATGGTGAAGCATGGCGGTGAAGCATGTTGGTGGCAGCATCATGCTATGGGGATGCTTCTCAGTGGCAGGGACTGGAAGACTGGTCAGGATTGAGGGAATGATGAACGGAGCCGAATACAGAGAGATCCTTGAAGAAAACCTGCTCCAGAGCGCACACGACCTCAGACTGCGGCGAAGATTCGCCTTACAGTACGACAACAACCCGAAGCACACAGCCAAGACAACGCTGGAGTGGCTTCGGGACAAGTCTCTGAATGTCCTTGAGTGGCCCAGCCAAAGCCCGGACTTGAACCCCATTGAAAATCTGTGGAGAGACCTCAATATCGCACTTCACTGACGCTCCCCATCCAATCTGATAGACCTTGAGAGTATCTGAAAAGAAGAATGGGAGAAATTGCCCAAATCCAGGTGTGCAAAGCTGGTAGAGGCATACCCAAGAAGACTCGAAGCTGTAATCGCTGCCAAAGGCGCTTCTACAAAGTACTGAATAAAGGGTCCAAATACTTCTGTAAATTAGATATTTCAGTTTTTTATTTTTCATAAATTTGCAACAATTTCTAAAAACGTGTTTTCGCTTTGTCATTATGGGGTATTGGGTGTAGTTTAATGGCAAAAAATCTATTTAATCAATTTCAAATGAAGTCTATAACAGAACAAAGTGTGGAAAAATGAAGGGGTCTGAATACTTTCTGAAGCCACTGTATCTGCAGATATGTAATATTTCCCATCAATAACTCTGCTAACTTTGACCCAGAAAGTTGAAACCCCTGTCGAATCTGAACACATAGGCATAAAAATGAAGTAAATAACCTGCAAATCAGGGGGAGGAGTGGGCAGTGAAAATCTGCTGGTGCCCTGTTCGTTTGGCAGCTAATAGAGCAATTCCACAGGTCTGTTTGGTGAAAACCACCGAGTTTCCATTCCTGTCAGGCACTTGCGTCAGTGTGGACAGAAAGTGGGGTAAAGGTGAAACGGTTGAACCCCTGCTCGTCTTGAGAACCCAACTGGGCCGAGATGGTAATTATGGGATGGTGGGGGTTTCCAGGACACAGACATCAGATGTCTGGAAACCGATCAAATATGTTGCTAGAGAGAGATGAATGGAGAGCTGCCATGAACAACATGGAAAACAAAAGCCCTCTTTACACTAATATACCAACTAAGAATGTCATACAGTGATACACTTCAATTATGTCTCTTGATCATATAAAATATTCAAAATTGGAAGGCTTGGTAGAAGGTCAAACTTTAAAGGGAAAGGAAGAACGGACCATTAATCAAATCAAAGAAAAGAGAACACGTGTCCCTAAGCGACAAGAGTTGGTGGACTGGCGCCAAAACTTTGGTGTCCTTTAATGTCATAAAAAAATAGGAAGACATTTATGGAAGCGAGAGCATACCAGTAGAGACACATTTAAAGGAGAGGCAGCAGCTTGGATAGGCACTTAACTTTTTCCAGTGAACTATGACTCTTCCTCCACATTGTGACATTAGATCTTGTGGGACAAACCACCCCTACCCGCCCACGTATTTCAGCCCAGCGAGAAGCAGCTATTCAAACAATGAAGGTCACAGGTCCCGCCCTGTCAAGAGTCACATCCTTCAATGCTGTTGAGCTCTGCTGTTGCCTTTTTTCCCTTTTTGTGTGAAAGTGGTAATACATAGGACTCAACTCGAAATAAATTGAGGATCATTCCAGAAGTTGCACACCATGAATAAATCTATCAGCTGACTTAATATTTGTTTAATATTCTCCACCCAGCATTCAGACGTTCACAGATCGTTCACGTTCACCATTTGTACCATTAGCAGTGGAGAGTTCAAAGTTATGAAAAATTTGGTTTGTAGAGATCTACACATCCAGCCATCAATGAAGCCCTCATTATGTTCTATTACACAGGATCTAGTGCAGTGGTGGCCAACCTGGTTTTAACTGCGGGCCACCCGTCGCATTACCAGTAATATATATGCCACTACCAGTAATATATTGTTTCATTTTTATTTTTTAAAGTGACAATTTTACAATTTGGCGCAAATATATAAAGTTATATACAAATTTGTGCGCGAAATTAAACATGTTAAATGTTCACTTACTTCTGCCCCACGCTGTTCTCCACCCACCTCCTGAGATTTGGTAAAAGCGAGGTACAGGCGCATCTCAGTTCAGCACTGAAATGTCCATCAGTCAGTCTGTTGCGCTTCTTGTTTTTGATGTGTCCCATTGCCGAGAACGTTTGCTCGCATGTGTAGGTTGAGACGAAAATGGACAGCAGCTTTGCGCTGCCCAGACGTAAAATGGGTCCAGTAAAATTTGCCCAAAGTTCTCGAACGTCTGCCCTCTTCAGCTGCCCGATGTGGTCCTCATCCATCGCACGCACGCAAAGTTGAAGGGATTTCAGAGTAACGACACGAAAGGTTTTCAACTCATCTAAAGAACGGAATCGGCTTTCGAAACGCTGCGCTAATGCACGCAGCATGTCGGCGTGGGCCGTTCCATTCCATTGTTCCATTCCATTGTATTCGTCGAGCCCGTGATCGGTACACTTCTGTAACGTCTCGCTCAGTTTGGGAAAGTGTATGAAGTCGAGGGATTTCATCTGGGTGGCCATTAACTCGAGTTTCAACTTGAACCTCCAGACTCTGGCAACAAGTGCAGGCAGATCATGGTTTTTCCCCTGCATGGACTCATTCAAATCATTTAGACGGCTTGTGATGTCTGTGAGGAAAGACACATCGAGCAGCCAATCTTCGTCCTCTAACTCGGAATTCTGAGCCAACACTGCTTGATTGTGGGTAAGAGAGAAAGGAAGCAGGCAAGCACCTAACCTCGGCTCAACCAGTTATGTGTGCAGGAACAGGTCTCCGTACTCAGATTCAACATCTTCCAAAAGTTCCAAAAACTGTGGTGATGCAGAGGCCGTGCGCGAAAATAAATCACAATCTGCTCCACTTTGTCCAACACAGTTCTCAGCCGATCTCCCTTGTCAAGTTTAGCATACAAAACTTCTTGGTGAATAATGCCGTGCACACCGAACAGCTTTGGCACACGAGCCTTCGACAGCGCAGTAAACCCCCGGTGGACTCCGGTCATCGAGGGGTAGCCATCAGTGGTAACAAAGACGATTTTCTCCACTGGCAAGTTGTTCGTTTCCAACAGTTCTGCAAATGCGTCGAAAAAAACAGCCTTTTGCTCTCCCGTGTATGCCCACCAACTCGAAAAACTCTTCCGTCGCGTTCAGCTCAGCATTCACGCAGCGGCCCCAGAAACACAACTGAGCAACATCACTGATGTCTTTCGATTCGTCCAATGCAATGCGTATGCTGTTGCGAACTTTACTGAAAATGTCACTTTACAAGTCGTTAGGAATGTCATTGACTCGCCGACTAACAGTCAGCCTGTTCAGTTGTAGTGCTTTGGTGCGATTGACAATTTCTTCTTTATTTTTAAAACTGTAAAACAAGTCATTCGATTAAGCCACGTTTCACCAACTCGCCATCAGCAAAGGGTTTCCCGTCTTTTTGCAAGTAGCCAGGCGATGCGATAGCTAGCCAATGTCACTGCATCACTCTCGGTCAGAGTTCGTCTCGAATTTTGCCTCTGGTTGGTCAGACTGTTTTTGAGTTCCGACAGATGGCGAGCTCGCTCAACTGACCCTGTTGGAAAGGTGTCCATGTGGGCAGGATGCCGTGTTTCGTAATGTCGCTGAACGTTGTATTTTTTGCTGACAGTGTCTCCTTGCATATCAAAATGGCTTCCCTTTCAGTTCAGTCATAAAATAATCTTTCTCCCACCTGTCCTGGACGGTCCTGTCTTCATCAGCTACTTTCCTTTTTTTCGCTGCGTCAGCGGGATCAGCGTTGTCTGCCGCGCTCTCATTTTGTCTCACAACAAATCTATCCATTTCGAAGCTTTTTCAAATTTTGAACGGAAAATTGGAAACCGGGCAAATGTTAGTAACAGTTTTACAGTGATGAAGAAGGAAGATTTTCGCGCAATTTTTAAGGCGGCTCGCGCAATTTTAAAGGTGTCTCGCATGAATGTGATTTTCTTGATCAATTAGCAAAGTGCCAAGTATCCCAAAATGGTACAAAAGCTTAATATTTCACAATTTGACCAATATGATACAAGAAAGTCATAAATAAAGGTTTAATTAAAAAATATATATAATTTTGTATACATTTTGTATACATTTTTAATTTTGAATACATTTGAATTTTTTCATCATCTGTCGGTGGGCCGCAGGTTGGCCACCACTGATCTAGTGTCTAATTCCTGTGCATACACAGCACAAAATGTGCATGCTGGAATATACCAGGTGTTAGCTTGTTAACTAGGCTGGTGGTGGAGTTGTTGTTGTGAGATTGCTCAGGCCCTGTTATACAGACTCTAAGTATCTATCACAACTGCTAGTCCATAGGTCAAGAAACCAAGCGTTCTTCACTGTTGCGAGATTTCTCAGGCACCGTTAGGTGTACTCTGAGTATCTATTACAACTACTAGTTGGCCAGTCAGTGGGCCAGTTAGTCCTGAAGTCGCTGAAGAGTCGTTTTTAGGTATAAGCTTGGACAAACACGTCATTGAGATCATCAGGTGGGCAGCATCCATCATAGATGTTTCGTTGAGAGGAACCTCCTGGAAAGACACCTCAGGAAAACAACCTTTGAGTTTAAAGTTAAAGATTCAATGTTTTTTTCCCCCTCACATAATGCTTCTCCTGTTTCTCCTGCCTTTCTCTGGGTGCGCATCCTCCAAACACAGGAGCAGGGCAATTATCGCTTTGTGCAGAGACACCAAAGACCCAGCCACACTCACCTCTGTTTTTATTCTCTTAGGAGACTGCTCATCTCGGTCCCCACATCGCGATCTGAGAGGGAGAGACAGAGTGATAAACTTATTCTGAATGCAGTGAGCTTACGATATTTTATAACTTGTATTTTAATGTATTTGCATGTAAAGTGTAAAGTGTACTTAATAACTTTAAGAGTTATAAAATACACCTATAAGTATGGCCATGTGACCTGCGATGTACTTTTAAAGGACACAGATTGGAACATTTCTAATTTTGTAAAGTACAAAAGACCTGAATTTGGATATAGATATAAATTGGGAAACACTTTCTGGCTGGAATTTTCAGTCCTCTGTCTAGCCAGTAATCCAGGCAACACCTGCACTGGTCTTTTGGACACGGGTTTAGCGTGTCTGAGATTAAATAAAAAGTTTCCTGTGATCTCAATGCGAGGGAAGTAGCTAATACTTTCACTGAGGGAGATTACGCCACATGCAAACCTGAAAGCCACTCAAACGGATTTAGGCCTTAAATAGAATGAGGGAAAGAAAGCAGAACTGAGCCTTGGACTTGGTTCATTTTCTATTTGAGTGATTATGTCAACGGGTACAGGTCTAATGGGAAAGGTGACTTCGGTGGCACAGCTCTTACTTGCTGGTCCTGTACGTGTACTTGTAGGTAACCTCTCTGGAGATCTGTCGGGCCAGGCTGAACAGCTCATCCCTGCGGGCCAACAGCGCCATGTCCTTCATACACAGCTGGGCCGCAGCCTCGTTCACCGTTAACTAGTGCAGAGAGGAGCACATAACATGTAATATGGCATTCATAAAGTAATAATAACTAAACAATGACTCAAGTTTCATTGCCGCGATAAAGCGCCAGTTTCTCTCCCAACCCCAAAGGCTTGTACACATTTGCATGTCTTGACATTACTCTGCTGACACAGTGCTGTGCGCATCACATGCCATGGCTAAATCGGAGGAAGCATTACTCATGTGCATGCGGCCTGCCTGTAGCTTATCTCCTGCACAAATCACACTGAGCAACTGTAATTCAGTTTCCCATAACACACCGGCTCTCACTCACACACGCACGCACACACGCAAGCACACACCCACACATGCACAAACGCACACGCCCACGTCCACACCCGCACACGCACATACGCGCGCACACACACTCACAAAAGCACAGACTCACACGCCTACGTGTCCGCTAACATGGGTCTCTACCTCATGCAGTGTCAGATGCTTGCCGTCTTTCCTCTTGGAGTCGAAGCGGCCGTATATGGCGCTGTACTTGCGGATCTCCTCCTCCCTGCGAGGGTCCTCGTCACACATGTCGAAGATGTGGCTGATCATCTTGGCGAGCTTCTTGTTGCCCTTGAGCTGCTCTTTGACCTCGGCCAGGTCGCTCTTGGGCAGGGCCTGCGCCATCCTGTCCACGCACTCCGCCACCGACTGCACGGCGGCCGTGTCCAGCGACTCCATCCCGTCGCGCGGCGACGACGGCGAGCCCAGGTCCGCCGGGGACAGGCTCTGCTCGCTCTCCGTCCCGTGGCCGGCCCAGAAGCGGGGCTCGTTGCCGCTCTGCAGCGGCGAGCCGCCCGCCGCGTTGGCGCTGGCCGTCTCGGCCTTGCACGGGTCCACGCAGGCCGCCGCGATGGACTTGGGCACCTTGACGTGGGGCTCGCGGGCGCTGTTGCCGCTCCGCTCGTAGCTGGAGAGCAGCGTGGGCGAGCCCTCGGGAAGCTTGTAGACAGGGATGCTGCAGACGGGCAGGGAGGTGAGGGGCTGGTTGAAGAGGGCGGGGTTGGTGACCCAGTCCCGCAGGGCCTTCTGCAGCCGCCGCACGTGCAGGGGCTTGCTGGCCATGCCCACCAGCGCCATAATCTCCAGGAACTCGTCCTCGCCGGCCTCGCACAGCTGCTGCACGTCGTCGCCGCCCTGCTGGATGAAGGCGTCGTAGTAGCACAGCAAGTTGGCCCTCTGCAGGATGCGGTAGAGCTGCAACTCCCCGAGGGTTCTGGGTAAAGCCGCCGCCATACCTAAAAACGAGGAGGGTAAATCAGTGGTTTGTGAGGTATTCTGCTGGAGAGGACTTAAAACCCTGCAGAGAAATGGCTGGAGAGAGACTGTGAGAGAGGAGCAAAGGTTTCCCCTGCTAGTTAAGTGTGCGTGTGCACGGGCCCCGTCCCGGAGCAGAGAATATAAAAGTGTCTGTCAGGCTCCTGGGCTGCTGGGAGAGCCACATACCACACTCCACCTCTGCAGCCTGCGTAGGTGGGCTCACTCGGCACAGGCTCCACTTGTTTGCGCTGCGATTGTTCCCTGATCTTGGCTGGTGGGGATCTCGATACCGGACTTAGCCAATAAATGGAGGAGGGGAGGGGTGTGGGATGGGGGACGTAGGGGTACCTCTCTGGGAGGATTAAGTAACGTATTTATATGCGATTCAGCTTGTTGTATTTATGCACAACTGTTTTTGCAATAATTACACACGGCCCTGCAATTATGTCTGCCCAGAAGAACAGTTCTAATCAACACTGCTCAAAGGCCACAGGGACCAGATTCTTCCTTTGTCTGCAGCATCTTTGCAACTTCTGGTCATTCTGATGCCTTTTTTTTTTTTTTTTTTTTTTTTTACAATCTGTGATTAACTAGAGCAGAGGGAGTGGGCGTGGGGGTGGGGGTGGGGTTGTGAGAGGCCTGATTGACACTCGCAGCAGTACGACAATGGACTGTTCTCCTCCCTGACAGTGTTGTCAGCATTTTCTCCGTCTCTCTCGGTCTCTCTCTCCCTCTCTGTGTCTGAGTCAAGACTGTCCAGACAGGCGCTGGGGGCTCTCTTTCAGTGTTCTACAGCCAGGCTGGGCTGAAGGCACTCTCACACAGGCACCTACACACCCTCTTGCACAGGACTGCTTTGCATGACACAGACAACGAAAGAGACTGGAGAGGTTATTCACACACATCTATGAATAACCTCTCCTGTCTGTACTTTGGCAGAATCGCGGTGTGGTCATACAAGGCGAGAAATTAGGTGCGCAATTGCAGCGACCTCACCGACGTAGAACGAAAATGTTTTTCTTCGTTTTCATCTTGACTGCTGACTAGTTGCGGAGGATGAGCAGCACGGATCCGTCACACTGAACGAATCCTGAAAAGGCAGTCAAAACCAACCACACGTGACCGCTCCTGGCACGGTTAATTCCCTGCAACCTACAGAATACAGGACTGACCCTAAGTATTCCATTCTAAGATTCCAGACTAAGGATCATTAACCTGCCTTGCTTGAACTTGATTTTCTCAACAGTGGTTAAAAAGAATTCTGACAGCACTTATTAACTGATGCTAAGGTAATCTGTGCATAAAGCAAACACCGCTGTTTGTTCAACAGGTAGAGAGGGTAATTTGGCCATTAGTGAGATTAAGAGTATGATGAGCCCCATGTCCACGGTAGCTTGTTGAACCTATTCAGGTATTACTTGAATAGCACTTAAAATGCAATTTCATCAAAGCTTTCCCTCTTCAAAGTAAGGCTGGGATGACAATGGTAAGCTAGGCTGGTGCTTCACAGAGTCGGTGGAAGTACACTTAGCATACAATTAAATTGCATAACAGATGACTCGATCAAATTAATGAGAGCAATACATAACGAGGGGAGCCAAACTACAGCTGTCAGGTCAAGATACATTTGTAAAGAAAATATCATAAACCTCATAAAAATTGTATTATGTCTAACAAAGTTACATTTCAGTACTGTCACTTAACACGAGTCAGTAAACATCTGCAATGTATGTATATTATTGAAGAAATCCTTATACTGGGTGGAATTTTTTGGCCTTTAACCTAATCTATTGTGGTTTCCCATCTTTATACTGTGTCTACTTTGAAAGAGCTAAGCCCAAGCTTCTGATCACCTTTCCCAAGGCAAACACCCCAGTGCAGATATCCAACTAAAACCATTGTTGATATCCAACTATGATGTGAGAAGTAAAACGTATGACTAAACTTGTATAGCTAAACTAAACAAGAGTAGTAGTAGCATAAAGTAGGATAATCGCTTCGGCACACTGTGCAATACAATCGATAAATGCATGACCTGAGTGCGGTCTTGTAGTTACAAGTAACCTACAGGTGACGGAGTATAATTTTACAGGAGTATGATTCTGCTGTCAATCTAAAAACTGCTTTCAAATTCACCGTGACGGCAAAGAATGCCTGCACTTTCAGGCGCAGCATTTCCGATCCTTGGCTGCCAAATACACCCGGCTCACACTAAAGGTATGTTGCCAACTTAATAAAAAGCAACTACAAGTTTGAACCTGAATACATGAACATACACTACTGCGATGAATACCAAAACAGCAAAAGGATCTGATTAAAACAGCTAAATTAAGTGTTCACAATACTACATGCCAAAATAAATTGCAATGTCTCTGAATAATTTAGTGAATTAATCCATGACCGGACAAAGAAATGAACAAATAAATAATTATTAAATGATTGAAATTGAAATATGGTAAACTTCGCAATTAATTCGCTACTAGCAAACATACATAACTGCACGGTTGATTGCCTAAACCGATTTTGCTAGGGTACCCATAGCACTCCAAATTTAGGAGAGCGTACACTTTTGTTTCTGCGCTTCTAAGAACATCTGCCTTATACGTTCATACAGTTCTATATTGCCAAAGTACACTTCTCTCTAGAGCATGTAGGATATCGAGCACGTCCGTAAATGAAAAAAGATTGGTGACTTAAATTGAATGAGGACGGAAAAGAAAGAAAGGAAAAGCATATGATCCATTAGCTATTTAATTCCGTCTTTACACAGCTGCTGCTTGACGCCCACCGGCGCTTCTCCTGCGTTTTGGATTTCACTGGGATTCACCCACACAGTAGAAATCCGTCCCGTTCCTCCTGCCAGTACGGGCAACACTCCACTCTATTGAAAAGCATCAGGCACATGGGCTACAATAAGCATCAGGCACATGGGCTACAATAACACCAAGCGCAGTCGGAGCAAAGTATTCGTACGCAAGCACCGACACAACAATCCGATGGAAGTAAATATTTCTCGATAAGTCTCGATTTCTTTTTATCGTTGCACATCAGGAAACCTACCTTTTCTGGTCTTCTCCCCCTAAGGATTTCCTCGTATTGCGTTTCCAGGTGTCCAACCAGGAGTTCTTGTTGATAGCCCTGTCAGCTTTTGGGACGCTTCTTCGGACGTCCTACAGAAAAAGGGATGATGCGTTTCCGCGGGCAGGTGCTGCCGCTCAGCTGCAGACGTGCTTTTGGTCTTTCGTGTTCAGTTCGCAGTCTTTGTGATGCCCTTCACACTGTGAACGCAAATGTGACTGTTTAGACGTTTAGTACGAAAGGCCTAGGAACGGTTGGTTTCCCCCTCCTCCCCTACTGCTAGAATTGGGATATTCCGCTCTTGCTACACTGCTCTCTCACTCCCACGCAGCTGCGTGACGCAGATCCTGGCGTAGGCGGCTGCTGGGCGTGGGAGGCTGCTGCATGGAATACCGAGCCTCATGTCACACCAGCGGCCAGGGGGGAATCAGGCTCCAGCGTGCCCGCGCTCTCACACACGTAAATATTAATTTATAAGCCTTTTGACCTCGGCAAAAATGTGGTCCACGATCTATTTGGCATTAAAATATATATTTAGATCCCCCCACTAGCCACCCTCACCTGTGATTTTCAACTACCTGTCGTGCAAATCCACTTTATTCATATGTAACTTTATTTCACCATGACGTATGTCTTATAGGATAGTATAAACATAGCATCAGGAGTATTAATAGCTTAAGGGGCTTTTTATTTATTTAGTGATTTTGATTGATGCCTTATATTCAGCATCTCTGTCATTGATGTCTGAATGTATTTTCTACACCTGCATAGTATATTTGAAAAAAACCAAAACAGTTTCTCTCTTGTGTATCAAAAACATACAGGTTAGCCATTTTTACAGTAAGAACTACAGAATAGTGAAGTGGTTACAGCACAAAAGTGCTTGACTGTAATGGCATAAGGATGTAATTAAGAAGTCACTGCCCAACGTGCATAAAGCATTTGAGTTTTAAACAATATTTGGCCTTCTATTAAACTCACCCCTGTATATAGCCTATCTGTAATCGGCGACTTCCCAGGTGATTGTGATTGCTTTCTTTTCAATGTGCTTGGCCAAGAGGAAGGAGTGTGTGCAAATGGCTAACCTGTATGTTTTTGAATTCCTTCCACTTTTGTTGAGTATTGTGCATTCAGCAGAGACAGGGAAAAATTCTTACTTACACATACTGCTAATGCATACTTTCACAAATGTTCTTTGGATAGTATAAACATAGCATCAGGAGTATTAATAGCTTAAGGGGCTTTTTATTTATTTAGTGATTTTGATTGATGCCTTATATTCAGCATCTCTGTCATTGATGTCTGAATTGTATTTTCTACACCTGCATAGTATATTTGAAAAAAACCAAAACAGTTTCTCTCTTGTCTGGCCATTTTGATAAGAACGATTTGGTCGTGCTTCTACCCAGAGAAAACTGCTTGCAGACGGATTTAAGACCCGAAGCAGGAAGAGGGAAAATAAAGGAAGACGGGAGGGGATCTGGTCCCACATGCAGGCACTACAAACTCCCCTTTCAGGATATTTACACTCCCACGCACAGTGATTCAACTGGCGCTAAGCCTCTCTAAACAGACCCTCTGTACTACACTACATCAGAGACAGGTTGGGCAAAGACTGCATATTGTCTCTTCCTCTTTGCTGCTAGAAATGCTAAATTGGATACAGGAGGCACTGTTCCTGAAACCATCAACTGTTTTTTCCCCCCAATGTTTACTGGACACCAGTCTAAATTCTCATTCAATTTTGTGATTTAGCTCCTGCAATGCATCTATTCCGTCCTGTGTTCAGATTTTAAGACCAAAATAAAGACAAAGCTAAAGTAATTAATTGTATTCAAAGGGCTTCCTTTGGCCGATGACATTTTTAACCAGGCACTGTAGTAACTCATATGTGCTTGTATTTTTGTCACCTCATATTGGCTTGACAGATTAAACCAGAGCCAGACTTGATTAAATATAAGACAGGGATTCTCACCTTCGCTGTACTGCAGACGACACAAGCCTAGCGCTGTGAGAGGCAGGTCTGCTTATAAACTCTTAATCTGCCTTAGTATCAGGTGCTATTTTTAGCAATTAGGCCAGCTGAAAAAAAGCTCAAGGAAGTCACAACATGCTCTTTGAATTTCTCATCACAGAAAAATACGGATTTCAGACTTTCCCAAAATGGCAGTCATTCCCAAATTGTAAATATTATCCTTGGTTACAACTGTGAAAGAATATATCCCATGCACTACTAGACCATTGCAGTCCTTTAAGTGTTAAACAAATTCAGTCAAAATACATAATTACAGGGGATTTGATATTGTAATGTAATTACAGTTGTGCACCAGTCATCATATTTCTGTTGTATCCGTTTTTGTGATAAATTGATTGCGGCCTTGACTCTTAAGGTCATGTTACACAAGTCCCATCTCAGATGTGTTTGATTAGAAAGTGTGATTTTTCGGCGCAGTTGTTTGCTTCAGTGAGAATGATTAAGAAGTCCCCGCAGAGGTTAGATCAAACATTTAATAATCTGTGGGAGGCAATCAATTGAACAGCAAGTAATACAGACATTTTCCATTCTAATAACAGCATTTGAACATTTTGGTGATGTGGCTAATATACAGAATATTGTCATGTCAAAATGGAGCCTTATTTTTAAGAGCCTCCTTTTTGATAGCTGGATCAGAGGCGATTATATTATGAATTCCCTTGTAATTAAATAGTCTGCAAGAGTGAAGGTAGAAGGAACACAACTCCAATAGGATTTGGATCTAACTAAATCCAGGTCATGCCATCTCTTCTTATAGGCAGAGTGGCTTCCAAAGTACTATAACAATAAGACTTGCTTTACACTTCAAGGAAAATCTGTCTGTAACTGTATATGTGATGCCATGAACAGGTGCAAGGTATGCTGCTATTTCTACTGGACATAACTCCCAAAATAAAGGAAACGCTGACATAAAGTGTCTTAACAGGGCGTCGAGCCATCAGAACGGCTTCAGTGGCATAGATTCTACAAGTGTCTGGAACTTTATTGGAGGGATGCAACACCATTCTTCCATCATTTTGTGGTTTGGTGATGATGGTGGAAAACGCAGTCTCAGGGTCCGCTCCAGAATCTCCCATACCTGTTCAATTGGGTTGAGATCTGGTGACTGACACAGCCATGGCATATGGTTTACATTGTTTTCATGCTCATCAAACCACGAAGGTGATCACTAATAATGGCTTGTATTTATTGACATTTACCTTGCCCTCTAAGGTATTTAGTGGAGGAACTAATCCATGCCAGGAAAATGCACCCCACACCATAACAGAGCCACCAGTATCCCTCATTTACCCAAGTGTTTCCTTTATTTTGGCAGTTACCTGTAGCTTCAATACATCCATTATGCATGTATTGATTTATTTAACCCATTTACAGGCTACAGGTGTCAAATGGGGAAAACACAAACAGTTTGGAGAGAGTTCAGGGGGACATGGACAGCTTTATTGATGCAGTACAACATTTTCGAGTGTAAAAATGCAAACTTTGACTCAATGAACTTCCAGATGAGCCATATAAAACATAGAGGTGCAGACATGCACAGAAATCAATAAAAACGGTAATAAGTAATGTATGTCCTATATGCAGTAGACCTCGCATTAACCTCACTTTTGTAGATTGCTATTGTTGGAGGAGGATGAGTAAGAGGAGGAATGCTGAGCTGAGCACCAGTATCACAGCAGCAAGAGACAAACTTTCAAAAGCCTAGATCTGACCTCAGTCCATGTCAGGCCCCAGACAATCTGCTTAAAGTTGCATGTACATTTAAAATAAGCACAGACTTTGATCCCACTCCTGACATCATTCAGAAGGTTTCAGGCATAGATTTCACACTTTTAGTGTGAACTAAACAGTCTTACAGAGTTGGTCAATTGGGGCAATATGTCTTGTGGCTAAAATCAAGCCTACAACCTAGCAACATACCTGGCACTTTGGTAGCCTCAGAACTCTGATGATGTTCAGCTGCAGTGGAGATATGCATTGGACACATCATTGTTGCTTTGAGTGAAATATGGACACTGATCTTCTATTAATTTAATTTGTGCCATTAAACAGTGTAGAGTCCTGGGGGTAGGATACAGGTATGTGAATGGCTGAATTAAACTGAGAAGAAGCTTAAAACCTTTGTTTCCAGGCTGATATTGGAAAGGTAAGGTTAGGGCATGGATCATGTCTCCTATCTGAGAGTGAAGACCGCCTATTTCTTGGGATTCCCCTGCTGAATGATGATTTAATTATGAAATATTCATGTAAAACATTTCAAACTGTCCTATCACAGATACCGTTTGCGCCATGACTGGTAGCGTTCTTTCTCCTGGCTTAGCTGCCGCAATCTCCTTTTCAGGAGCATAGATCCAACTCTTTATTGGACAACTCTGCAGCAGCACCATGCCTAGAAATACAGTGCCCTCTTCCCCACTGCGGCACAAATTGCTTAATCCCTTTTTGCATACTCACGCTGCCTTTTTGTACGAGTGCACCCGATGTAAATGAATTTGTACACACATTATGCTTTCATCTTAGGTTCATCCCTTTTTCTGCCAATTGGATAAGGGTGTACCCATTCAAGGGTTTTCTTTCCCTATCTCTTTACCCTTAATTTTCTTAATTCAACAAATAAATAAACCTCTACACTTTTTGGCATGCCACGTTGTCCTTTTTTCTCCCTCTTTTATCCTTGGCACTAGAATTCACCCATCTCAGCAGACTGCGATGCTTTCGGATCTATCCCATATAGTCCCAGATGTCACACACATCCGAAATGCTGGAGACACCTATTTTTTATGCAATACATTCATGTCCATTTATTTATTTTGTAACATTCCATAATTCTCTACCATAATGTCCTATTCTGAGAATTAAAACGGCTTTTCTGCATACTTAAACAAAGCTGAGCCAAGTACAGCAAGTTTCTGCTCTTCAACTGCGTGCATTATACAATATATTCAGATGCATTTATTTATTTTGAAACATGTCATTATTCACTAATCTCATCTCATCTTCAGCCGCTTATTCCTAGTTAGGGTCACGGGGGGGCTGGAGGCAGGAATACACCCTGGACAGGTCGCCAATCCATCGCAGGGCACTACATACACCATTCACTCACACACTCATACCTACAGGGCAATTTAGACTCTCCAATTAGCCTAACGTGCATGTCTTTGGACTGTGGGAGGAAACCGAGTACCCGGAGGAAACCCACGCGGACACGGGGAGAACATGCAAACTCCGCACAGAAAGGCCCCCGGCCTGGATTTGAACCCGAGACCTTCTTGCTGTGAGGCGACAGTGCTATCCACTGCACCACCGTGCCACCCCATTATTCACTAATATAATGTTGCATTCTAAGAACAAAAATGGTTTTGCCTCATATTTGAAGAAAAACATAATAAGCAAAAAGTCAAAGCAAAAAAAAAGCCCCAGCAAGAATAAAAGTATCAGAATAAATGTAATATAAAACGTATTACTAAGATAACTGTGTCCATGACTGAAACTGTGTTGACAAATGACAAAAATTAAACATTTGTCCCACTATAAGAATGACGTGATGGAATTTCCTATTTATTTTCATAATTTATATATTAGAGCAAGGAGAGAGGGTAGTGTAGTGGTCCAAACGTACCACATCTACTGACAGGCAAAAACACCCTGCAGTAAGGCGGTGAAGGTAGCAACACCATGCATGGTACTTTCTACAGACGTCACTTTAGGTCTGGATGGGGCTGCCTTAAACAGAATGTGTTCTCTCAACCCCAGCAGCCAGGGAGCATGCGTTCTGCTCCGTGGGTAAGCAGAGGGTTGGGTGATGGACAGTACAGCACTAACAGTTTAGAATATGTATGGAGAATCACAAGATTTGTTTTTACACAGAATTAGACCATTACAATAAATCATCAAGTAGGTATACTGTTTGGGTAGCTATAAGCATATCCAAAAGTAAATGTAGGTGTTTAGCAAACTTAACAAACGCCTACCCTATTAGGTGGACAATGGTCTATTTCTCTTACTGTACAAAGTTGTGTAAAATAAAGTAATATTGTCAGCAATTAAAGTTATCTGCGTTATAAATATGAGGATAAATTGTAAGGCTTGAGGAATTATAATATTGGCTTTATCAAGGGCATACAACACACTGCAAACAAATATTCAATATAATAAATTAAAAAGCACGAAGAACATACCTGTAAAGAACCTGCATTCTGCTGAGCCTGTGACTGTAACTACAATTGCCCAAATTGAATATGTTTTTTGAAGTCGTATAAATTAGAATTTAAAGTTTAATTTGATACTTCTAGCTAATATAAACACTTTGTGGAAATTATTTATTCACATTGCTGCATTGTTGAATTGTAAAATGAGTCAATTCCACATACATATTTTACTTTTTCAAAATAAATTGTACTTCGCAAACTGAATTTGTGGCCATTAATAGAGTATAAATAGAGTTAGGATAGGATGTTGAATTCACAATTGCTTAGGCACTTTCTATAACTGACAGTAGAGGCAATATTCACAAATAATAATAACTCATTTAAATGGATTTAGAATATAGCTGCACATTTCCCAATAATTAAAACAATACTTTGTGTCACAGAATTGCTATGACAAAACAAAAAACTGGTGCACAATGTCCACAGAGTTACAACCGAATGTATATTTTACTCCCCAAGCACTATACAATATGAAAAATAATCTGCCCTCTGCAATAGATTTTTCCCTGTTATGAGAAAAAAAATGATCTAATCATAAACATGAACATCATAAACCATAAACATCATCACTTCAAACATGAAGGGTAACAGAGAAGGAATTAAAATTACTTGTATGAATCAGTTCTTCACAGAGTCCATTAACAACTTTTTTGTGGAAGCTCATCAGAACCAGCTACATACTCAGATGTTATTGTCATGCCACCAATTTATTAAAGCATTCGATGTGTACAGCATAACCAAGGTTTATACAATATACACTCATGGATGAAATGGAAAATGTATTTGGTTTCTAAGTCATTGAGGTCCCAATCGCATCACTATATTACAAACCACTGCATATTGTAATACCTCAGGCCGCACAGTGACGGCCCGTTCATTTCACACACGTCTGCTAGATGAGCAACCCAGTGAACTGAATAAGTTAATACTTGAATGGTGAGGAGGGAAAGGATCAAACGGAGTGATTGTCGATCATGACTTTATGCTTGAGGGACCGCCCTGCAGTCAGGAAGAAGAAAGAGTTGAGAGAGAAAGACTGCCTCCCTACCTCTGCTCAAGGCAGAATCAGGGTAGTCGGGGCCTAAATAAAATGTTTTAAATGCAAACACATCAGTAGTCCGGGGAAAACAGCCTGATCGATCCGATTGCTATGTCTGACTGCATTGACTGCCTGCTGGAACAATAGTTTATCATCTGTGTTGAAAATTACTTGTTTTGGTTTAGGTTGGATTATGTCTACAGAAAGATAAGCAAGGTTTGCTTGTAGACTTATGCTTTTTATATTGTTTAAGAAAGGGGATATTCCAACTTTTTCCTCCCATTAAGAAAATAGCTAACCAATTTAGCAACGAGATAACTAGCTACCCATGGAGGTATTTTTATGTTTTTTTGCCATCTCAAGAACAAATCTTGTATTAGAGAATCATTAAGAGATCCATTTTTAGCTACAAATCAACACAGCTGATAACCTTAGTTTAATATAATCTATGCTAACGACACTTGGCCTTTCCTGTCTTTTCCTCTATCTGACACACAGCATCAACACGCATCTCAGCCTTCCTGAAGGACATCTTCAGCTGGATGGTGGCCTGTCACTTGAAGCTCAACCTAGCTAAGACTGACATGTTCTTCTTTCCCTCCAAGTCCTTCCTGCTCCAAGACCTCTCCCTTAGCCTTGATACTACAGGTTAACTCACTTGTAGCATGTCCACTGCCAATGGTAATGCTAGATTACCAACGGTCCTTCTCCTCCCATGTAGCAGGGATGGGCGTGCAGATTTTTTCTATACAACGTCCAAAGCGTCCATCCCATCCCCACCGCCTACTTGACGCAGCTTCTAGTACAGCCTCACATCTGGACTACTGCAATTCCCTCTGTCACACCTCATGTCACAAACCGATCCTCATCTCTCTTCTTTGGCTACCTGTTACAGCATGCATCATGTTTAAAACCTTGCCGCTAGCCTACAGGGCAGTGAATGGAACAGCTTCACCATACCTCCAATCCATCCTCAAATCATAGATGCCAGCCAGATTGCTCCATTCTACAACCTTGAGATGATTAGTTGCCCATTCCCTACATGGTTGCTCCTTCCAGCCACAATGCTTATCTGTTCTGCTCCCCAGTGGTAGAATGAACTGGTCAGGACAGCAGAATAATTGCCCATCTTCTGTCGCATCTCTTCAGACTGTATCTCGGCTACCCCCCCAGGGAAAGTTAGATAATTAGTTATGGGGTCAAAATACAGATAAGTGCCAAAATGAAGGAAACACTTGAGTGAATGAGGAATACCAAGTATATTGAAAGCAGGTGCTTCCAGACATGTGTGGTTCCTGAGTTAATTAAGCAGTTAACACCATATCATGCTTAGGGTCATGTATACAAATTCTGGGCAGGCCCAGCTGCCCATTATTTTGGCTACCATGGCTGGAAGAAGAGATTTCAGTGACTTTGAAAGGGGGTGATTGTTGGGGAACGTTTGGCAGTAGCTTCAGTGTTGAAGACTTGCTCAACTTGCTGATGAGGAACAGTGGCTAAGGTGATGTTGGCATGGAAGTCTATGGGGAAGACATTATCAACTAGGGGCAATTGTAGTCGAAAGTGCATACTCCGTGACCGTAATGTCCATGCATTGGTTTGAAATGCAAGGCAAAACAGAGAAGTAACTCTGAATCATTTACTGCAAATATCAATCTATGGTGTGAGCAGGCGGTTTCATCAAGAACGGCCTGTGGAGAACTTCACAGAGAGGGATATTATGGTTTGATTGTAGTACATAAGACCCTTATTACACCTAAAAATACACATTTGTGAGTAAAGTGGTGCAAAGAACACAGGTAATGGTATACTGAGCAGTGGAAAAAAGTCATATGGTCAGATGAGTCATCCTTCACCCTTTTCTCAGAAGTGGACAAATGCATAAGCGGTGCATGCCAAAAGAAACATAAAGGCCCAAGTGCTTGTTTCCCACGCTGTTGGCGCTGTTATGGTGTGGAGCGCAAGGTTTAGGTCCACTCAACCCCTTGGAGGGCAAAGTAAACACCAATAAATACAAAGGCATTCTGAGTTATCACCTTCATTCTATCCTGATGGTCTCTTCCAGGATGACAATGCCCCCAACCACAGGGCACATGTGATCACTGAATGGTTTTATGAGCATGAAAAATATATAAACTATGTGCCATGGCCACCTCAGCTGCCAGGTCTCAACCCAATTGAAGACTTACGGGAGATTCTGGAGCGGCTCCTGAGACAGCGTTTTCCGCAACCATGAACAAAACACCAAATAATATAATTTATCATAGAAGAATGGTGTTCCATCCCTCCAAATAGTTCCAGACACTAGTAGAATCTATGGCAAAGCGCACTGAAGCTGTTCTGATGGCTCATAGTGGCCCAATGCCCTGTTAAGACACTTTATGTTGGTGTTTCCTTTACTTTGGCAGTTACCTGTATGCTTCCAATGCAATGGCTGCTGTTGCATTTCATGACATCCAGGGAGATTTCATCCGTGATTCTTGTCAGCTGGTTGAGGACACTGATAGCAAGAATCTTGATCTTGAGGTCTAATTGGCTGGCCTGTGCAGTTATAATGAGATTGTAGAGTTCCAGGAACAGAATTCCCTTTAGGGAAATAGCCACAAAGGGGGAGTGAGTGGTCTTTGGCTCAGTCAGGGAGACAAAGTTGGGAGACTGCAGGCTGTAGTCGTCAAAAGGTGTATACAGATCACACAGTGGCAACAGAGGCAACAAAGAGACAACATGCTCCAAGAAGAGGGAATCAATGATAGTGGGGGATTCAATCATTATATGTTCGGTATAGACTGCACATTGTGCCCAAGGAGTCTTGTTACCTGTCTGGTGTCCAGGTAGAAGAACTCCAGGAGAATGTGGAGGAGCTCTAAATGGGCTGGTTGTTCATTCTTGCCATTAAACTTCATTATGCTCTTATGAACTTTAATAGTCACCACACCTACTACTCGAAAGAACAAGATAAGGTAGGCAAAAGGCATGATTTGTAAATTAACACTACAGAACATTACATGCTGCATGTTCCTTGCAGTTGGAAATATGAACTATTCAGAGATTGAGGATCAAGTTATTAATTACAATCCATAATAATGTTTTCAGAATGCTACAGGTTGACGCTTGCTGTATCAGATTATATGTATGGTGTTGATTTTGTTCCACTACAAAAAGAAAGCAAGCTTAAACCGATGCTAGTTTAAAAGCAAAAATGCATTACATTTATTGAAACGCAGAATCTGACCATTTTTTTCATTACGACAGAAATAAATACAAACAGGTGTAGCTGCATGTTTGAACCTGTTATGTATTACATTGTAGGCTATTCAATGTGATAATTGGCTGTTCTCAAGAACATGTCCATATCTATCTATATTCTATATCTAAATGTAATGGAGCAGCTGTCAGGTTTGATAATGTGTGTTCCTGGAGAAGGCAGACTCCTCTTTCTGTACTCTCACTGACTTCATCCTATTTTCCTGTCCGCGGTTCTGGCCTTCCAGTGACCCTTCTCTATCCACAATGAGCTCTACCCAGAGCTTTAATCTTTCCCCACACAACGCATGTCTAAAACTGGTCAAGCATAGACATACACAGTAGCTTCGCTCGCAACTAAATTTGATCTTTTTCAGCTTTCAGTTTCAATTTCTTCCTTCACAGACACCAAATGCATTTTTGACACACTGATCATTTTAACCTTGTATGTTTAGTTTGAGGACTTGAGGAAAGTTGTTAACTGTGCATGTTATACGGAATATATATATAAATGTAATGTTAAATGTTAAATGGCATACATGAATGTATTAGCATTTATTACTGTACCATTTGAAATGAGTTCCAGGACATGCATGAAAAGTCTAGCATGTACGGTGTGGTCTTGTGGTAAAGACAAAAAAAACATGCAAGATTTTGTCGTACTTTCCTCCTGAGAACCAGAGCTGTCAGCCCATCCACTGAAGGTATTACTCAATCTGTTCCTGACCCAGGTAAGACTGGCTTTGTTTAGTTTTTTTGAGTGTTCTCATTTCTCCTCTTATGTAGCCTTTCCGATAACTGACCTGAAGCGAGTAATGACTGTGAGTACCGTCAAAAGCCTGATGACAGAGATCCGTCTTCAGCATTGCCGCATCGATAACCTCAGAATGTGCGGCAGTAAGTAGGTTTAATATGGGGAATGAGTCTCAAACAATAAATACACAAATAATATCAGCCTCCACTGGAGCACTTTTTCATTTTTAATTTATTTTCACAATAAATAAATACACAAACCATGTGGTTGAAAGGGTAAGATTTCAAAAGACCTGCTCACTACTCTTGGGCATGAGTGAGCTGCCACTCTCTCCAATTACAAATATGGCTCAACCACAAGCCCACGCTTGGGCCTGACAGCCCCTCGCCCTGTGATGAAGACGCCCACGCAGCTCTGAGTCCTGCCTCTTTCGCACACAGCTGCCAGAGACACCCTGTTATTCAGAACGCAGCCAGCCAAAACCTCCCCTCCCTGCAACAACGCCCACACACAGACAGGGCTCCCGGTGGTGGTGGGGAGGGGGGGGGGGGGGGGGGGGGGGTTAGGGCTGTGCATGTGTGTGTGTGACAACGAGAGGGAGCATGTGTGTGTGTGTGTGTGTGTGTGTTTGTGTGAGAGAGAGAGCGGTGATGGAGAAAAACTATGCGTGTATGTGTGAAAGAGAGGGAGAAAGATGGTGTATGTATTTAAAAACTTCTGTGAGATTTTGTGATGTGTCTCCGTTCCGGAGAGAGACGGAGCAACTCGCATCTGTGAGGGTGTGTGCGCCTGTGTGTATTTGCAGACGTGTTTACAAGTGTGGTAGGGTTTGAGGAGTATGTGTATATGTGTGTGTTCTGTATGTGTGTATGTGTGCGTGAAAGAGGGTGTGGGTGAACAGTTCACATCTGTTTGTGTGTTTGAAAAAGTATGTGGATACATGAGCTGCTTATGTCTGTGAGAGCATGTGTAAGCGAGTGTGGGCAGATCTGCGTGTATGGGTGTGTTTGTGTGGGGGTGGGGGGTATCTGGCTTGTACAGATAGGGGCTGTTACTTGGAACAATCTCAAAATGTTGGACCCAGATTTCCTTGTTAACTTTCCCATGGCTTCAGCTATGGGGTCAGAGGTCATTCCCTCACTGTAAATAAGTGAAAGATTCATTTCCACTGAGGCTGGGGGTGTTCAACTGGATTTAATGAGAATTTTCTGTTATTGGATCCCTTGCTACACTGATGTACTTATGGATTTTACTCTGAAATCAGTGTGATGAAGCCAAAGAAGAGCCTTCTTCCCAACACTTCTTAAAAATCCTCAGATTCACCTGGACACAAACTAAGAGGACTGAGTTCAAATAGTACAAAGATACAAATTCTGTGAGTGTGTTTGTGATTTGTACATTATTTCCGTGCATTTATTTGGACGATAACATATAGACCAAATAGTGTATGTGTGTGTGTGTGTTTTTGGTGTGTGAGTGTAATATTGAGGGCCTAAAGAGGGCATTCAGCAGACACAGGTCAGTGTGGGAGGAGGGCAGAGGACGTGGCCAGAGAATAATTGACCGGCTGGGGCTCACACACACACACACACACACACACTCACAAGCAGCCTCTACATGGTCATTAGGCTCCCTGGGCCCGGCGCTGTGCTCAGAACACCTCCGCTGACCTTCTCTGCTCCATTACAGGCTATTAGAGAAGTCTTAGAGTGGGCGAGGAGGAGGGAGGTGGAGCAATGGTCTACACTCATAGGGAACGAGCCTGGCCAGGCTAGGATGCTTTCCATACAAAATGCATTCAATACATTACCGCATAGAATCCCAAATGAATTCCACAAATTGAACAAAAACAAAAACAAGGAAAACAAAAACAAGCTATCTAAAAACAATGGTTTAAAAAAATCTATCTAAATACGGTACAATGATGCTTGAGGAATTTCTAAAAAATATGAACAAACGTTTGGGCCCCCAAGTCATAAGTGTAAGCCGGTTGCAGGTTTAAGCCTTGGCTATGCCATTAGTCGACTTTGACCAGGAGTCCTCAGTTGCGGGACACAATGTCCGTCATCTACCAGAGGTGGGGTGGGTTTAAGGCGCCACTTCTCCACAGGTTCCCGCTGCATTAGTTCCTCCCAATGGCATGTACCCATGGGCTGTCAGTGGTCATCTCCCACCAGCACTAGCACTTGTGTAGCACTAGGTAGTACTGTGTGACTTATAGAGTGTCAAATAGTCACTAGCTCTCAGGAAACCACATCGCAGGAGTGCATGTGCTCCGTGCTTGCGTGCAGGTGGCACAGTCTTAACTTGAGAGGCACACAATTGGTGATTCCCAATTTGGGGAAACTTTATTTGAAAAACAATTACATACATGCTGCAAAGTTTAGGTTGCAATGATGAAGCAGGGCATAGGACAGGGCATTCCAAATTGGGGCAGAAAATAAAAACAAATATATGAAATGTACTGATAAACTCATTTCCATTTCTGTATGTTGTTTTTCATACATTTCACTTCCTGCTGTACCAGCAGCTTCAGACCAAGTTTTGGAGCTTTTTAAAGATCATCTTAGAAACTGCATGACACACACTACAATCCAAGAGGTTGCAAACAATAAATATACCAAAAATACCCAAGATGTGGTTACATTTATAGGAGAATGAAAAGCGAATGAAAAATTACTCTGTATGGAGCAGGTGTTTGAATATCTTTCTAATGCTATTATTTGCCAAGAAGACTGAAGCACAAAAAGCTTCTCAAAAATCAACCTGCTGATGACAATACATTTCCCACCCTGGCTACCCTTGATCACATAACTTCTGAGATGGGATGTTTCAGTAGCAGGACTGTATTTTGACACCCAAAAAGCTGGCCAGAGTGCAAACACAGTTGGTAAGCGCAAAGGTTGGTATTTTGGAACGACGCAAGCACATAAAATGACATTTGTGCCGATGGTGCTATTTTCATCCTTGGTTTTTTAGCGCTTGTGCTTGCCAACTAAATTTGCATCCTTAAAATAGGGCTCACAGTCTCCGAACATCATGCAGATAAATCCATACCCTGCTTATTACAATGATGGATTATAGAAGACCTTCATAAAGCAATACCACTACCCTATGCAGTGTCCTATAATGCAAGGTGAACGTTTTGTGAAGCGCATCTTTTGTCTTTATTTCTGTATTAGTTATTTGAGTTTACTAATTATTTACATTTCTACTGGCCGTGCAATAAGCCATGTCCAGCGTATGAGCTGAGGTATTTCTCCCTATAATAATTATTAAGTAAAATAAAATAATAAATTGACTCTTCTGTTCGTTGCATCACCTCTTCCACTGTTAAATAGTGGAAATGCTGTAGAAGGGCCATGGGGTCAGGAAACATGGTGAAATAGGGTCGTTAAGGACTTTGTTCCATTCCAGTGCATGGGAGTGTTTGCATTTATGTGTAAATTCTAGGGGAAAATACTAATTATTTATCATACATTAATGAAATGTATATACAACAATGATGTCTATTGCTGTATTACTGCACTGATCTCTTGCGCGAACAATGATTGATCTTACCACGTGTATATGCACATCTATATGCACAAGTCGCTCTGGATAAGAGCATCAGCTAAATGACAAAAATGTAAATGCAAATGTATATACGATATAATAATAATAATTTATTTACTATGATGTGCATTGCTTCCCAAAAGCTAGTCGACATCACATGTGAATTAACAATGCCTTTTACATGCCACATAAGTTATAAAGTTACACTGCCCGTCCCAAAAAAAAGTCACACACTCTAATATTTCGTTGGACTGCCTTTAGCTTTTATTACGGCACGCATTCGCCGTGGCATCGTTTCGATAAGCTTCTGCAATGTCACAACATTTATTTCCATCCAGAGTTCCATACATTTTTCGTCAAGATCTTGTATTGATGATGGGAGAGTCGGACCGCTGCGCAAAGTCTTCTCCAGCACATCCCAAAGATTCTCAATGGGGTTAAGGTCTGGACTCTGTGGTGGCCAATCCATGTGTGAAAATAATGTCTCATGCTCCCTGAACCACTCTTTCACAATTTGAGCCTGGTGAATCATGGCATTGTCATCTTTGAATATGCCCGTGCCATCAGGGAAGAAAAAATCCATAGATGGAAAAACCTGGTCATTCAGTATATTCAGGTAGTCAGCTGACCTCATTCTTTGGGCACATAACGTTGCTGAACCTAGACCTGACCAACTGCAGCAACCCCAGATCATAACACTGCCCCCACAGGCTTGTACGGTAGGCACTAGGCATGATGGGTGCATCACTTCATCCTCCTCTCTTCTTACCCTGATGCGCCCATAACTCTGGAACAGGGTAAATCTGGACTCATCAGACCACATGACCTTCTTCCATTGCTCCAGAGTCCAATCTTTATGCTCCCTAGCAAATTGAAGCCTTTTTTTCCGATTAGCCTCACTGACAGTGGTTTTCTGAAGGCTACACAGCTGTTTAGTCCCAATCCCTTGAGTTCCCTTCGCATTGTGCGTGTGGAAATGCTCTTACTTTCACTATTAAACATAGCCGTGAGTTCTACTGTTGATTTTTTACGATATGATTTCACCAAACATTTAAGTGATCGCCGAACACGATCATTCAAGATTCTTTTCCGACCACATTTCTTCCTCGAAGATGATGGTTCACCACTATCCTTCCAGGTTTTAATAATGCGTTGGACAGTTCTTAACCCAATTTGAGTAGTTTCAGCAATCTCCTTAGTTGTTTTCTTTGCTTGATGCAGGCCAATAATTTGACCCTTCTGATGAACATCTTTTCCACGACCACAGGATATGTCTTCCGACATGGTTGTTTAAGAAATGAGAAGCTACTCACTGCATCAGTTAGGGTTAAATAACTTGTTGCCAGCTAAAACATATGAATCACTGCAGTAATTATCCAATGGAAGGCTCTTACCTATTTGCTTAGTTAAATCCAGGTGGTGACCTTTTTGGCCAGGCAGTGTATATCTGTATGGTATAGTGATCTATCAATATGTGTAGCACCACGATTAAAATTTGGAAATGAGGGATCCCAGATCCCTTGAGCAGGGATTCCAGGGATCAGGGTCTGGATCTTTCTCATAACATACAGTATATAATGATACAGATAAATCACCTTGATAATGAAATTATACAGGTAAAATTGTTAAACAAATAATAAATAGTACTAAAGAACAGTTTTAGAGGAGATTTGCATAAGATCCAGAAATGGGCAGATACTTGACAGGTGAAAAGAGGGGCCGCCAAAACTATACAATGCTTTAGACCAGGAGTCACCACTCTTACCCAAGAAGGGCTGGTGTGGGTGCAGGCTTTTCTAATCAGCTAATCATCATCTTTAATCAAGACCTTGATTAGTTTAATCAGGTGTTTTAATTCTGGGCTAGAACTAAAGCCTGCACCCACACAAGATCTTCACGGAGTAGATTGGTAACCCCTGCCTTAAACCACATTTAAAGTACTGTGTTCAGTTGTTGTCACCACACTATAAAATACATAGGAGAGAAAGTTTGGAGAGAAAAGACTGTATCAAAATATTAACCAGAATAAAATGGTTAGAAGCCATTTAAGAACACATTTAAAGTCAGTTCATCTCTTTATGTTCACTAAAAGGAGATTATGGATTGCTATTCTTTTAGATGTATTTAAATGATGAACAAAGATGGTCTGAGTAGCCTTTTGTCATCAGTGAGGTGTTCTCATGTTATTTACTGCTCTTATATTTAACTTCTAGCTGTATGGCTACATTTAAAAACTGCATGGACTGCCAAAAAATTGCACAAAATGACCAGCTAGTTATCTAGCTAACCGTATGCAACCTTCGTTTTGCTCCACCAGTCACTACTTAACTAGCTAGCAAAATCCCACCGATAACTAATTAGCTAGGACAAACAATTTGAAGGCTGTGAGTACATAATGAACCATATCCATGATAACATAACCGATTAAAATGATATTTACATACGTGCTACCTGGCTAATGTTGCTAGCACTCCAGGCACACAAGCACTAATACACATCATGGCATAATACTTTTTCTGTGTCTCAATATTCAAACGTAAATACAATTTTCAGTAGTATTCCTATATTCTCAGGTCTCCAAACATTGCTAACATTGCCTGTGCACCAGGAGATAGCTACATTAGCAATGAGTAAGTTTCTAATGAAAATGAAACATGTTGACATTTTACATTTTACACATCATATGGATATGGTTCATTGGGCACAGCCTAAAAATAGCTAATTGTTGTTATGAGTGCATTCATCTTTATTGATATATTTCACAGATAAATTTAAGTTGAAGCTTGGATGGTTGTTCTCCTTCCATTAATAATACTAATAATACTAATACTAATACTAATACTAATACTAATAATAATAATAATAATAATTATTATTATTAATTACATTTATATAATGCAATTATATAATATCTTTCACTCTTTGCGCTTTGAAAACTCACCTCAACCAACAACATTGTGGAGTCGACACCTGAGTGATGCACGGGAGCCTTTTGAACCAGAACGCTTACCACACATCAGCTTAAGGTGGAGAGGGAGGGAATGTACTGACCAGGTCATTGTAAAAGAGAATAAAATAAAGGTGAAATAATGCTAAATAAAGGATTAATAATAATAATTATTGACCCAATTAAACTGGAGGATGATTAGGTGGTAGATTGAACGAGCCATTTCAGACTGTGGCCCTGTAGATGACAGTCTTGAACCTGCAACGCGTGTGTGATCCAGGACCAATTTCAGAATCCATATAGTAAGATTTAAGTAGAAGCTTAGATGGTTAGATCTAGTAAGATGGACATGGAACAGAAAAATAAACACAATTAAAAAACAGTGATCAAGTCAAGATCCTATAACAGCTTCAAACACTGAGCAAAGACCAGCATTGCCAATAGCCAGAGGTCCAGAAATCGGACTTTACAAAGCTTTATAGGAGGCCATTAGAGGAGGTCTGGCCTCAGCCATCTTGGAATCTCTGCTGTGCAGTCGTAATTGTGGTAACATGCTCTTGGGAAAGAAAACACCACAGAAAACAAAAGACTAACTATAGCTGTGTTTTTCTTACGTGATTGATAACCACCAAAAATTGCAACCAACCAAAGGCCTGGTGGAAGATGGGGTGGACATACGTGGCCTGAGCTTGTACCGCGAGGCCTGTTGCCGGCGAGTTTCGCCGCCTACGCGGCCCTGCGTGTTTCAGAGCGCCGCCTACACTCAAGGGCTGTAATGGCCATGTACTCTTCCTCCTCCAGCACACTCACCAAATTAATGAAGGATAATTGCCTCTTTGTTTCTTCAAGGAATTGGCTATACGGATGGGCCTCCGACCACGCAGGTGCCTGAGCCTGATTACCGCCATCCATTTCTAGCTAATGACTGGCTAATGAGAGATGCTTCCACCAATCAGTGTATGGCAGGGAAAAAAAAATGAGGCTTGAGATTTAATCTGTCTCAGTCTCTAGTGCCCATCATGTTTGGAATGTGTTCTGCATCAACAAACTGCATTAACCAAGCAAAAACAATGATCAAATGAATGAAATAAACATATTGCCTTAGTCACCATGATAATAATTACTCCTATAGCATTATTATGAATTAATTACTTACTTAAACCTATATGTCATGGTAACTAATGAAATAGAATGTACACATATAACAAAAGGGTAATCAGTTTCAACAAAATCAAATGAAGAGGACTAAAACAACGATTAGAAAAGGCAAAATCAAATCTGTATTTTTCCACACCAAACATATTTGCCTGCAACTACCTCTACTAAGTTTTTGATGTTTGCCAGACAGCAATTAAGTCAGGTTCCATTGAGAATTGGTTCCCCCCCACTCACCCGCCTACCCTTTGAAAGATTCTGCTTCAGTTGAATTTCCTGCCTTCTCCCTATGTCAATCAATCACGCAATCTCAACCTAGCAGAAAGCTTCACTACACACATATTATAAGACTGCGGTTTGCTGTAAAATTGTTTTGTTTACCCACATAAATCTCCCATCATTGTATCTACGGAGGAGCCAGTCCTCCTGTCATTAATTACAAAGAAAAGGTCAATGCCTCGAAATCCCACAAAAGCATTCATTATTATGGATATGTGTCGCAAAGCACACATTACTTCTCATGGTGTAAACTGCCCGTCGTCACCTTGCACGAACCACCTCCTGATGCTCTGGGGATGGTATGTCAAGGAAGGTCAGTACACCTCTCCCACAGATACGGATTTCCATGGGCCGCACTGCGGCGGATCAATCAGGCCCATTGGAGCCCCTCCGCCCACCCCCCCTGAAGCACTGCAGTCCACGTGGGCCGAGCTTAGAGCGCCCACGGAAGCCCTGCTCCGTGGGTGTCATGTATGGGCCCTTTGATTGCAGCAAACACAAAGTCCCTTTCTCCCGTAGAGGGCTGTTTCTCCTCACAGCAAGCTCTTCCTCTGCATGATCTCCCTTTATTTAAAGGAATCATTTTCACTGCGGGCTCAGGGAACCGTCAGTAACGCTGCTGGTGATAATGCTGCGTCTGAAATTGCTTGTTCGGTGACAAACCGGCATCGCAAAGCAGCGAATAGGCACAGCAAACAAAATGCGAAATGTTAGTGCGGCGAAAGTGAAGTAGCATACTCTACGAAACCATTTATTCGGAAGATGAGTCTGTTTTGTCATCGGAAGCCCGTGAGAACTATGTCAGCACAACTTCAAAGCAGCAGTGAATTGTGAATGAATTGTGTAATATGTGAACACAACCGCATTCATAAAAAACACTCTAAAAGGGCAATTGGGTGCCTTGTCCAGCTAAATCATTGGCTCTCTGTGTAGTGTTGTGCCCCATGCTGTGGTATCAAATCCTTATTTACAGTGCTGACTGTGGCTGGCGGCCCCGTAGCGTGGCATTTAATTAGCTGTAGCATCACCTTGGTGAGGACTCCACCGGTCAATTGAGCGCCTACAGTCTGCCTGCGCCAGCTGTGCATGAAGTGAACTCCTCAGATACAATTACTGCAATATCCGCTGGTGGACGGCTGAATGAAAAGAAGCAGCAGCTGGCATATTGTGTCCCAGACGATACATGTGCCCGTCTGAACTCTCTTGAATTGCCTGAGGATGTTACAGTGATAGGACAGGCTTATCAACAAGATTATGCCTTCCAAATTGGGAGGAAAGAAATAATATGGATACAAATTTATTTAAGTGCCTCCCGGGTGGTCTAACAGTTACAACGTTCGACGCTGGGACTGGGGTTCGATTTCACCGGCTGCGCCAGAGTCAGCTCTGGCCGGGAGCGCCACTAGGGGGCGCCGATTGGCTGTCTGCCCCAGGGAGGGGGGAGGAAAGCCGAAATGAGCTCACTGCGTACAGGAGTGGCTCTGAAGTACCAGAGTTACGGTCGACGGCTTGGCGAGTGCTGTCTTGGAGGAGACGATACTTCGCCTTTGTCACTGCCAGTCATATGGCAGCGAACTCACAATACGAGGGGGGATTGACACGAAAAAGAGAGGGTGTAATTGGCTACTAAATTTGGAGAAAAACACGATAAAATCTGAAACAAATTCTTAAAAAAAAAAAAAGATTTAAGTTACGTGACCATGTTACATGTTTTATTGAGAAATTAATTTGATCAAATATTAGAATGGCAGTTAACATCCACAAACACAATTCTGAATATTGTCATACTGCGTGACTTAAGGACCAGTTAAGTGAGTGCAACCTTAATGCAGACAGGTGTTTGCTTTTTTTAACAGCTGGAGGAAATTTCCGCTTTGATAAAGGGGCATTCTGCAGAGTTCAAAAATAAAATGGAAAAAAATATATAGCCACAAAGCCTTTCTTGAACTGTCAAAACATTTTATTTTCCACAAGTGTTTTCCCCTGTGAAAGTCGTGTTGTGTAACATTCTGGTGCCTCGAACTGCTGCAGCAGCAGAGAGCGTCCTTCAGTACAACATTTATAGTGCAAGTCAATGTACAACATTAAGTACAGACAAAATACTTTGCTTAGTCCTCCTCATTTCCTCTATATGTATGTGATTCTACAAATCTTAATCATATTATAGCTCTGGACAAATAATCAGAGGCAAAGAATTACATTTTGAGCCAAAAACTGGAGATGCTGCATTTTATTTACTATGAATGCATTAGTGACAGTATAGGCCCCTCGGCTTTGTGTGTGGGGGGGCTCTCAGGAAGAGTCGTTGCTGTCTCAGCGCTCCCAGAGAAACGAGAACGCAGCCTGCTGAGCCCGCCCACCACAAAAATCCCCTTCCGTTTACAAGGGTGAAGAATGCACATAAATGACATTTTCATGGGCCTCTTTTAAGTTTTGTTTTTACATATCCCTTCTTGTCTGCGCACTGCACTGCCACCACCCAGCCTCTAAAGGACAACTTCAGCAGACAAATTCAACTGCCACCAAATGTTTACCTGAGCGTTCAACATCAGGGCCTTATGCCAGACAGTTCTTTAACTCATTCACTCGTTCGTGGTGTATTTTTGCACCAATGGAAAGCAAATCTGGCAGCAATATAAACAAACAATAGTCACCGAGACTTATGTACCTGTAAAGTGCATCAAATGTCTATTTAAGCTTATTACTTCATGATGTTACAATGAACTTTCTGAAATCCTGTAATGGAGTTTTCAGAGTAAGAAACAAGAGTGTAACATTAATGTAATAATATGATCATCGGAAATATTTATATATAACTGTTGCAAAGTTCTCCACCTCTTACATTAAATATAAATACATGTAAGCTAACAATCCTCCAGACAATGTGAAAGCCTGAAGTGTATTATGGTATTAACCATATATTTTTGTATTTATTTCTAAAGCAAAAATATTGCGCAGCATCTTTTGTCTAAGAATTTTTATTTTTTTTATCTAAAAATGTAGATTTACGTCTGAAAGCATGCATGTTGAAAGCATGCATGATGAGATATGTTTGCTACAGATATTTCGATTAAAATTTTTAAAAATGTAATAAAACAAAACGAACAAAAGTAAATACAATTGTTTTGCCTGATGACCTCCATATATAGAACTCAGGCTGACTAGCTGACTGTTCAAATCAAAATTTCCTTTTATATTTGGTCATTAAAGCAATGTCATTAAAAGGATAACAAACTCATAAAAGTTTTGTAGTTGTGGCTGAGTGGTTAAGGCGATAGACTTGAAATCCTTTGGGGTTTCCCTGCATAGGTTTGAATCCTGCCAACTACAGAGAGTTTTTAAAGTCTTGGTACTGATACTCTGTACCCATGTCTGTCCCCCGCTAACCTGCATTCAGCCTATACTCCACTTCAGGTCTTCTGTCTTCTCTCTGAAACTCCACTGCAATACCTGCTAACTTTCAACTTTGACCCCTTGTGGTTGATAGCTACAATCGGGACAGTAGAACTACAAGCCACAAGAAGGTTCAGATTTTCAGACTATACCTGTGTATACTCACCTTGGGCATGTCCCAAATCCACCTGCTGCATTGACAAAGCAGACTTCAGTTGTTACTTTAACATATCATGATATTTTTAATTTCAACAATTTATGATCCATTTATAAATATGTTTGGTATTTCTGTTTAAAATTGTATTTGCCACTTTTGCTTGTATTGCAGTTTGGTAAAATAAATGTAGATCAAATAATGATATTAGCATGGCTAGTCGTCATACTAAATATATAGTAAATATATGTACGCTCTGGATAAGAGCATCTGCTAAAATGTAAATGTAAAAATGTAAATACATATTTCTTTTTTCTGGTCTTCATTGATTCATCTTCAACTTAACTGTGTGATTATTATCATATGTTTCTGTAGGATCAAGAACCATTTTGTAGTCTCACATGTCCTATGCATATTATTCTTTCTCTAAAATATATAAATAAATGAATAATGGCACTTACTTACCTGACAATGTTGTTACCTACCTAACTATTGCAAATGAGTTTGCAGCAAGAATGTAAAGTAATATCCAAAATCCAGGATGACTTACACATTTAATAGTTTTACAGATTTTCCATCTATACAGCTTTACTGAAGCACTCCAGGATAAGTACTTCATCCCAGGGTACAGGAAATGAACATACATTACCGCTTACCTTTGTACCATTTCAGGTTATTCATTGTACTTGAACTGTTTAAATTTCAGTAAAAACTGGAAAATGGCCGCGCCAAAAATACAACTTTTGACCAGTAGTGTACATCTGCAAGGGCAGTTAATCAACAACTCCACTCTTCTACACAAAATATGAATACATGTTTAAATAGGAAAGAATAAAGAATCTTTTAATTGAAGTGTTATCTTTACATACAGCCATGCATGCCAAAAAGGAATGCATGTGCAGTGTAATCTTAGCCATTTCGTAAATGGCCTTCACATGTGAGAACTGCCCAGGAGTTACATTAAACAATCATCAAAGCTGAAAACAGCTGCACTGGTCCAGAATTTTCAGTAAGTAGTCGTGGCCGAGTGGTTAAGGCGATGGACTAGAAATCCATTGGGGTTTCCCCGCACAGGTTCGAATCCTGCCGACTACGGACAGTTTTTAAAGTCTTGGTACTGATAATCTGTACCCATGTGTGTGTCCCCTTTAACCTGCTGTCTCCCCTCTGAAACTTCACTGCAATACCAGCTAACTTTCAACTTTCGCCCCCTTGTGGTTGATAGCTACAATCGGGGCAGTAGAACTACAAGTCTCAAGAAGATTCAGGTTTTCAGACTTATACCTGTGTATACCCACCTTGGACATGTCCAAAATCTGCCTATTATATTGACAAAGCACACTTCAGTTATTACTTTAACATGTCTTGATATTTTATATTGCAACAATTTATGATCCATGTATATATATGTTTCAGTTTGGTATTTGTGTTTATAATTGTATTTACCACTACACTTTTGCTTGTATTGCAGTTTGGCTAAATAAATGTCGATCAAATCATGATATTAGCATGGCTAGTGGTCATACTATATATTTTAAATACATATTTATTCTTTCTGGCCTTCATTCATTCATCTTAAACTTAACTCTGTGTGATTATTATCATGTTCCTGTAGGATCAAGAACCATTTTGTAGTCTCACATGTCCTATACATATTATTATTTCTCTAAAATATATAAATAAATGAATAATGGCATTTACATAGCCCCTGACAATGTTGTTACCTACCTAACTATTGCAAACGAGTTTGCAGCAAGAATGTAAAGGAATATCCAAAATCCAGGATGACTTACACAGTTAATAGTTTTATATATTTTCCATCTATACAGCTATCTATTTACTGAAGCATTCCAGGATATGTACTTTATCCCAGGGTACAGGGCCCTTGCTGGAAATGAACATAAACCTGCAAGGGCAGTTCCTCAACAGCAATTCCACCCTTTTACACAAAATGTGAATACATGTTTAAATAGAAAAGAATAAAAAAAGTGATTGAATTTATCCTCATCTTTTAATTGAAGTGTTATCTTTACATACAGCCTTGTGTGCCAACGAGGAATGCATATCTTAGCCATTTCATAAATGGCCTTCATGGTGTTACGTCAAGCAATGTCACGAAACTTGTTTCCCTACTTACTTGTCTAAGCAGTAAGTAGTCGTGGCCGAGTGGTTAAGGCGATGGACTTGAAATCCATTGGGGTTTCCCTGCGCAGGTTCGAATCCTGCCGACTACGGAGAGTTTTTAAAGTCTTGGTACCCACCTGTGACCTTCGCTAACCAACAGTCAATGCTCCACCTCAGGATTATTATAGGATTTTGATCCCTTGGCCTGAATTTAACCTACTCCGGAGCAGGTTTGGTTCGTAGCATAAGTTACCATGGCGATGTAACCCGGTTAAAAGTGAGCCACAGTCGTGAGACCGAAAACCCAGGGTTAAACCCAAAGTTAGCTCGCTAACCCACTAAACCTGGTTTGTGAGACAGGCCCCAGGATAAGTACTTTATTCCAGGGTACAGGGGCCTCGCTGGAGTTAAACTTAACTAGACTAGAAATCCATTGCGATTTCCCTGCGTAGGTTCGAATCCTGCCCACTACGGAGAGTTTTTAAAGTCTTGGTACTAATACTCTGTACCCATGTGTGTCCCTCTCTAACCTGCAGTCAGCCTATACTCCACTTCAGGTCTTCTGTCTTCTCTCTGAAACTCCACTGCAATACCTGCTAACTTTCAACTTTGACCCCCTTGTGGTTGACTGAGTTACAATCCGGGCAGTAGAAGTCCCAAGAAGATTCAGGTTCACTATACCTGTGTACACCCACCTTGGGCATGTTAGCGTTTTTTTAAATGGCCTTCACATGGTGTTATGTTAAGCAAAGTCACAAAACTTGTTTCCCTACTTACTTATACAGACAGTAAGTAGTCGTGGCCGAGTGGTTAAGGCGATGGACTTGAAATCCATTGGGGTTTCCCTGCGCAGGTTCGAATCCTGCCGACTACGGAGAGTTTTTAAAGTCTTTTACCCACCTGTGACCCTCGCTAACCAACAGTCAACGCTCCACCTTAGGTCTATTGTGTCCTTTCCGAGTCTCTACAGCAGGGGTCTCCAACTACGTTCCATGTCGCTTTCAGAAGCAGATCTGAAATCACTGGCCAGCGCTACCTGCGACCAACACTTGTAGACTACTATATATTAGTTATGGGTGCATAACAATTATATACACATGATTTGTTTTTCAAAAGTATTTACTAGATAATAGCGGAATAATGGTACAGATGGTCCACTCCTGTCTTCTTCCATGTTCTGATCACGTTGCATCATGGGTACCATACTGAATGCTCAGAGCTGAATTCTCTTAATTTACTTAAATACAGACAATACCAAATTATATATTCAGACTGCTCTGGATTGGTCACCGCTTAATACTTAAAAAAACAAAAACATATTGATCACAACAGACACAATCCGATTGGAGTAAGATGTGTTCTCAGTTTTATTAGGCATTTGTGTGAAGAGTTCAACCTGTACAGTATTTCATAAAGGGGTGTGGTTAGCAGGGCAGGGCATTCAGTTGACTATCACTGGCTAACTTATATGTTGGGTGACATCAGTCACCTCAAGTTAACAGAGTTAAAGTTAAAGTTAAAGTTCAGGGAAATTTGAGGGATGATTCAGGAATTGATATTGATACCTGTGGCAGCCCAAGGGGCTGCACAACAAAATGGCTGCCTGGCCTACAACACATGGGAGCCAGGAAACACTACATTTCCCAGCAGGCCACAGTCACACCTGAGTCAAGTCAAGTGATGGGACTAACGACCAGCTGAAAGCCATTTTGAGGCCTATTTAAAGGGCTGATTCCCATCACGCTGGGAGAGGAGTAGGAACGTGTTTGGGAAGGAGTTGCTGTGTTTGTTTTGGAGAGTGAAATACCTGTGAAGTCGTTTGACCAGCCAGGATTTGGAGAGAGTGTTGGAGTGTGTGTATGGAATTGGATTGCTTTGGATTTTGACTACGGACTGGATTGCGGAACTGACTTGGATAACGGAATTGGATTGGACATTGACAACGATAAGGATTGCGGACTTTGTGTGTTTGTATTCCCCTGAAGACCCCACCCTTTGTTTTGTGTTTGTCAGTATTCGTATAATAAATTATCATTTTGTTTTTGAATACTGCCTCCTCCTTGTTCTTGAACTTGCCTACGCCCACTGCAAGGTCCGTGTGTGTCGCCCAACCCCTGGGGACACCACATACCGTAAACTCAAATTGCTGAAACCTGCCACGACAATTAAAAGAAAATACTCCAATATTCATATTATCTCAAATTAAAACTATTACTACCACCATAGTCTTGATTTGGTTGCAAGACATAAAAACACTTACTTCTTCATGTGACTGCAGTTGTTTGTCTGTCCATGTGGTTTAATCCTTTAGGCCTGGCACAAAAAAATCTAGATTAAAAAAAAAACATTTTCAGTAATAAATCCATGTGTGGAGGGCGTTGGTTTCGGCAACATGGGAGTGGCAGGGTTGCCTTTATTCTTCCATGTTGTGGAGGCCTTTGGAGCAGGGAGACTTTCCGGGAGCAGGTTTGGCACTCTCACACAAATGTTGCCCGGAAGCTTGTGCCAAAGGCCATAATTGATTGAATTATTATTACATTTATGTTAATTGGTAAGTGATTATTCACTTACCTGTTTGTGTGTGAGAATGTGAGTGGGTGTGGTCTGTCAATTGTTTGGTGTTTTGTGATTAGGTGTGTGAATGTTAGACCGGTCATTGCCTCACGAGTCCCACCTGAGCCTGTTTGCGTGCGCGTGCGTATTGTAAAGGAGTTAGTCTTGTCATTGATGTGTGCGTCTTGAGAGTTCATCTTTGTCTGGTCATTCGTGTGTGTGTGTGCGCGTGCACGTATATTGTGTGTGTACTGTCCTCCCTACGTGTGTGTGTCTGTACGCAGTTAGACAGCCCGCCAAACTCCTTTCAATAACAAGATGGGAGTCAGGATGTAGCGTCCAAGCTCCAGTGTTTAATAATGCCACACTTGCATGATGTCAAAGAAACAATACAATTGGATGTATTGGGTTGGAGTAAAACTGAGGAGGGTAAAAAGAAAGAAAGAAATTCACAGATGCTTGCATTCACAGATGCTTGTGTTTCTTTTAGCTTCGAAATACATACTGAATTGCTAATGAACAAATAAAGATGACTTTAAAACACATATACTTGTGTTCCTCAGCTTAGAAACGCACACTGCATGGCTAATTCACAAATACACGCTACTGTACCCACTCTAGGTAAGTATTAAAATAAGCTTTAAACACTTTTATAAAACACAGATCAACCGAAGAGCTGCTAGTAAGTAGCCTATTGCTAGCAGCTATGAGCTAGCGAACGCGTTAGGCTAATTACATAGGCTTTCTATGGGGAACAAGTTATCATTGCGCTAGCGAATGTAAAACTGGCTAATACAAATGATGTACACACTAAATACATAAAATATAGCCAACATTTATACAGGAATATGTAATGGAACAATCCAACCTACAGGCAATGCTTTCGAAGGTGAAACAAGGTGAGATTGCAGAGAATTAACTTTGAGCACTTTGTAGTAATGTTAACACATTGATTTCTTATCACCACATGAACTTCCTGTTTCCTGTTTCCTGTATGTAGATTTATAACGTTTTGCTTGAGCGGCCAGTAGGTGGCAGTAAGCATGAAAACATAACGTTTGCAATTACAAGGCAAAACAATAACATTTGCAATTACAAGGCAAAACAGTGTGGATTATTGTAAAGTGTTTGATGCTTGATGTGACTCTGTCAGGCACGGTGGCGCGTGTCTGTAATCCAAGCTTCTGGGAGGCGGAGTCTGTGTGGAGTTTATCTTGAGTTCTGTGTGCGTTTGTCAAAAGTGACTGGGTAGAGTGCTTCCTGTGTGTGTGGGAGAGAGGGCGCACAAAGAGTGTCCACCTCTCTCCCTCGGTGTAATCGTGAAAGAGAGCGAGAGGGCGCCCTGAAAGAGGGTCCGCCTCTCGCCCTCGGTGTGATTGGGAGAGTGAGAGGGCGCTCTGAAATAGGGTCCGCCTCTCGCCCTCGGTGTGATTGGAGAACTCGCACTCGGGCAGTGGAGAGTGTTTCTGGACACCGCCCCGAGAACTCTCACTGAAGGAGTGGAGAGTGTCTTGGGGCTGGTTGCCAGAGAACTCTCCCTGTGAGGAGTGGCGAGGGTCTCTGTGTGTTTCTGGTAAAAGGGAACTCGGACTGGAAAGTTTGAGTGTCTGTGTGCATGGGTTTGGGAAGCACTTGAAAAGTCACTGGATATATGTGTGCCTGGGGAGGTTCTAGGGGAACTCCGGTCTGAGGGGGTGCAGTGTCTTGTTGAGATGTCTGTCGAGTGTGTGTCAGGACAGTGCGTAGAGTTCTACCCTGTCCCGTAAGTGTTGATGTGTGTTAAATGTGGATGTATGAAGGCGGTGTGGAAAGCCACTGATTGTCTGTGTTTGTTGTGTGTTCCCCGAAAGGGGATTCCCCCCTCAGAGGAGGCGGGGCTTTAATTTACTGTTGGTTTATTTTAGTTAATTGTTTTTGCCCGAAAGCTTCACGGCAAGTAGGGTGAAGAATTTGTTTGTGGTTGTTTTATTTTAACCTGCTCTCCCACTGTCTCTCTCCCGTGTCTGGGGGGCGAGACAGAAACAAATTAAGATCCGGTCCGTAGACCGACAAACCCCACTCCTCTGCCACTTCTTACTATCAGCTGCTCTGCTCCAGTCCAGGGATGGTCACGTGGCGTGTGACACCATGCTAATCTGTTACTAAAACAGTATTTTGTCACTACAATTTGATTTAATCATCAAAATGAGTAAGCTATTATTTCCCCTCTATGCTTATCAACTTTAATAAAAACTCAACTTGAAACAAATCTATTACTTACAGTTAATCATCATTTTTCCCTTTCTTCTCCCTCGCACTCACTCCATTCGGTCATCACATCTTTTTTCTTCTTTACAGCATCTGTCTTGGCTTTTATTAATCTGCTTTTATTAATAAATAGCAGCCACTGTCCCCTTTTTATCAGACACACTGATTTCAGGAAAACAGAACCTCATAAAATGGTTGGTTGCTTGTAAAGCACACAAACCCACAAGACACAACTAAAGTATAGGACAGACATGAAGGATGAAGCTGTACTGCTCCAGCAACTAACTCGTGACATGTTGCATTCGCTTCTGGTGTAGATTACCCCATCCACTGCCGTTTCAATTAGTGTGGCTTGCTGCGACACGTGCGGTGTAGATTGGACTTTAGAAAGTTCCACGATTTTCACCTGGAAAGACACCTCATCCAGTGCTGGAAGCTTTTAGGCTTGGTAGTCCACAGCCTATCTGCAGCCACAGAGAATGGTTGGTGGAGAAGTACCAGTTCGTTTGTGAGTTTGGAATTGTCAAAATGTGCTGAGCTTTGTCCTGAATCTATGCATCGGCACATCAGCATGTGAGTCATCCTTCTTGCAGTGCTGCCGGAGATGAGGAAAGTAGAGAATTCTCCTGTGCCAGTTTTTCTCAAAAAGGGTGAGTTAGGAGCAGAAAGCTTCAATGGCCCCGTACAGGTCAGCAATGGTGTGATTCCTGTCTCGTGGTTGCAAATTGAGCTGGTTAACTATGAAGTGATATCACTCAGAAAATAGAGATTTGCCATAGCCTCGCTATCCTTTAAAAAATCAAGGGATGTGTATTACGTCTGACCTTTCAGGCTGCTTAAAAATGCATGTATTTCATCTTGCAGTACACACGCTCTCCAATACACTACCAATGTCCATCATTATGCAGCAGCAAGTCATTCTTTCATATAGGTAGTTTTCTTCTCCTGTTGAGTTTTAAGAAGTGTAAATCCCAACATTAGTGATTTACTGCCGCCTGTATGTTCGTTCATATGAATAAGATACTTCGACCAACACGTTCTGTATACAGCGCAACCTGCGACGCTGGGATGCTCGGTCACTAAGGATTACTCAATTACTCAGTAGAGGTCAGATTGCGCAACAAGTGTTTGAAAATGTCATGGGACATTAGTAGTTCTATAACATTGTACAATAGTAAGAATGAATACGTGATTGACTAAATTAGATAGGGCTACTTATAAAGCATATTACAGTGGGAAATCATGTCCATGTGTAAAACATACATGTGTAGAACTACCCATGAATAAAATGTCATATTCTTTCTTTGATCACATATCCAAACGGCTTCTGACTTCATCTTGACATCACTGTTCCAATACTTATGATGGGTGGTGTAAGTATTAGTTGTCAATCTTTTACTTTATGTAACCAAATTATATTTGCAATTATTAAATTGCAATACGACATGTTTTGTATTTCTAGAATTTGGCTGACTGAAATCGTACATCTTTTTAGCTTATGGGAAAAAAGCCTATCATTTGTTTTAGCAGGCTACGTATTGTTAGTAAACATGAGAAAGCTACATTACAGCTAGCCAGCTACCTAGTAAGACAGCTATTGCTCTGTCCATTTGACTATCCATATAACCTTTGTTTTGAGTTGTGTTGCATTTTCCACATCTGTAACAAGGCTTTTATTTGACATGTATCTCTTTGTTGCATCGCCGAAAGGATGTCTACATTAAAGTATTTCATTAATGGTCATTTCATTTTAAACTGCTCCGTACCATGCACTTAATCAGTCTCCACCTTGTTAAGCATTTGCAGAGTGCATCAATATTTCAAAGTTTGAACTATGCACATATCAGGATTGAGAGGCCACGATGTTGCCTAAAAGGTGATTTCTATGAAACAAAAGGGCTTAGTGTGACTTATATGGGCCAAAGTCAATAAATATGATCTGATGGTGTACATTAAGATCACACTGTATTTTGGACATGGTGACACATGTCCAAAAAAGACAAAGAAGTCACCTCCTACAGGTTAAATGTATGAAAACAATGTAATTTCATTGCTTCCAACAAGAATGAGCAGGGATTTGAAGATGAAAGCAGTACCTAATCAACAAACAGATGACACCAATCAGTAGCATTTTCAAAACAAACTCGAAGTGGTAGCTTTTCACTCTTTGTTGATAGTGTTTGGAAAAAACATACAGTATGTACATGTATACTTATGTATACATATGTAGTATGATTTCTGTTTGAATTGTGGCTTCCTTAGTAGTAATCCTGTTTACATAATTATATTTATGTATAGGCCACTGATGGAATATATACTGATAAAATATGAATTCATTCAAGAGCATAATAACGTTAGTGTCTGTCTGTAGACAACTGTAAATAACCTACATGAACATTTTTTTAAACATTTGCAAGCTTCTCTATAACTTGTAGCCAGTGATAACAAGATATTACACATTAGTTCACACCCATTTCACATTCAGTTGCCAAACATTTAATAATGTAACATCTATATCACATTTGTTGCTTTAACTACATTGGCACCATTTGCTTTAAGTAATTTGGCATCATTTGCAGACAAGCGAACAAAGTGTTCCTATTTTTAAAAATAGTGATTCACACCTTTGTATTTGTTGTAATTATGCATTCATGTTTTCACCTCTAACTATTGTTGACTGGAATGGTCTTTAATCACATCATTGTATCTTAAGTGCCACATAAGAGTTGAATTGTTTGCATCGGAAGATAATATTTATGTTATTTAAGTCTGTGGCACATGGTATTGAAATTGTTGGCGTACACACAATATTACGTTCCGATTCAGAAATTTTTTACAGAAAAATGTACATGATCGCCTTATTTTTATAGTAAATGTCAGACAAAATAAAATATTGCATTGAAATAAGTCAGTGTTTCTTCATTGGGATGGATTCCTTTCACCTGGTTCTGGAGAACCACGGGAGAACCACGGGGTCTTACTGGTTTTTGTTCTCAGCTTAAAATTAGCCACAAATTCAGACACAAGAAACCAGGTGAGTTAATTGTGTAATCAACTGTGTAATTGATCAATTAAGTGCTGAGTGACGACGACAACCAGCAGACCTTGCGACTCTCCAGGACCTGTGTTGGAGACTCCGGATCTACAGCTCAATCAAAATCACATCTTAATGTACACCATAGATACCTGCTGTAAGTATGTGGATACAAGGAGGGGCGGATATGCATTCATTATTTGTATTTCAGACATTTAAATCCAGCTTCCCTAGATCTTTTTTTTCCATCACGACAGTGAGAATGTTTTGTGCTAGCATTATCCTGTGAAACGTAGCAGTTTTGTAGCAAATGTAGCATTTCTCCCAATTGATCCGAAATTAGACACCCAACCATATTACACAGAAACATCAGCTTTACTTCATGCTTACAACTTTCAGGTACACCATATGTTCATTTGTGCATCTTTTATGTGACTTTCTCATGTTTAAAATGGCGGGAAGGCAGATTTTAGAGCTACTTTCTCCACGAGAGAGGAAGAAATTCTAGAGTCATGCCCCTTGCTCTCTGCCTTGCTTCCATTGCCGAGGGTCTCCCTAGAAAGAGCAATGGCAGAAACAATCTTGTGCCACTAAAAAGGCAAGAAATTAGTTGAACCCCTTGAACGGTGTTTGTTCAGTTCAACTGTTTCCTAATGAGTTCTGGAGTAGAGCCTTTCTAATTCAGATAAATACTGCCCTCTGGTGTTTACTTCCGGGAAGTACAGCACCTTGAAGCACAATGTGATAAATCATTAGGCAAAACAAAATTGGCTCTCAGCTTAGATAACATTTCAGAGAGACCTGTAGTATATTTATTAAGGTATCTTTTAAAGGTTTTTTTTTTACATTAATAACACTTTAAACCAGGTTTACTGAATGATACAGTATGTGCACTGTTAGCACAGTATACCAGCAGAGGAACATATCTCGATTCCTTCTGTTGGTGTGATTTTATATTACATTGTCATGATGAGATGTAAACAGCTTTTCTTCTGAAGCAGAATGAAAAAGTCACAGAGCAACTGACAATCATACAGGAAGCCCACACGACACATTCAGGCACACACAGTTCAAGTTTTTCAAGGTCAAAAGGATTAAAGAGGATTTAAAAAAAGGGATTAAACCTTTTTTGTCCTCTCATTAGCTTTACAATACTTAATTCTGCCATATCCCAACTAGATGCTTTTTGAATACTTATTTTTCCACAGCATCAGTAGTCCACACCTACAATATGTAGAGTGAAGGCCTAACTGGAAGCCTAAAAGGAGGTTTGCTGCCTGTGAAGGAACCTCCATGCGTTACAAATAGCTCAAATCTGGACATTTATACACAGAGATTATTATTATTACTTGTAGTACAAACATGAGAAAATGTCACTGCTTAACAGAAGGGGACAGACAGGTAAACAAATGCATGACACTTCAGCAGCTTAATGAACAGACGCACTGAACAATTTAAATAAGCAGTTTTGTGAAAGAGTCCAAGGACATCAACCAAACGCTGCCCCTCTCCATTTATGAGGAAGTTCGGTGGACACCAGCGAGTCACATGATCTCTGTGAGAGACAATCACTCACTTACTAAAATAAGGCCATCACTCACAATGGAATGCTTAAGACATACGGACGATGCGTGACAAGTACTCCAGTGCTTAGTGCCTCAGTACTTTGGGTCAAAGTCATAGACCGCTAAAACAGTCTACTCAGCGTTCATTCCTCCGTTTGGTCAGGATTTGTGTTTTCCTTTCCTTTCTCCACATGACTTCTGAGGGGGCCTGAAGAGAGGTGCAGCATGTGCCCCTCTTCATTGGGTGGCAGGGGGTGGCAGAGGGGTGGCAGGTGGCAGCTGAAAGGTGGCAGGGGGCAAGGGAGGGCTGGCAGGGGGGGGCTGAGTGGTCGTAGGGGGCGGCTGAGGGGCAGCAGGGGGCAGCTGAGGTCCCTGGGAGGGATCAGCGTGTTCCCAGGGGCCTCTGCTGGACCCTCTGAAAGGCCTTCCAGAAGATTCTGGCAGCTGGGACACACTGGAGTGCTCTGCAGGGCTTGTGCTTGACGTGTCCTTGGCTGGAGGGGTGGGGGAGGCCGGTTCATTTTTCTCCTGACAACAGAGAGGAAAACCTAAGCACTACGTCATGCCACCACAGACGCAACTGGAAAGTGAAACAATAATTTGTACTGACGAGGTGGAAGAGTTCACGTGTGAATAGTAAAAAGAGCAAAACATTTTTTGGATAATGTCTCAATTTACATTTAGTTTCTTGCTTTATGAATTGTGTGCTTTAGACCGTTCGAGTTTTATGCACAATTCCAAAACGTGCGTGCAAGGAGAAAGGGAGTGTGAGAGGAAGTAGGTAAACAAATGAATGAATGAAGATCAAAGCAAACAAATCTCAAATAGGGCATTTTATTTGTCATTTTCATCTAACACATGTCCATTCCAAACGCCGATTGGAACCGGGCGTTATGGTCAGATGAGACCAAAATGTAGCTTTTTGACCATGCACACCAGTAGTGGGTATTTACGTCGGAAGGAGGACGCTTATGTTGAAAAGGACGCATACCTACGGTGAAATACGGTGGTGTGTTTTGTTGTTATGTTTTTTTTTGCAGCTACTGGTTCCGGTGCTCTTGTTAAGGTCAATGTAATCATAAAATCCAGCAAGTACCAATATATTTTGGCCAAAAATCTGGCTCCCCCATGTCAGGAAGCTGAAACGTATCCGTAAATTGATCTTTTAGCAAAACAATTATCCCAAGCATGCCTCAAAATCAACCCATAAATGGTTAACCGACCTAAAATTATGTTTTTTCAGTCTCTAGACTTGAACCCAACTGAAAATGTGTGGTTTGAACTGAAGAGGGAAGCACACAAGCACAGACCGAAGGATCTAAAGGATCTTGAAAGATTCTGTATGGAGGAATGGTCAATAATCCCCCTCATACCACTATAAAAAGTCCTCATAAAACACTACAGAAAACAACGTGTTAATTCAGATTTATTTTTGTTGAGTTATATTTCAAATAATTATTAGTGGTCTCAAAAATTGTGATATACCTTTTTGGAAGAAAAATATTACTCGTTTAAGAAAATATTTTTCACTGAACAATTGTATTAGTCTAAAAGAACATAACTATCCTGTTTTCGCATACAATATAGCACATAACTCATAAATAACTCAGGCATTGTTTATTTTATGCAGTCTCTTTCCTCATCTTTATCAAGGGTCCCAATAATTATTCACCATATATACAATGTATATTATACAAAAAAATTGAAATGATAAATGTGTGCAGCTCTTTTGAGCACATATATTTTCTTTTCTCCCAATCTGGAAAGCCCAATTGTACTTGTAGGCCTGTCTCATCACTGCAGTGTCCTCCGTCATTTCCAGAGAGTGCGGGCAGGTACTCTCTGAAGCTTACGCTGCCAGCCACCGCTTCTTTTCACTCTGCAGTCCAGCACCTGGGCAGGGCAGTCTTTGCATTGGACGAGCACTTGCACAGGTGGCGCAGGCAGACTGCCGTGCGATGAGAAAGGGATGGCCTAGCCTGCTGAAACCCTCCGTTCCTAAGCGACGGTTCAGCCAGTTAGGCTGCGAGACTGCTGACCACAGTCTGAATGCAATACCGGAGCATGAGGCATGCCACTATAATGAGACGCGGTGTATTAGCAGCCCCAATTCATGTCGTACTTTCAACATCAGTTGCCCATTTATTGACCAATGGGAAAGAAAACAATGACGGTGTACATTTTAGTTCGCGGGGCAGTGAAGAATCATAACTGTCACAGTGTGCACATCTAAAAGCATAGCAATCGTTGAATAAAATGCTGTTTCTCACCTTTCTTCAGAGCACACGGGACAGCATGAAACAAAAGACAGCATTTGCACTGCATACCATAGTTCACACATTTACAGGATTTCAGAGGTGGCAAGCCAGCATGCAGAATGGGCTGGGGCATTGAATAGATCCTGACAGTAAGACCGGATGTCTCAGCAGGCTCGATCGACCTCTAGTTTCATAGCTTAGACCAGGGGTGCCCAAGTTCGGTCCTGGAGATCTACTGGGTGTGCAGGCTTTTGTTCCAGCCCTTCACTAACACACCTGATTCCACTAATCAACTGCTCATCAAGGCAATGAATGTTCAAATCAGGTGTGTTAGTGAAGGGCTGGAACAAAAGCCTGCACACCCAGTAGATCTCCAGGACCGAACTTGGGCACCCCTGGCTTAGACACATAGGCTAGTTGCGCAAGTTTATACACAAAACTCATTCCACTGGCTAGGCTTCCCTGAGAAACCGACAAGGAAATATACCTATATAATAACGGTCCTAAATATTAGCAGACTACGATCCAAATTGCTAATTCTCCCAAGCGCATTTCATATGGGATGCCACTGTACCTGCAGTGGCTGGGCCTCCACCGGGGGCGGGCCCTTCGCCATGGCAATGATCTCTCTGATCTGGCAGATGGCAAAGGCGATGGTGACCCAGGGGGAGGCGGAGACCACCCAGGCGGGCTTGTTGAGGTCCTCCTGTTCCTCCTGGTGCTTGGTCTTCTTAGGCGGTGGACTAGGCTCCGTCCGGGGTGCCGACAATTCCGAGCTGGGCAGCGCTAGGTCGACGGTCGCTATGGGAACCAGGCTGGATGGAACCGGAATGTTCTCTGCCAGCATTCTGTCCTCTGAAGAGAAATGACATTGGCTCCACACAAGGTTCACATTTGAAATGTGAAATTGTTTTTTTTCGCTCGCTTGCAAAGCTCCCAGAAAGTTTGATTGTGACCCCACCGTCTGTGGGGGAGTAGCATTCTATAGCAACATTCTTTCAACTTCTTACCATTTTTTATACCACCCCCAAAACTTTCTAGTTACACTTTAAAACAGTTCCAGATCACAATGCAGGGAAAAAAAAGATGTTTGCTATCTGACCAAGTCACATAAGCACAACATTTTCACAACTTTTTAAGAAAAATTGTTAAATGTTATTTGGCTAGCAGGGACTGTCCTCATTTTGGAATGGTATATCATTTAAAGGTCTCACCCTTGTCTTCATCTGGTCCTGTGAGACACTGGATGAGGGAGAAGATGAGGAGGATGACGAGGGAAGCCATCCCAATTCCCCTGAAGGTTGCTGCCGCTCCTAGAACATACACGAAGGTCGCTTTTCTCCCAGAACAGTGGTTCCAAACCTTTCCGAGCCCATAACCCACTTACCGACCGAATATATGTCTGTGACCCCCCCCTTATTAAACTGTAGCCTGACATGCATTCAAAATTGAATACATAAAAAAAAAAACATATGTCAAAACAACTGCATGCACACTATACACCATTCATGCACTGTAGCAGGGTTAGCGTTTAATTGGACTGGTGTGAATGTCAATGAAAGTGTATAATATATCATTATTATTTTAGTTTGTCACCTTACTCTAGCTGACTCAGTATTCTTCACTGAAGGGACATACAGTTAATAACTTAATAAAACGTTGAATTATTTATGACAATTTATTGACATTTAGATGTTTACTGTAAGCTCTATTTATCCACAGAAGCAACTGGGAATCATGAACAAAGACGACGACTCTTTTCTGTAGCTCCAGAGAGATTATTGATCCATGGGCGGCTGCATGCTTTCAAACGAGTTCAGCGCAGATCAATACTAAATGGTCAACAAATGTCTGAAGTTTCCCAATACAGCATGGTGTCCACTCTGAGCCCTTGGCCTCCTGAACAGTGAGTAAGATAAGCCATTGGCTTATCGTCATTTGGGAAGGACAAACTGTAGCAGAATTGGTTGCGGGAAGGTGACATGCTGACAGATGAAACACGTTTTCCCTTTCATTAACATTCACCTTCAGATAACCCCCACAGAGAATCCCATTTACTGATGACACAACACGTTAGCAGTATGATCAATATCAAGGGCAAGTTTAAGTTACAGTGAATCTTAAATATAAACCATATCGGGAGCATAGCACTGTAGGGTTCTAGCTGACATTTTTTGCCCCAAAACATAATAGCAATTAATATGGCAGTTAGTTGTGTATTTCTCAATATGGATATTAAACATTCAAAATGACCTTTAACCTTTGACCTTTACATGTTAAAACTACCATAGGGCTAATGCTTTGAAATGGGCCTCGAAAATTCCAACGCTTGAGAACTTAAATGCGTACAGTACTGTCTTAAGATGCAGTAGAACCCTAGAATTCTAAGCCCTCAACATGCTCATTGCGCGGTCAAGTGTGTTGCTGCCGTCCGTACCAAAGTAGTTTACGAAGACCCCCCCCATCATGGCGCCGCAACCCCGGCCCAGCCCCAAGTGTAGCCCCTGAAGGATCCCCTGGGCGGAGGTGCGCATCGCGGGGGGCACGGCGGCGCTCAGGTAAGAGATGCAAGCCGCCCACACCAAGGCGTGTGTCACACCTGCCGACAAAAACACATGCACGCACACCCTCAGTAAACTCCCAAACAAACACTCGCGCGCCCATTCAGTACACAAGAGCACAAATGGCATGATGTTTGCCTGGCATGGCATGCACCGGGCTGGTGTAATGTCAATTGGCACACCCAGCTAGGACCCATGATGCAGTGTTTGACTTCTCTTACTGCAGTGCTCAAACATTCCGTCCACTCATATTTCTTATGATGCCAATGACACTTGTTAAAGGGCAGTTGAACTAAACCAAAAGTAAAGCAGGTAGCAGTGATGACCAAAAAGGACAGAAGTAGCTTCAAAGTTAATCTTTCCATCATTTGTAAAACATTCAATTTAGCTGCAAACAAGCCTGCTCTGTTTCTCCCTGAACACACGGCACAGCAGTCTTCCCCTTCACATTTATCTAGTTAGGCAACAGTGGGCTTTATAGAGGCAATTCACTTCTGCACACATCATCCCACATCTGTTACCTGCCCTCCCAACAGGAAATATAGCCTGCTCAGATGGAATAAGGGGGCAAAACTAAAAACTTACTTGTAAACTGGAGATAAGAGGACATGAATGCATTATTAAAAAGCCAAGGCTGATAGTAATAGCATACATTACCATATAAATTTGGTTTACAAAAGGAAACTTACCAAAAGGAACTTACAGTGCTTACAATTCTACATCACATTTCACATTACATATTCATATACTGCTTTATACAGCTGGACTGTAACTGTAGTAAATGTGGTACAAGTGCCTTGTTCAAGGGCGGGCACAACAGATGTTTTACCCATAAGCAAGGCACTGTACCCCTGTCGCTTCATTGCTCCACACCAATATCAACAACAGCAATATGCAATTTTGACACTGTAATTCATCAAACTGATAAAGCTGTAATACGACTTGCTTCTTTTTCCATCTGCTATTTGCAGTGGTGATGGACTGCTTCAGACTGCTTGACAGGATGTCTGCGCCCTGACTGCCACGAGTCGCCAATCGGGCCGCCACGCAATAAACGGTCATCTGACGTGCAAAACCATTGAGATAGCACGGGGACTTTCCCGTCCTTAAATGCACCCAGAGACGCTGCGGAAGTGTCTTTGCAGCCTAAGCAGCTCCACCTCCCAAAGTCAACAGAGGCGATGCGGCCAAATGGCCCTCCCCCACTTACCTTGAAGCACCTCCATGGGCAGCACGATCCAAGCGTTTTCCAGGTAAGATATGTAGAGGTAACGCGCTGTGTTGCAGGCCAGGCCAATGTACAACACCCTGACGAGACAGAAGGAGACGGGCGGATTACCCACAGCCATAAGCCCCTCTCCAACAGCTGACACAGGGCCGTGTGTCTGACATTTTGTGTGTGACGAAGTGCCTCTGAGAACAAACATCATGGCAAAAAGCCCTCTCGACTCCTGCACTGGAGAACATCCTGGAAACACCAGCGGCCCTTTGTTCATGATTTCAAAAGGCTCAGTTTGACCAAACATCAACAGTAAAGAGTTATGCATTATTCCCATCTGAATGCAAAAATGTCTGTAGGTATTACACACATAAGCCTCCTTATATTAGTATTCTGGTGCTCCCCGCAAGTGAGCAGATTTCACACACATGGAGCCTGACTACCGTCGGTAAAATTAAGGATAAGGGCAGAGGAGTCATGGAAGTGTACATTTTATATCCTGTACTCTGTGGGGCGAGAGGGAGAACGGCACAAACTGTTCTTCTCATTTTACACAGAGTCCGTCGTTTTTCAGGGAATAAATAAGCAGGAATTCCACTTGATCGATGATGGCTGGCCCCTCCAAAGCCTTCAGCCGTACAGAGGGCAGTGTTCTGTTACAGTACTGGCACCCAGGGGGACAAAGACACCCAAGCCCCCAATACTTCACTGAAAACACATTACCAAGCAATGATAAGAGAAACTATTTTTGCTGGCATGTACATTGCTTTTACTGGGAAGAATAAACACACAAGTGATTGCCAGCGAGATGAAATCTCTGTTAATATAAGGAGGAATCTAATGGCAGAAAAAAATGCTAAAGCCCTTTCAATGGACTTCTGGAGAGGAAGGTCATGTGATGCCTGACATTACAGAAAAGCATTTGTGCACAGTGTACAGTGGGGTCCAAAAGTCTGAGTCCACTACCAATATTTGTTTGTGTTAATCGAGAACAAACACAAAATGTTTACTCATGTGGTATTTGTTATTCAAGAATGTCATTAAACACTGACACAAATAAAAAAAATGTTTGTGTGAGAAAGGATGGTATGAAATTGAAATATCTATAAACATGTTGTTTGACACCATTGCCTTTCATTTTCTCAAAATGTTGTGACACCTTTTTCCATTTAGGTTTTAATACATGGACACTCGAAATACACAGTGTGAGTTGTTTTGGTCTTGTAATAATTAATATCGGATATTGACATAATTAATATGGTCCTTTATGTGTTCTCGTTGCTACTGCAGGTGCTTTAATCGTGAAAAAGGACACTTCCTTTTAAAACGTTTTGGCAGCTGTTTGTAATTATGTCAACAGAGCTTAGTGAACTAGTTAGAGGTCAAATTGTTCTTCTGAGCAAAAATGTTGTATTTGTTTTTGATGAATGATGAAAACAAACAGATCTTGGTAGTGGACTCAGACTTTTGGACCCCACTGTATATACAGCTCAGTGTAAACCACCACTGTCATTATGACCACCATCTAACTACTGCTGCAGCATCATCAACATCATTTGCCAGTAGTCCACAGAACTGAGGAATGCATTTCACATAGAGAGTGCAGAATTCACTAGTTATCCAAATCGTGTGTAGCCCCTCATTGCATTCCAGTATGCAATGGCCAGTATGCAAATACGAGGCTTTCTCATAACTAATGGATAATTAGCTACTCAGGAGGCAGTTAGCCAGCTGTCACACACTAGTCAGATGTCTTCAGTGACTATTCAAATACATATTTATTCAGTGTGGTTTTAGAACTTGTCTCATTCATCTCTGTCCTTCCATCTGGGCAAAACTGAATATGTTCTGTTTTGGACCAAGTATAGATTGAGCAAGGCTAAAAACATCTTGGTAAATCATGGAGGCAATGCCATTGAGTCTAAAACCAGCGTCACTTACCTTGGTCTATCTCTGGAACAATCGCTTCTAGAATTCTCTCAAAAACAGAAAACAAGCTAAAATGTATACATCAAAACATTAGACCTTTCAATATTAAATTAAAGAAATTGCAAGCTGTAGCCTTAGTCCAGTTTTACCATGATTATGCCTGTTCTGCTTGATATAGTGGCATATGCCAGCAGTTAAAAAGGGGATTGCAGGTCATGCTAAATAAAAGTCAGATACATGCTTAGCGCACCTCCTAGAAATCATATAGGAATCCATGAATTCAGGCAAATTGGTTTGTTAGCAGTAGAGCTCAGAGTTGAATCAGCCACATGTTTGACATCCTAAATGATCGTGCCCCAGAGTATCTGAAAGCTAATATTGATATCGTCTGTAACCACAATTACAGTTGTACAGTGCCAGAGCAAGTGTTATGTCTTGTAAAATCCCATGTGTAAAACGCACTGCAATAAGCACATTTTCTACACTGGAATCTGCTTTTGGAACAGCCTCCCTCTGCAGATTAAGCAAATCCAGAGTAGGGGGTATGTTCAAGAAACAAGCATAGCACTTTATCTGAACAAAGGTGACCAGGTAGGACTGTAATTTCTCCAGATTTTCTCCAGAGAATAGAATAGAATAGAATATATTGATGTACCTCTGTGTTGGAGAAATTCATGTGGCTTTATATTAAACATATGCCTTTGATAGGTATAAATATATATTTTATTTTGTGAGATAGTATTTCTAAGCATGTAAGGTCAAATATTGTTGATCATGTTGTATTTGCTTGAAGTTGCTTATCTTGTGGTGCTTGTATGTCTGTATTCATTAGACGTTATGGGTTTACCATCGAGGTAACCAACCGAACTTATCTTAAAAAATCTTTGGTAGTTCACTTTGTTAATCCCTTTTAGGAATGTAAAAACATAAATAAAATCCCCTCTAAGTCTCCGTTTGCTAAGTTTAAATAAATTGAGTGCCTTAAGTCTATCCTCATAACCTTTACATTTCATACCAGGTACCAATTTAGTACTTTTTCAAGAGCTTCTGTATCTTTCTTGTAGTGCGGTGCCCAGAACTGCACACAGTACTCTAAGTGAGGTCTGACAAAGTCATTATATAACATTAATATAACCTCCTTTGATTTATACTCAATACTCAATACTTTGCCATGTATCCCAGCATCCTGTTGGCCTTTTTCACTACTGTAGCACACTGCTTAGATACAGATAGACTTTGATCAACTACAATTCCCAAGTCTTTTTCAAATTGAACATCTGCTAATTTTTCTCCTCCCATAAAATACTCCTGTCTTATGTTTTTATTTCCTACATGCATAACTTTACATTTAGCAATATTGAATGTCATCTGTCACGTTTCTGCCCATTCTTGTATTTTGTTTAAATAATATAATATAATAATAATATACGCCATTTAGCAGACGCTTTTATCCAAAGCGACTTACAGTAGTGAATGCATACATTTTTCAGTATATGGCCCCAGTGGGAATTGAACCCACAACCCAAGCGTTGCCAACGCCATGCTAAGCCACACAGAACCAGATATAAATCATCTTGGATTACTTTAGTCAATTCCAAACTGTTTGCCAAACCCCCAAATTGTCCCTAATAATACATTCCAGTATTTTACATGAGATGCATGTTAAACTGACAGGCCTACAGTTCCCTGGGTCAGTACGGCCCCCCTTCTTATATATTGGAATTATACTACCCTGCTTCCAGTCATCTGGTATTTCTCCAGTGTTTCCCTCTCGTAGGCTGAGTAACAGACTGTATCAAAAAGCAGTCACCACATCTAAAAACTTCTCTTCACATTTACCCTGACCTGACACTACTTCCCAATTAATAGAGGGGTAATCGAAGTCGCCCATTATTAATGTCTCTCCTTCCGCACAGGCTTGTTTTATGTTACCATAGAGGATAGTATTTATGTTACTGTCTGAAGCTGGAGGTCTACAGCATACTCCTATATTAAGGCCCTTCTCATGATCTCCCAGTAATCTAATCCAGATGTCCTCACAAGTAATGAATGAGTTAATACCTGGAATTTCCTGCACATTAAGATCGTCTTTCACATAAAGGGCCACTCTGCCTCTTCTTTTATTGGTTCTATCCTTCCTAAACAATTTGTACCCCTGTACAATTTGAACAATTTATATTCATCCCCATCCGCTGCACCAAGCCATGTTTCAGTAATCGCAATGATGTCATAACCCCCACTCAATATGACAGCCTCCAGTTCCAAAAAAATATTTTTTATGCTTCTAGCATTTAAACACAGGACCTTCAGAGGTTGATGTTGTCCTTCCCCTCCACACATAACTTATTTTGTCCTTCCCCTCCACACATAACTGTGCCAAACCACGTCTATTCACATTATGGTCTAAAAAATCATTATTAATTACATCCTCACAGTTATTATTATACTCCGCCCTGGTATATTCCATCTGGGCAGTCTTTACCTCCCTATCTTTAATACTACTACTAATTTACCTGCCCTCCCAGTCCCTAGTTTAAATATTCCTCTGCTACCCTAACCATATGCTGGCCCAATGCAGCTGTACCCCTCCAGTTCAGGTGTAGCCCACCCCACTTATACAGGTCACCCCAGTTCCAAAAGGAGTCCCAGTGCCGCATAAATCTGTACCCATCTTTCCTTCACCAGGTTTGTAGCCACGTGTTAAATCTCCATATAAAATTCTGCTTCCCTTTACTAGCACGTGGTACTGGCAGAATTCCCGAGAAGACAACCATAGAGATCACCTCCTCAACTTTGATCCCACTTCTATCAATTTGTCCTGCAGAACCTTAAACCTACCCTTACCTATGTCATTGTCTCCAACATGGACCATGACCACTGGATCCACCCCTGCTCTGGCTAGGAGCTTGTTCCAGGAGGTCTCTCGACCTGGGCACCAGGCAGGCAGCATACCATTCGAGACTCCTTTTCCCACGAACAGACTATACTGTCTACACCTCTAATAATTGAGTCCCCCACTGCTACTAACTACCTTTTCCTCCCACTCACAGAGGACTGGTCCATATCCTTTCCCTGCAAGGGCTGAAAATGGTTGGACGCCACAAGCTCTGGAGATGCCATGTGCCCTTTTCTACGCTTGCGCCCTACCGTCACCCAACTCTCTCTCCCTACCTGCTCTAGAGTCTTACCCCTACCCAGCTTCGGCGTGCATGGTAACTTTCGAAAGGGCGTACTGATAAGTTCCTGGAAATCTACAAATTCTTCAGCGCAGTCGAGACTAGCAAGTTGGGCTTCGAGATCAAGAATCTTGGTCTTGAGATGCTTCACAAGCTGACAACGGTCGCAGACTAAAGCCTCCTGGAGGTCTCCTTCCAGAAACGCAATCATTCTACAACACTCACACTGCGCTGCCGATGGCCACATTATGACTTAGTCATAATAAAGGGACCCAAAGGAACTGCTGTGGCGGGCATCAGAGTAAGTCACACAATCAGGCAAAATGGCTGTTATTCAAAATGTTATACCAGACAAATAAGATCTGTCCCACACAAAACCTTTCAATCTCAGGAATCAACACTGCTGGTCAAAAGCTGTTGTCATGAATCTACAATGAGTCTACAATAACCAAATCCCTGCTCTGCCTGGGGCTTCTAACAATGCAATTTCAAGAGTGAGACTGTTAATGACAGAGTTGGACTTTGAAAGATTTACATTGACATTGCACTCACTCAGCCATTGAGCTGGAAATCAAAGCAGAACAGCCAGAGCAGGACTTTTGTAAATTCAAAAAAGCAATGTGTCACAAAAACATGTCCTCTTTGAAACAGAACAGGTTTAAAATCCATGTTGAGTTAAGATAAGTAAAGTCAAGGTTCACAAGCACATGTTGTCCATACACTACATCAGGACAATATATCGCTAGAATAGAACAACGCAGGCAGTCAGAGCTTCATCACTGTGTATGAATGTGGACTTCTCAATGAATTCTTAGGTAAATCCATCGGCTAATGAATACTATCAGATCACACTATACTCAGTAGTCAGCACAGGTTATTTCCTTTCTCCACAGTTACATTGTTTAAGTAAAGTGCAGTGAAACACAGTGGGTCATCTAGACTCTCCACACAGATGTACTGCTACACACTGTGTGTTTCATATGGTATTAACAAGACAGTTAAGCCAAAACTCTTTCCACTCCAACATACATTAAAATGGCACTACATTAAGATTGAATAAATCTTAGCCTCATTGAGTAAGCCTAAGTTGCTTGTACCTTATGTGACCCACCAGCTCAATGAGCTTGTGGCTGATGAAGTAGGCGGCCAGCTCAGAGATGTGGCTCAGCACCGAGCAGATGCCAAAGAGCGTGGTTGTCCCCTTCAGGTCCTCCAGGTGCCAATACAGGAAGGTGAAGACGAAGCCGTATCCGAAGCCCATGAACCAGGCCACGAAGAGCACCGTTCCGTACTGCACGCTGCACATCAGCTTCACCAGTTCCTTGTACTGGTAGGGCTGCTGCTGGGCACTGGGGGCGTTCACGGTCTCCGTTGGGCTCCCGTCTGAAAAAGAGCAATTCCGGGCCATCTGCGGGATCTCCACCTCCTGGGTCTTCTCCACCTCGTCCGCCCTGTAGTCGCTGCTGTCGAAGGAGAACTGCGTGGCCACTATCAGCGCCAGGGTCATCAGGACCCCAAACAAGATGAATGCGATCTGGTAGTTCTTGTAGTCGGGCAGGATGCACCCCGCGCCCGCGATGAAGATCCTGATGTGCGTGTGGTCGATCCAGATGCCCACGGAGAGCATGGCGAGGCCCCAGCCCAGGGAGCCCCACATCCTCTGGAGCCCGTAGCGATCGCGGTGCTTACCCAGGTTCTGCAGGGTGACCGTGTCCGCGATGGTCACCGCGGGGGCGCTGAAGAACTCGCCAATGATAATGACCAGGAGGATCAGGAGGAAGATGGTCTCCACCTGGTCTTTGTTGTAGCTAATGATGTGCTCTTTGGGCTTGGCGGTGGTGGTGGTTCGGGTGGTTGTCTTTGTAGTTGATTTTGTGCTGGATTTGGTTGTTGTTGTTGTGGAGGTGGTAATGGTAATGGTGGATATATGTTCTGTTGCATTGTCATGACTCGATTGAGCCCCTGTGGAATTAGTGTCAGTGCTTCTGACATACCTGTCCTGGTGACTATAGAATGTCAAATCATTAAATTGTGGAGGGGGGTCGAAGGATTCTCCAATCAAGGCTCGGTGATTGCTGGTCTTATTGACATCTGGGATGGGATGAGTAACGTTTAGGGTGCCTACTGTCGGATTCTTCTCCACACAGATCATGGAGGCTGGCTGGATAAAGCCGATGCCACAGTTGAAAAGGATCCAGCACAGCACAGAAAACAGCAGCACTACTTTTCCCTTGTTAAAACGGTCAGCCACCATTCCCCAGAAGGGGGCGCTGCAGAACTCAATGAAGTAGCGGATGCCCACCAGCAAGCCACCCTGGCTGGGTGTCATCCCCAGCTGCTTGTAGTAGACGGCCAGCAGGGGGTGCAGAGAGCCGTAGGCCGCGTAGAAGAAGAAGTAGAAGACCTTGGATATCAGGAGACGGTTGTTGATTCGGATACAGCCCCTCTCCAGGCAGTCCATCCCATGGTGCGAGGGTGAGACAGGGGAGTCCATAGGTGGTCCCTCCAGGGCAGTTGCCGTAGTAGAGCCGTCCATCATGTGCCCAAGGGACAGGGTGTTGAAAGGCTCAGAAAGGACATACTTCCTCTTTTGCTCCTCCTCATCATCATCTGTTAGTATAGTCAGTCTGTCGTCACTTGCCATTTCTGGAAGAGAACATTAGTTGGGACAAAAACCCACTATGTGGAGTTCGGTTGTGACTCATTAGGTTTACAAATAAATGTAAGAGAAGCAACATGTGGAAAACATGCAGACTGTCATTTAAACGGAGACAAATGCTTAGTCAGAGACAAACAAACAATACAGGAGGAATCACAATGCAACTTGGATCTTGGTTCTTCAGAGGATGATAGTTCAAACTTTGCATCCATGTATTGCTATGACGACACGAGTAACTGCTCAGTTTTAATCCCTTATGGCTATGGTTATGAGTCTCCTGAACCTCCCATAGCACTCTACCAAATGATTGCCTTGGAGTATTAATGATGCTTGCTAAACAAAACAATGTTGAATACCAAATGAGAGCCATTTTGAATCACCTGTAACAACAAGGGCTTTAATTAATCAATATATTTTTGTTTATATAGCATATGTCACCACAGGAATCCATGGCTTCAAACACCCAAGTACAAAAGTACAAATGTACAATGCTGAAAAGGGTTCTGCTGTTATTATTCAAGCCATTATGTGGCTGTACATTGAGAAAATAACATGTCACTTTAAGTATCAAAGGTACATGAAGACATGTGAATACGCCATTTACTAGTAAATAAAACCCCCACCTTAATACAAATATATATATTTAATTACACAGTCACTTTCATTCGGCTTGTTGGCACGCATCTGAACTCACAATTTACATGTCTAGACGTTGCATTTGCCGCCCCTGGCAACTAACAGTCCGGCTAATACTAATGATAGAGCAATGACTACTCTGCATCATCTAGGATCTATACAATATCAATGAGAACGAAAATATGAATGAAAGAATACGAAGCCAAAGGATCTCAAAAAATGATGTAATGAGGAATTACAGCTACTTTTAAAATATATAAACACTGGCGAATGCATCGTTCCATGGGCGTTGCCTTTTATAACTCATTAAAATGGAAACATTTCATTTTCATGTGGCCGGTCGATAAATGATTGTAGCCTACTGATTAGCAAAGTGATCAAAGAAATAGCAGGAACGCAACCTAAAATAGCCGTTCTTACCTGAAAATGTTGTTTCGGAGTTTAGTCTCAATTTCACTGCCTCCGTTTGTCGGCAGGTAATCTAATTTGATCTTCTAAAAGGTTTCTCCTTTCACGCATCATCTGGGCAGCGAATTGCCCTCTCCTCTCCTGCGTCGTGTTATGGATGACTAATGCAGCCTACATAAATAGATATGAAACGAGACTCTACTGTGTAACGAATTCTCTGCCACCAAGAAACGTCTCTTACAACGACCCATATTTGCATATTTCCCAGCAGAAATAGATAGACAAGACAAAACTGCTTCTGTTTAGCGTGACGTCAATTCTCACCTGCACCCGACTATCAGCAACTCGGGGGGTCGGGCTTGCGCGGTGCAGTCACCACAGCTGTTGGTGCTCTGAGGCGGAAACCTCGAAACGTGCTGTTAGTTAGTTCCATCCAACAGTTTACAGTATCTGGGTTAAGCTATTTATTTGGGCTTTGCATGTATATTGAGGTTTTTCAAGTCAGTACACGACTATTAACGAGCACATCAAAACTCGAATACGAATATAAAGGAGTAGCCTAATTCTGGAGCTTATTAAATATTGAATTGTCGGCGCCTCTCACACTATTAACAGAGAGAACAAATGTTTATTGAATTTACAGTTTCCCCAATATCTTGCGATGAAAATAACTACCGTAAATTATTTCAATGGGTCATTTTAGGTTTTTGAACATGAAGTATCGTTCCTGTAGAAATATGTTTATTTGATAATATTGTAGCCTACATTTCTTAGCAGGGAGCAGAAAGGTTCATATGTATAGTTCTTAAAACAAACTTTGCTTACAAAATTTGCTTACATCCACCATAGCATTGACTAGCACACAGAAAAATGAGACTAGCCTGGATTCAATCAATATTAGTCATTCAATTTGATAATACATTTAGTATTATCCACTACAAGCTAGATCACCACATCCAGCATGCTTTCCAGAACGTTTATAAGACCTGAGTAACTGTGCTCAGTTTTAATCCCTTATGGTTATGCAGGTCTCCTGAAGCTCCCACAGCTCTCAGCTCTACCAAATGATTGCCTTGGAGTATGAGCCAAATGCCACCCCGGTTGGCGCTCCTGGCCAGGGCCAGTCTGGTACAGTCGGGTTTTGAACCGCGACCGCAATAGGCAGCTCACACTCGCAAAGCACCAGTCAATGCGAGTGCATTAGACTGCTACGCTATCAGAGGGCCCTGGAGGAAGTTAACTTTTAGCCAAAAGAAGAATATTGCACTTTTGCAAGATGAACCTGAGAAAAAGCTACAAAGTAGATCCCCAATTTATCCAAAAAAGCAAAAAAATGATATGCCATTCATTTTGTAGTGTTGAAAGCACTTTACAGTATCATCCTATGTAAAGGTATTGTTAGTGTGCCAGCAATCAATGAAAGAGGACCATGCCAACTAACAAAGCTTACCTAGAACTGTTGCATTTGAAATATCCCTACTAGCTTCCAAATCTAGGTACAAACAATTTGGGTACATTTATTTATTATTTATTTATAAATGAGCTTTCTTAGCTTTCATTCAAACAACCATATGTCGTTTTGTGTAGCTCAGTAGGTAAAGCATGGTGCTGACAATGCTTAGGTTGTAGCTTCGATTACCATTGGGACCACATATACTGAAAAATGTATGCATGCACTACTTTAAGTCGCTTTGAATAAAAACGTCTTGTATATGGCATATATTATATTACAGTATCATCTTCAGAGGTCATAATGCATAACAATTGTGTTGACATAAAAGGCAATAATGGCAGTTTGTACTCAGCTTTGTGCTCTTATTTCTAATTTCATAAAGAATAGTTCTTCCACTTTGATTTGGTGGCCATCTTTTTTTCACAAAAGTTGCCATGTCATTGGCAGCACTATGTGCTGGTTCATCCTTCAAGGCCAATCCTCTGAGCTGGCAGGCTCTGAACTGATGCTACAGAGAGCACACCTACAGTATCACTACTTACCTCATCAGTGCACCTGTGATAAATGAATCAAACTATGAAATGTGCAAACTGTATGCAAACGATCACATCTCATTCACCATTGGGGGAATCATGGTCAAATTTTGTGTGTGCAAATTGTGGGACATGCCCTACCAGCAGGAATCTGATCAGTTAAAAACATGGCCTTCCATATCAAATTGAAAAAGTGAAATATTTTCCTCTATTGTCAACATTTTGCAAAGCCCCTACATATATTATCATGAACCATTGGAGCTATTTGCATACAACTTTCAAAACAGGTTTGCATGACCCTTTGGCTACCCTATCTCGTGTTTATTTTGCATACCTTTGTAGGTTGAACAGTATATGTGTAGCGGGTGTGCTCTGGTACATGAGTGTCCGCTACAGAAAGTGACGTGGATAAGAGTGTGATTAGTTCCCAGAGTTAGAGACTTGAGTCTTTAGCTTGGCGAGCTAAATTGCTCTCTTGTTGTGTCGAGATCTCTCGGTTCAAAACTCGCTATGGGCAGAACCAACTCCATTACATTGGTGCCGTGACTCGAATCATACAACTGATGGTAATCGGTTGGGCCGTGGTTGCTGCCGCATGAGTTTCGAGGGGGAGAACATAGCCAGTGTGCTGTGGTACATGAGCGTCCGCTGCAGAAAGTGACGTGGATAAGAATGTGATTTTTTCCCAAGTTAGAGACTTGAGTCTTTAGCTCGGCAAGCTAAATCGTTCTCTTGTCGCGTCGAGATCCCTCGGTTCGAAACTCGCTGTGGGCAGAACAAACTCCATTACATATGCACATTAGATAAAATATATTGTTGCGGGCTCAGAGAGTTTAGTTTGAATTGGTTACATTGTTTGGACTGCATCCTTGTTTTTGTGCCCTTAGGGCTTTTGAATTATTTTTCCTTTGATTTGTTATACACAACTGCCATCTTGTGGTTGAACCACATATTTTGATGATACTGATATAAAATAACAGATTTCTCAAAAGGTTTTGTTACAATTCATGGCTTCTTCTAAGCCCTTCCTCTCATGTCAGAACTTCCAGTAGCTTAGTGATTACGGAAGTAATCACTAATTGGGTCTCTAATCACTTACATAATCACTATAATATTTTACATTTATTTTTATTACCTAGCCCAAGTTCTGCTATAAGGAAAAACTCTCAAAGATAACAGCCATTTAAATATGCATGATTCTGTAATCAGGAAACCAAAACTACATTATACATTTGTTACCGATTTTACGGTTTATTGATAATTTGAGATATTAGCATGTGAACTAAAACAATGATCATGTTGCAATGCATTTTCAAGATAATGATTAACATACAGTATGCAGGTATAGATCTCTTTAAACAATAATTAGAGTAGCTTGCATCCTAATAGACTGTATTGGCATTTACATACACATACAGTCAACTCCACAATAATGGTAATTAGCTATATTGTAAGCTAAAAAAAACATTTTCCCCCAAAAGCTATGTGTCACAATTATTCACACCCCTAATAATTTGAATAAAATCCAACAAAAATAAATCTGCATTAACATGTTACTTTTATACTTTTAAATTAATCTCAATCTTAGGGAACTGTTTTGTGGCCTCCCATTGTTTCCCTGGTGTATAAAAATGAGGGTACACACAGGTAAAATCAATTTGTCATCCATCACCATGGAGAAAGGCAACAGACTCTCAGAAGAAACAAGATAAAGGATTGTTGACCTTCAGAAGTCACCATATGGTTACAAACAAATAAATAAAAAATGTTCCACTATTAGGTCAATAATTAAGAAGTTAAACCTGCCTGGTAGATGATGCAAATACATATATGCATTGTGAGGCAGATGGCTTGGGAGGCAAAGAAAAATCCAAGGGCCACAGCCAGAGATCTACAAAACCTGGTTGCATCTTTGGGACACAGTCACAAAATCTACCATCAGATGCCACCTCCATGCCAATAGGCTTTTTGGAAGGGTTGTCAGAAAAATCCACTATTGAGGGCAGTCAACAAAAACTGGAGTTTGCTAAATGGCATTGGAACTTTGATTGGAACCAGGTGTTATGGTCAGATGAGACCATATCAGTGGTGAAATATGGTGGTGGATATTTGATGTTATAGGGTTGTTTTGCATCTACTAGTTCCTGGGACTCTTGTTAAGGTCAATGGAATCATGAACTCCAGTAAGTACTGAGATATTTTGGCCAAAAGTCTGGCTCCCTCTGCCAGGAAACTGAAACTTGGCCGCAAATGAATCTTTCAGCCAGACAATTATCCCAAGCATACCTAAAAATCAACCAAGAAATTGTGACCACAAAATTACTGTTTTCAAATTGCCATCTCAGTCTCCAGACTTGAACTCGAATTAAATTTTGAATTGAAAAGGGCAGCCCACAAACGCAGACCGAAGTATCTGAAGGACCTTGAAAGCTTCTGCATGAAGGAATGCCATTCCCGGAATGGTCAAGGATCCCTCCAATATGTTCACCAATCTCAAACAAATAAAACAAATATAGAAAATGATTCAGTTGTGCTATTCTCGCAAGGCGAGGGTGCAGAAAGTACTGAAAACAGGGGTGTGAATAATTGTGACACAAATCTTTTTGCAAAAATAAAATATTACTTGTTAAACAAAATATTTTTCTCTGAGCAATTGTTTAATATAAAATAATATAATTTATGCATTTTTTGAACATACAATTAGGTCATTACCTGTATTGTTTATTTTATACATCCTTCTTTGCTCATCAAGGGTGTGAATACATTTGTATTTTATATATATATATATATATATATCAGTGGTGGGCCGTCAGGGCCTGCAAGGCCTTCTCTGCTGGCCTAAAAAATATCTGAATCACAGACTGATGTTAATTATATTTTTTCCATGAATACTTATTAAATAATTCCAAATGGTCTGTCCGCTTCCTTTCATAGCTTTTCTGGTTGCGCTGCTTCCAGACGTGTATTTTCATATTAAAGCATTTAACCAATCACATTTCAGCCATCATTTGTTGCCAGGGTCAAAGAAATCTGCCTGGAGGCCTTCACAATCAGTTCTGCAGGCCCTGTAGCATAAAATAAGTGTTGATCAAACTGTTGCTTCAACCAATCAGATTTTGAGTTGGGGACACGAAGGCCTTCTAGAAGGCCTAGGTAACATCAGCGTATTCACACCTTTGATTGGATAGTCAGAGAGTGTCTGACTATGATGTAATGTGATTGGTTAAATGCTTTAATATGAAAATACACGTCTGGAAGCAGCGCATCAGGGGAAAAAGCTATGAAAGGAAGCGGACAGACCATTTGGAATTATTTAATAAGTATTCATGGACAAAATATAATTAACATCAGTCTGTGATTCAGACATTTGAGCGGACATTTTCAGCCTAAAGCAAATTAAAACTTATGCCAGAAATACGACAGGGCAGGCTCGACTTTCAGCATTAGCTTCGATGGCGATAGAAAAGGACTTCTTGATGGAACTGAAACACACGGATAATCTGTACGATAGAGTAATTTAACTCTTTTGAGGAAAGAAAGGGGGATGGATTTTGTGTACAAATAATAAGGATTTTGGTGAGTAAAATGTTGCTATTTTCCTAAATAATATTGCAATTTTATGAGGTTATTATTGATGATTTTTTTATGTGTGTCGCAGCTGTAGCACCCGGGTTTGTTTCTTCAGTAAAGGCATTTATTCTGGATACACGAGTTATCTATCTTCGATGCAACGGCAAACGGGTGTCTGTTCGGTTTGTTTTTGCACTTTGTTTATTTATCTTTCTTCAGTCATGTTTCATTCTCGTTCTGTTCCACGTCTGTCATTGTTCCTGTTCGAGTTCCTCTCCTTGTCTTGTCATGCACTTCGGGGAAGTTCTATGTTTCGTTTTTTTTAGGGAGGAGGAGGAACGCATAAAGAAATCTGCGTGCGAATAAAGCGGAACGTGAGAAGCGTACAGAGATAGGATGAGAGAGAATGACAGCGATAGTTAGAAGCGTGAGATAATTAGTGATTAGTAGTGTTAGTAACTTAATCTAAATCCCTAATGTTAGTCGATTACTTGGTTAGTACTATATACATCTAACTAATATATACAAAGTGTAATTAGAAAGTAAGAAGGAAGTAAAACGAGATTAGAAACGAAGACGGAAAAACCGAAACATAGAATTTCCCGAAGTGCATGACAGAACGAGAATGAAACATGACTGAAGAAAGATAAATAAACAAAGTGCAAAAACAAACTGAACAGACACTCAAAACATAACAATAAGATGGCTTTTATAGCCATAAAATAGTTATTGAGGGGTGGATTGATTCAGACGGAGCACTACTGAAGGCCTAGGTGTGAAATGCACGGCCCGCCACTGATATATATACATATATATTTGTATTATATATATACAGTATACTGTGTACATGACCTATAGTTCAATGTAGATCTGTCCTGACATGTATGTTACACACTCTCATACTGTTCCAGCTACAGACCTAAGGTAATGTCGCAGGTGATGGTTACAGAGTCATACACACAATGAAACCTTATCATGGTCTGATATTCAAAGAATCCCAAAGTATCATGGCACACAAATTGTGTAAGTGACCATTTAACAATATACATGCATGTAAACTAATACACATTTTAAAATATAGATTTTTCCATTCATTATTACATTTCAAATGTGCTTTAAAATGAATATGCTTTAAAATCTAATCAATAAGTACAAATTACTTCTACCTGTGTATGTCTACACTATTATGTATTAATGGTAAATCCAGACTCATATTAAACATAAAAAATATTCTGTGGTGAAAGTGCCCACTTATAAAAACATTACTCTTTTTAATTAGGCTGCCAGTTATTTAACAAAAATAGCAACAGGACCAATTTCGTCGCAAAATATCAAAAGTGTGTGCACGTTTTCTTATTTAGATGATATACTATATATGGAATACTATACATTGTACTTACATTTACTTCATGAAAATACAAAGGGATCCAGTTCTGAAGTTGCACATTATTGCACTCGAGCTCAAGGTCTACACATTGAAGTGATTGAAGTACAACATGAAATAAACATGCTTTTAATTCAGTTCATGCATTATGAGATTTCTATATTTCCCTAGGCATTGCCACAGAATGCACACTAGCTTTGATACTGGTAAGCCACATTGGTGTCCTCACACCACTGTTTGCCTGTTCGCTTCTTTCTGGTCTTCTCAGCCATGACTATGGCAGCCACCACTGTTATCAGCACAGTGACCGTGATGATGAGCACGGTGACAGTCTCGGCGATGCACAGCTCAGCGTCCACCTCGGTCAGCCGGTAACCCTGCAGCTCAGGCGGCTCCCTGCAGCTCAGGTTGTAGTAGTCGTCTAGGAACAGCCTCTGGATGCTGCGCAGCTTCCTGAAGACCCTCTGCAGGTCGCAGTCACAGGACCATGGGTTGTCTGCCAGCAGGATGTGGGTGCTGTAGGTGTGAATGCTGAGGAAGGTCTTGAAGCGGATGGTGCTCAGGTGGTTGTGGGCCAGGTTGAGCAGGGCCAGGCTGGTGAGGGGGGTGAAGACTCCCACCTCGGTGCTGTTGATGCGGTTCCCCTGCAGATTGAGGACCTCCAGAGACTTGAGCATGGAGAAGACCCCGTTGCCGAGTGAGCTGAGTTTATTGTCCTCCAGGTGCAGCTGCCGCAGCAAGGTCATGTGGCCGAAGGCCCTCACCTTGATGATGCCGATGGCATTGCCACTCAGGTTGAGCCTCAGCAGGCTGTCCAAGTGCAGGAAGCTCCCGTGGTCCAGGCTTCTCAGTCGGTTCTCCCCCAGCAGCAGCTCCTTCAGGGAGCCCAGGCCCATCGAGAAGCCTTCTCGCAGGTAGGAGATGTGGTTGCGGCTCAGGTCTAGCCTCAGGAGGCTCTCCAGAGGGGAGAAGGTGCCGGTGGCCACGGCGCTGATATTGTTGTCGTTCAGGAGCAGCACCCTCAGCCTCCGGAGGGCCCGAAAGGCCCCTGTGGGGAGATCGGTGAGCTGGTTCTGGGACAGGTCCAAGTGCTCGGTGAAGGGGAACACATTACTGGGTATGTGGCTGAATAGGGCGTTGGAGCAGTTCACGAATTTGAACTCCCCCTGGCAGTCGCAACCTTTCTCACATAGGCTACCACTACTCGGGAGGGATTTGGAATGTACCACCGTCAAGAGAGGCAGGAACCAAAAGTACAACATCCTTTCTAGATCCCCTTTCAAAGAGACATTTGAAAAAAGAAAAGAGAGAAACATACTTTAAATACTTTAAGGGTAAATATATATTGAAAGAACAATTCTGATTCTTCAATGAAAGGCAGATGTATTAATGTAATACAAATGTTATATGTTGTGATATGATGATTTTAAAATGTAAGAATTTGAATAATTACTACGTGAGCAAGTGAGAAATTAAAAGTCAAGACGTTTTTGAGATGCAGGTACAGGATAAAATAATATAAATACTTGATGCAAGTAATTATTGACACCATTAACAACATGACCCAGGGAGACTTTATAACACCCATAATGTCCACACAAAACAGCAAAAACAACAACAACAACAATAAGAAAAAGACCTTAAATGAGAGGAATCAGATGGATAAGTTGACTTACCTGTGTGTGAGAAGCAGCGGCTGTGCGGAGTGTGTGGCAGGTTGCAGGTGGAAACGCAGAGCAGCACAGCTGTGGGATAGGGAGAGGTGCTATTGTACTGGGGGCGTCTGTTGACAGCAGAAAGAATGGGAGGGATGACAAGCTCATCAATAATTCACACCCCCACTGGGAAGGGGAAAGGGGCAGAGGGGGATTTAAAGTGACTGAATGGAACCTGAGACTAACATCAATATGGCTGGACTGAATGCCTCTCATCTTGGGCTTGTTAAATTAAGTGTGTGTGCGTGTGTGCATACATATGTGTATGCATGCATATTTGTGCGTGCGGATGAATGCATGCAAATACTGTATGTGTATGTGTGTGTGTATGTGTATTTTAAATAAAGTGGATATTTCAATGTTGAGATGGAATAGTGGAATATAGTGAATGCATGCAGTTAAAGTTGAGATGATTATCAATGATGTCCTGTGGCATATTTTAGAAATATCGTAGAGAAATCATATCTGCTGCCCTGGTCACTGAACCTGGCTCTTATGTACTCCAATGTGCATTTTCTTCTTACAATCTCTAACGGACAACAGCTGGATAAACCTGATAATCAGAAGCAGATGTATAGTACCAAAACTGTCTTGAGTGTAGATCTCCCAAGAGATAAAATATATAATGTTGATATGAGATATCCTGTTGAATATATACCATAAACACAGAATTAGTAGATAACAATCAAGGCATTCTGATGGAAACATAACTCAAACACATTTAAATAAACTTCTCATAAATGTAAGACTGCCATATCCATCAATTGATTGATAAATCCTTCCATCAGCAGGGATATTAATGTTTTGTGTCTTGAACACTACCTTGTTGAACTACTATGAAACAGCCAGGGTCAGTTTATCAACACATGACACCATGGCAGCTGGCTCTCGTGGAAACAAGCACACCAAACACATGTGATGAGTTTATTCACGTGTCCATGCTGCTCCAATCCTTGCTGGGATCTCAGTGATGCAGGAGCGTGTCAGAGGGCTCCTTCTGATCTGGTACATTCTATGTCCCATAAGGGCAAAAGATTAAGATAATGCAGTCCAAAGCCTCATCTTTTCCTGAACCAGATTCATTAGGACAGTTTTCCTCTACCGTTCATAAATCTTATTTATCTGCCTGCGCATGGAAACTACTCAGTCAAGAAGACATCAGCTGCACTAATGGCAACGGAAGTAGGGACGGACAAAGATGAGATGAGGAGCCACTGTGGGTGGACTTGTTTGTATGGAGCGGTATTAGGACCACTACAAATTGAATTGAAATTACATCGTATTGAATTTGTAAGAGGGCGGCATGGTGGTGCAGTGGATAGCACTGTTGCTGCACAGCAAGAAGGTCCTGTGTTAAAATCCCGGCCGGGGCCTTTCTGTGTAGAGTTTGCACGTTCTCCCTGTGTCCGTGTTTCCTCCTGGTACTCCGGTTTCCTTCCACAGTCCAAAGACATGCACATTAGGCTAATTGGAGAGTCTAAATTGCCCGTAGGTATGAGTGTATGAGTGTGTGAGTGAATGGTGTATGTGTCCTGTGTCCTGCCTCTCGCCCAATGCATGCTGGGATAGGCTCCAGCCCTCCCTGTGACCCTGACCAGGAATAAGTGGGTTAGATAATTAATTTATTCATTTGTAAGGCTTGAAATTAGGCTTTTTTTTTGCTAATTTTGCAATACGAACTAATGGTTTGTAATTTAATTGAATTATTATTACATTCAACTTTTAAATATTCAATTAAAATGCACTTTAAAAATGTCATATTCAAGAAAATAAATTCTAACAATTTTTCAGATTTAACGTTAATTGGAAGTTACATTCAACTTCCAAAACAATCAAATTCAGTTCACCAAATAACTCAGGTGTCTGAGACACACTTATCCATAACTGTTTTAAACCAATCACGCACGAAAACGTGTGACCACCTGACATCGGAAGTCTGTGCAGTAAGTAGGTGACTGCCAGAAACAGCGTTCAATTGTACAACTTGAATTGACTGCTATTTTTTTGGTTACCGATTGTGTCAGTGTTCCAGAATTCAATTGGAGGATTACTGTGAAGTAACTGATGTTTGCCCGTCACATACACATTAAGAACCAGGGTGTAAGTTGAATCACCCTGACTGTGGTCATCTGTGGGAATAAGGGAATGCCTGGGATTGCCTAACAAGCAGTGCCGCCGATAGGAATCCCAGAGCCCGGGACAGAATTTACCGTTTGGCAAACTAAGTACGGTAATCATGTTACTTAGCTCTAAACAGAACCTGTAATATCGGGTTCTGTTTAGAGCTAGTTATAACCTTGGTGCTAGTATGCTACAATAGAGCTCTCTCTTCGAGAAAGCTACAGGAATATCAGCGATGTTGTGACTTCCATGCTAACCTCACCTTAGCCACTGTCCCTCATGAAACATCAGCAAGTTGAGCAGTCTTCATCACTGAAGCTCCTGCCAAATGTTCCCCAACAATCACCCCTCTTTCAAAGTCAGAGACCTTTTCTTCTAGACATGGTAGCCAAAATAATTAGGCCCAGCTTTTTTAAACATAACCCAAAGCATGATGTTAATTGCTTAATTAACTCAGGAACCACACGTGTGGAAGCACCTGCTTTCAATACACTGTGGTGTCCCTTGGGGTGGGGCAACACTCATGGACCTTTGCAGGGGGTAGGCAAGTTGAATAACCCAGAGGAGGCAGTATTCAAACCAAACGAGGCTTTTATTAAATGAAATCTTGACAAAACACAAAAGGATGGGGTATTCGGGGGAATTCAACACACAGTCCACAATCCTTATCTCGGTCTTTGTCCTAGTCCACAGTCCAAATCCAAGCCAATTCCTCAAACAGTCCAAAGTCGATACACAAAATGGGGTCCTCAAACAATCCAAGTCAATCCAAAAAAACTATCCAAACAGCAATCCTACAACTCTCTCCAAAACACCAACCCACTCCCTCCCTGTGTGACACAGAACAGTCCTTTAAATAGGCCTCCAAATTAAGCCTCAGCTGCCATGAGTCCTCAGGCTTTATGGGCTTCAAGTGTGACTGCAGGCTGCTAGGATCTGTAGTGTTTTTCTCTCCAGTGGCTCCCATGAATTAAATTTACTTGTCCTGCCCCCTGGGATGCCACACACCCTCCTCCTCAGCTATGACCTAGAGAAGCCTGAGCGGCATATGTCCAGAGGCGACCAGGAAAGCCACCATCTCCAGGTTCACTCAGGAAGTGTCCCCCCTGGATCAAACATCCGGATTTTCCAGTCTCCATACATCTCCTGTAAAGGCATCTGAGAGATGTTAGTGAATGGCACAAGTTGCTCATTTCGTCTTCCACTAAAGGGCCTTTAAGTTTTTCTGTTACATTCCTCACTTCCTCCTCCAGCTCCAGTCTATGGGCCTCCACACATCTCACCTAATTTTCAAGAGAGGTTTTTTTGCTCTTAAGCTCCACAGCCATGTTCCCAATCTTCCTCAGGGGGTCAGTGTGTTCCTCCAGCAATTTCCCCACGGCCACCAGGTGGAAGAGATTCTCCGTGCTCCTCCGAGGCCCACAACTCAGCCTTCATCCTGTCCAGCTCATCCGGGGCATTCTTCAGCTCTTGAACCTCCTGGAGGGTGACTCGCCATCGGTCCTCAACCATGGCCACCCGTCTCTGGTTCTTCACTAGGGCTTCCTTCTGGTCAACACAACACTTCACCAGTTTCTGAATCTCTTCCTCTTTGCCTTTTATTATGGCTATTACCTCTCCAAACTCTGCCTGTAAACCCACACACTTCTCAGATATTTTTGATTCACTTCTAAGCTGCAGTTGTGGCTTACCTGGGTTCTTCCTGTTTTCTCTAGGGGGCGCCACCAAGCAGGAGTAGGCGTGACCATTTCCTTTTGGACTTTTCCCTCATCCTTCCTTTGGGTCCTTCCAGCCACATTCTTCCCTCTCGGAACACTCGCTGAGTTGATGACCATACTCCATGCAGCATATACACCATGGGGTGCCACTTGGGCCTGCTCCTTGTTCCACACCTCCTGACACATATCATTCATCATGTTAGACACAGCAGACAGGCTCTTCCTCAGGAACAGTGGGCATGCTTCCATTGTCCATCTTTGCATGTGCTCTGGCAACCTCAGGAAAGTGGTTATTGCCTCTCTCTGCTCCAGAGACAACTGCTTCATCCCCTCTTTCTTTAGCCAGGAGAAGACTTTTGGATCCGAGATCCACCCCTAGTTCAAAATCTCCATTTTTTATTTTTCCATTGTACTACCTCCTTGTGCCTATAGGTGATGCCCTCTGCCCGCATTCTCACTCATATTGTGGTGTCCCTTGGGGTGGGGTGACACTCACAGACCTTTGCAGAGGGCGTAGGCAAGTTGAATAACCCGGAAGAGGCAGTATTCAAACAAAACAAGCATTTTATTAAATTAAATCTTGACAAAACACAAAAGGATGGGGTATTCGGGGGAATTCAACACACAGTCCACAATCCTTATCTTGGTCTTTGTCCTAGTCCGCAGTCCAAATCCAAACCAGTTCCTCAAACAGGTCAAAGTCGATACACAAAACGGGGTCCTCAAACAATCCAAGTCAATCCAAAAAAACTATCCAAACAGCAATCCTACAACTCTCTCCAAAACACAACTCTCTCCAAAACACAACTCTCTCCAAAACACCAATCTCCTCCCTCCCCATGTGACACAAAACAGTCCTTTAAATAGGCCTCCAAATTGGCCTCAGCTGCCATCAGTCCTCAGGCTTTACGGGCTTCAGCTGGTCATCAAGTGTGACTGCAGGCTGCTGGGAACTGGTGTTTTTCTCTCCAGTGGCTCCCAAGAATTAAAGAGGCAGGCAGCCATTTACTTGTCCTGCCCCTTGGGATACCACAATACTTAGTATCCCTTATCTATTCAAGTGTTTCCTTTATTTTGGAAGTTATCTTTGTGTAAATGCTCATGCATTCTAAACCTTGCAGTATCTACAGTGCAAATCTGTTCCATTATCTGACCCTATTCATGCTCTGATGGGAATATTTCCATTGAGTACTTATTTTATGGACTGATAGATTATGTTGATATATGAATAGTTCAATTAAGAATATTTAATCAGTCAAACAAAATGTTTTGATTTCTCGTAGTTGTAAAAAAAAGAAGAAAAAATGTCCACTCCTCAGCAAACACAAGCTAAATAATTAAATACAAAACCAAAAAAAGAACACCAACAGAAATAACTCATTTAAAAACAATTTGGGATAGATCTAAATGCAAATAAAATGCAGGATTAATATTCAAACAAAAATAATAGCACCTACTTGTCTTGTCCCTTGCTCGTGGTTGCTGATCTCTGGAAAGAGAGGACCAGGGCTGCCCTTGCCGCCCAGAGGATGAGTGATAGGATTACACATCAGATGATGTGTCTTTATGGGTCCCAGGCCACTGTGCAAATCCAGTGGATTAAAGTCACCCTCTCTAAAGAGGGCACAGCCTGTACGTATAGACGCCTAGTACATATGTAGCATGTATTTTTACTGTGTCGTCACTCAGGCAGGGATTAGAACAGACCACTGCTTTGGTTTGTACAATGCAAACATGTCTGCAAGCTACAGCATGAAAAAAAAAAATATATATATATATATATATATATATTAAAAACTGCTTATGAGTTTGTAATCCCTTCCCTGGATTATGTGGCGTTGATAAACTTATATCGCTCCATGAGTAACAACTGTCAGCTCTGAGGAAGCCCCCCTTCCTTCCACACACACACACACACACACACACACACACTAGATTGTATGCTGTCACCAATGTCCAATCCACTTGGATGACAAAACAATATCAAAACACAAATAGTTAAAGGCATGGTGTTGAAGGAGATCTCACATGACATTTACTGCAGCAGCAAGGGTACAAGATGGTGGAACCTTGGCTCATAAGGATGGGGACATGTGTCTGATCCCCACCTGGCACCTGTTGGGATCTCTGTAGAGATGACTACCGAGTTCAGACCCCAGAACACCTAAGTTACTTATAGATAGAAGTATAGATTGAAGTCAAGCGTCAAGTTTTTGGGTGTTTCATTGATTACATAAAAACTGGAAATGTAATAGGAAAAATAATTTGGAAAAGAATTCACAACACATGAATTCACCAGTTACTTCTCTTCCTAAATAGTTACTGGCTAGCTACAACCATTACTTTTTTAGGAACATGAGCAAAATATTTAGGTGGCTTTCCTGCTAACTAGCTAGTTAGTTGTATAACTTTACTTCATGATTGTGTTTCGTCCCAAAATTTGCCTGCATTCCAATAACCGTGGGAACAACACTAAACCACCAGGCAACCGTGTAGCGCAACAAAGGTTTATTACATAAACATACACACTAAACAAATAAGCAATAATCACAAAACAAAACGTAACACATGGCATTACCACTTCATGGATAAGTTATAAACAAATGAGAGAACATGGGGTTGGATGGAACAGTGACTGCTATGCTACGCCTATCCTAATACCAAGGTCTTCTATTCTCACTACCAGGGCAAACGGAAAAGTAGTGGGACTGCCAGGAAGCTGCTTCCCTACTCTGACCTGTGCTTACCTAATAAGGTGGTAAAACAATTAACTCTACATCCAACCACAACCTGCACACAATTACAGTCTACAAACAGGAGCTGGGGCAAAGGAGCTGGTGTAGTCTGGCTTTCATGCTCTGGGGCAATCAGGTAAGCAGGTGTTCACAGGTGGGCGTCAATCAGCAATCAGTCAATTCAGCTCCACCTGGAGAATGTGTCCTCCGCGAGACACAGGTGCATAACAATTGTTATTGGCTAGAGTTACTAGCGAGTTAGAGCACCACAAACTGTGTTTGTAACAAGCAAACTTGCTATAGCTACAGAAAAAAATATGTAGAATATTATTAACTTACAAAAATCATTGATTTGCCTGCAGTTCAAATAAAATAAAATACAATTTATTTGTATAGCGCTTTTCACAAATGCATTGTCACAAAACGCTTAACAGAAGGGAACCCAGGCCTAGACCCCCCCAAAAGCAAGCCTAAGGTGACAGTGGCAAGGAAAAACTCCCTTGAGGAACCTTGGGAGGAACCAGACTAAAGGGGGGGGAGCCCATCCTCTTCTGGCTGGCACAGGATGTGTCCAAAAAAGACTGTATCATGGTCAGTCCAAGGTGACTTAGGGCTGGCTGACTTTGCACCTCCAGGTTAGGTAATCAGTGGGGGGGGGGCTAAACCATGTGAAGGGGGTCCAGATCCAGGGACTGGGTAGGCATGGGGGTGAGGGTTGATGGGGGCAGCTCACACTTCTCGCAGGATCTAGGGCTAGGGGACAGGTGCCCCCGAGTCAGAGGCCAAGGCAGAGAAGAGAACATGTAGTCAGAAAAAAAGCAGTGCTATAGCTAGTAGCATTATGTGAGAGCAGAGGAGCACAGCATTGGAAATATATAGGTAGCCCCGACAGGTGTAAGCTATGGCAGCATACCTATTAGGAGAGGGACAGAGAACACACGCTGCCATGAGAGAGTTCCAAACCATCCAAACCCGGTCAAGGACAACCAGCCTAACAGTGGTGGTAACATGTTGAGGAGGTGACAGTATGGGAAGTTTCTCACTCCATAAGACACTAGAGCATGGCCTTCTCCATCTCTCCACCTAGACTATGTTTGGCAGTAGGCTAGGCTGAAAAGATATGTTTTTAATCTAGACTTTGAAATTGAAACTGTGATCCCTAACATGCTTTGGTCGCCGTTCCACAACAGAGGAGCTCTAAAAGAGAAGGCTCTACCACCAGCTGTAATTTTCAAAATTCTAGGGGGGTAATAGATGGCCGGCTTCTTGTGAACGAAGCAGTCGAGTCGGCTTATAAAGGATAATCATTTCGGTCAGATATAGAGGTGCAAGTCCGTAAGATCCTGTTCAATAATAAAACCAAGGTTCTTGACCGTCAGACTTGATACAACCAGGCAATCACCTGCATTTAACTGAATTATAATTATATTTTTTTGAGTATTAAACTCAAAAAATATTTTAAGTGAGAGATGATGATTGGCAAAAGCTGAATAAGATGGGAAATTCACATGAGCACCTCGACCATTATCCTGACCTATGCTGACCTATACCCACTGACAAGGCTTACAACACAAAATGCTTTGATATCTGCTATGGTACTGTACCTATGTTGGTTTACTTCAAACAATTTACTCAAAATACTTTTCATGATTTTTCAAGGTCATGTATTTCCTGTACAGGTTTTATACTTGCACATCACCTAATTATCAGCATCATCAGTATTCCCACATCACAGTTGTACTGTGTAAATGAAGGGTATCGCTGGACACCACCAAACAGCACTGAACGTGAACGTGGACTCAAACCGATTTTTCACTTGTTTCACTCACTCATGGCTTATCACTGATTCCACAGCTAGCAATAGATTAAATAGAAAACAGTGGATTAATGTGCACTAGAACATGTGTCTCATCGAAATGGACACTTAATTCTAATCTCTGGGTGAGCCATTAACCAGTTGAAGGCAGAACCATAGAACTTTCATGGTCTGCCGTTCATTATTTTTCTGTAATGTGATTGGCTTTTCATCATGTCAAATATATTGGCCAATTGTAGTATGGCAGTTGGCCTGCAGATGGAGGCATTCTCATGTTACATTCAGAAATCTGTTCAGCCTGCTTCACAATGAGGTCCTTTGGCTGTTGGGATCTACTGTAGTGTAAGCAGCTTAAGCACAATCACCATGAACCATATGGGGGAGGGATGGAATTGGATAATGTGTATCCCATGTTCATTTTCTTTATTTATACAACAGAACTGAGCAGACAATTCTGGTTAGAGTCATGTCCCAGGTCAACTGCTGTGTGGACTGTCTATGGCCCAGACAGCAAAGATTAATGTTTGAATGCATTTGATTAGCAGTTTAAGCTACTGTGCACAGAATGATCCTCGTTGAAATCCATGTCACTCTTTACAGCTCTTATAGATCAAATACCAGCACAGTTCAGGTATTTGTCTTCTGTCTTATTTATGACAATCACATTTCAGTGCTAAGCGATCCGGTTCTTCCAATTCATCATAATTTCAGACCTGAGGTCATACATTTTTGTTTTGTTATCCACTTTACAAGAGAGCGGTGCACATAGAACTCAAAATGGTTGTGATTACAAGAGAGAGACTGTTGGCACAGACAGGGAAAAGGACAAACAAGTAAACATATAATATACTGAATATCTAAAGATTTACAAAGATAATAGTACAGCAATAAAACCATAATAGTCCCTCGTGTTTTTAAATCAAATTTGAGCGAGTCCAAAGATGAGAACATCCTTCAACTTTGTGTTTCACAATGAAAAGAAACTCAGAAACTGGGAGTCTTCCAATGGAAGTGTCACGCAACCTGCTTCTCTGTCTTGAGAGTTTTCCTTAACGAAAATACACTGTTTATCAGATAAAAGCGGAGCCGTGCTTCCTCCAATTTTCAGAAGGGAGTTTTTTTGTAAACCTCAGATTTACGCACTAATGTCTGACTGGGAGTGCTGATCTTGATAGTGGTGTGAATGTAGCAGGAGGTTCACATTGGGGCCACATTGTGCTCTGTTGGGCATAAACAATGCGTTGGCATCAAACACCCTGCCAGCACATAATGTTCTCACAACGTTCCTTCCACAAGTTGTATCAATATTAACTTGGTGTTGCAATGCCATTTTGCCTTTTTAATCAATATCAGGTTTTGCAGAGAAACAACTCCATGTGCAATCTGTCACAGTTTACCCACACTGAATTGGCCAATTTTGCCAATTTTAATAGTAATAAAACATGGAGGCAGGGTCAATATAGTTCTGTGAGAAAGTATGGGAAAGTGTGTGAAAGCAGCCCTTGGAACGCTGAAAGCCAAGATGTCTGAGCTGCCTGGCACTCTTTACTCTTTGGCTCAACAATAGCCTGGCTGTTGTGTATAATGTATGTCAGCCAGGGGCAGATGTGAGCAGGACAGTGAGAGTGATGCCAGTGAGACTCAACATTAACGCAAACGCACAGAGCAAATTTAAGAAACAGAAAGAGTGAGGAGGCAAAGGGGTATGGAGAAGGAAGGGGGGCTTGAAAGGGCAAAAAAAAGGGAACAAAAGCATTCTATTTTGAAGAGATTAGACTTGATTTCGCATTTGTCAACATCCTGCCTGAGAACTTCACCGTCAGTGGACCGGGGCAGATGTGGCCTGACCCGAAAGGTATGTCTGCTCCAGCCCTCCCACCGGCCCCGCCCAGTCCCACAAATCCTGGGAGCCCAGTGCAGAAGCTCCCGCCCACAGCCTGTTCAGGTGTAAATCCTGTAGGCTGCAATGGCGCTCGGTGGCAGTTGTGTTGCAGCCAGGCGGGACAGAATCATTGATGTGTGCTCGCATGAGCGGAGACCTGCTGCTGCTGTTGTGCGTACGTGTTGTTTTGGCACAACAAATTACATCCGCAGTTTGACTCACACGACCCCTCCCCCCCTTCCTGCTCCATGCACGCCACAGACCCACACAAACAGTGAGCGTTTCTGTTACGAAAAAAATCACAAAAACGGTTTGCCTTCAATGAAAACTGTTGGTAAATTTTGATTGATAATATCAGGTCAAGGGTTAAACAAGGCCCGCCCATCCCCCCCCCACCCACCCCCAGATTCTCCCCCGAGTGCCATGGATTGTGCGTGACATGGAGTCGGGCTGTTGAGGAATTGTTCACAGCACATGTAAACAGCAACAGCACAGGCTTTGTGACAGCCAGTGTTGAGCGTATGATGGCCAGCCAATTGCAATGCGCTGGCCAGAGCAGCCGTCTCTCACTCTGTCAGAACACCCGGCCACCCAGATAGATATTGTTGGATATTTTCCAGTCAACATATATGAAGAGGGGACTGGCAAGAGCTGGAGAAGACCTTAATGCAGAGATCTAAAAATAATTATATATGCAGTTCTGGTGTTTCCCTATTTTCTCATGCTCCGGCTTTATCTGCTTCAGCTTTTAAATAACAAATAACATTGGCCCAGCTCCTTAAATTGCAAAAATACTGTAAATAAAAAAATGCTGTGCATATGAGCTTCCAAATCACACACAGTAGCAGATTAATTGAATTCAAGTCCTTTCATTGTGCTTTTGTTGTGATAAATATTCTGAAAATACAGCTAACTGCCAAAATAAAGGAAACACTTGAGTAAAGGAGGGACACAAAGTATACTGAAAGCAAGTGTTTCCACACAGATGTGGTTCCAGAGTTAATTAATCAAGTAACATCCCATCATTCTTAGGGCCGTCTCGGAGGAGCCGTTACTTCGCCTTTGTCACTGCTGGTCACAGGGCTACGGCAGCAAACTACTACGAGGGAGGGGATTGACCAGAGAATAGCGGGAGTAATTGGCTACCAAATTGGGAGAAAAACAGGATAAAATCAGAAACAAAAAAAAATAAAAAAAATAAACATTGTCTGGTGCAATGCTATCTAACTGGTGTTGATTCTATTGCTAGCTATGGGCTACTTCACTGTGGTCCTCTTGTGGAGCCACAATCTAGTGACCATTCCCAGAATTTGAACATTTGAAGACATATATTTTATACTGCTGTATGTGGGCTTTAAAATGAAGATTCAGTCTATTAATCTACTGAATCCAAACAGAAATGCACACTTTATTTCATCTGATTGTATTTAGTGATGTGATTAATTACATAATTACAGTACAAATTGCACATTACAAGCACATTTCTCCCTTTGTATATTTAATACAGCAGTCATATCTTGGACAAAGGTAACAGCGTAGTTAGCTTGAGATGTGCATTTCCAAAACGTCCTCAAGTATTATTTTCTAATACAGAAAAGTACAGTATGTCATTATTCTGTTCAGTGTTACAGTTATTTGGAGGAAAAGCCATTGATTCGGTCCACAAAAATGGAGAAGCTATTATCAGGGTTTGTATTGAACTAATGAGTTTGCAATGACCCGAGGACATAGAACTATATTTGACTGCCAAGCTCCACTGAACAGTTTGTTTCCCTCAGAAAGGATTTGAAATAGTTGAGGACAAGCCACACTTGATTAACCCAGATGAGCCTGACAACTCAATGCAAGAAGACAAAAAGAGAGAGAAAGAGAAGATCCAGAAGTGAAATCAGTAAAAGGTCAGTGTGGTGGCTGGGTGATTCATACATAAATATTTACATTTATGCTCTATGGAAGGATGGGACTACATGGGTAATTAAACGCAGGCAAAATTCTGCGCAGCAGCCCCTTAAAAGACTGGTTCACAAATATGATGCACAAAAAACTATTCTCATTGGCAGTGGATATTCATTGGAGGTCTTTCATTCATTTTTATTTGACAAGAAATCATTATTTGCCATTTCACCTTTTTCCACAGCCCTGTACATGTATCTTCGTTAAATTATTTCATGTGACCACAGTAATGAAAATATAACAATTGCCACATCATCCACAATTAATTGGAATTTCTGCCTTTCTAATTCAAAGCTGCTGTCAGCGGTTTTCACGGGTTCCTTAGAGCATGATTTCGAGACGGACCCTGGAGTGCTGTGCAGGGCCATCTCATTGAATTATTGGGTGCTAATACGGGGCACCTGCCACGGGTTAGGTAATTGGGGCTGGGCTGTAGTGTATAAGCAGCTCACCTGTGGGGAAAAGAAAGGAAACTGAGAAAGCAAGTTGTGTGTGGGGAAGGATGTGGTCCCTTTGTTTCTTTTTTGTTTGGGCAACTTCTTTGGTTTTTATTACTTTTGCTTTGTTTGCTTTAGGGATTTTTTTTGTTTTGTTTTATTAGTGGAAGCATGCGAATGTATGTGTGGTTTGTGTGATGGCGGGGTACCTACCTGAAGACGGCGGGTTCGCGGTGGAGTCCGGGGACCTGGGAATCAAAAGGAAAACAAAGGCAATGTTACTTTCGGTTCTGCGGCGGACCGGCGGTGGAGACTGCGGGACAATCCTGTCCTATCTCCACTGAACCTGCTCATCTCCGACCCTCCACCCCCTGGCTAACTGACTCCATTCGGGCCGACCGACTCAAACTACGAGCGGCAGAAAGGAAATCCAAATCCCCTGTGGCCCTGACTGACTTCCACACACTCCTGGCTACCTTTTCCTCCAACCTCTCCTCTGCTAAATCTGCATTTTTCCTTTCCAAGATTCAATTTTCCGCTTCTAATCCTCACAAACTCTACCCTATGTTTTCTCTCTCCTCACCCCTCCTCCTCCCCCACCCCCCTCCTCTCTAACCGCGGATTACTTTTCATCCTTCTTTTGCAAGAGGGTCGATGACATTTGCAACTCCTTCCCCTCCCCCCATCCTCTCCCTCACCTAACCCTCCCCCACCCATCTCCGTCCCAGTCTGCCAGGAGTCTTGGAGTGACCATGGATGACCAGCTGTGTTTCTCGGGCCACATGGCAGCAATCACCTGGACCTGCCGATTCTCCCTCCACAACATCCGGAGGATCTGACCATTCCTCACCCAAGAGGCCACACAACTCCTGGTCCAGGCCCCACTACTCTCCTCTCCTGCTCCCTCTTACCACCAGACACTCATCACACCCTACACCCCAGCCAGACCCCTCTGCTCCGCCTCTTCTGGCAAACTGACTGTCCCATCCCTCCGGGCGCCCGGCAGCCGCTCCTCGCAATTGCCATCACCACTGCCTACTTCTTCAATACTTTTTGTATACAGTATATATCTCTGCTTACTCCTCATTTAAAAAATGAATAAAAATGAATAACCTTTTCCTTCCCAGTGTTACAGGTATGGTATGCAGCTGCCTACAACGATGTTTATCACTGTATTACTGCACTGATCTCTTGCGCCAACTATGATTGTTCCTACCATGTATTAATGCACATCTTGTAAGTCGCTCTGGATAAGAGTGTCTGCTAAATGCTTAAAATGTAAAATGAAAGCAGATGGGGAAGCAAGGAGCCGAGGGTGGTGTTGGAGCTAATTTGGGGGTTTTCCCCCAAATGTAAACAGCATTTTGCAGAGCTGACCGGGGCGAATGTGACAAGAAATGTGGTGGAGCAGTGAAGGGACTGCGAGCCGGGAACAATTCGAGTGGAGGTAGCGCTATACCTCTTCGCAGACCAGCCTAGAGTGGCAGAGACCCTTGTGTGTATTGTGTGGTTTTTGTTTTGTTTTGTGGCAGTCCCCCGCTGGCATTGTGGCATGGCTCGGGGTTCCACCATATTTTGCCTTGTTCCTTGTTCCGTATTGTGTGTCTGTGGCATCGGATGGGTGTTGTGTAGGGCGTAAATGTGCCCAATAAGGGTTTAGCTCTCCCTCTTTGAGTGACGAGGTTGGCCAGGCAGTAGGCCACCCCGGGAGGCTATTCATTGGGTGTGCAGTGTGGAAATGTGTGCAGAGTGCCTTCTTGCGTGTGAAATTGAATCTCTTCGGGCGTGTAGTGTGTGGTGTGTATGGGCATGCTTACCTGGGGGGGCTTCTGTACTGCCTGGCGGGTCCCGGGAGGTTGTTCACCGGTAGAGGGAGGAAGAAAAAAAATGAAACCCTGAATTAATCTTTTTATGCAGTGTGCTTTTAATAATGAATTGTTAAATAGAGACATTATTTTACCCTTTTACTTCCGTGTCGGAGTGCTGTTTGGAGAGTGGTAGGTTACGTACAAAACCAAAAGGGGAAAAGGTAGATTGGTTAGTGTGAGGGAGCTCACAACCCCTGACACTGCCATATTAAGCCTTCTGCTGAGTTTTTCTCTTATGCCTGCTCCTAATCTGAGAGCAGCGGTTCCAGTGTGTCCCTCTGTGAACTTTCAAATGTTTTGTGCCATTGCATGCTTTGTTCTGATGAGGACTGTGAGGTTGGAATGTAGAATAAAGGTTTCTCATTTTGCACATGGGTGTGCAATCATTCATTCCTCTATACTTATTACACTTCACCCTGTGATACTGAGGTAATTACAAAGTTGTTGATGTACTGTATGTGCATTCTGTAAAACTCCACAAAGAGGCCATGCTCTGTGTTCCGCTACAGTGGATTACTTGCACCGTCATGAATCACAACCAACAGAACATTACTCCCTTGTTCTAAAAATAATCTCTTAATATCTCCAGGCAGATTTATTACGTGGTGAATACCCGATTGTGAGACAATTGGCTATTGTCTCTAGTGGAGCGTATTGTTAGCCACTTTTTGCGCTTCCAGTGCAAAGTTTCAGATTGGCATAAATCCCACATCAACCTGCTGACAAGGATAAAAGAGCATTTGGCCAGAACTCAAACAGCGATGCTTCAGGTGCCAAAACCATACTCTTTTGTGCGCTGTATGAATGCAACCACGGATAAAGGGGCTTTGTCTTCCTCTCTCCACAGGTGTAGATTGCCGTCTGATAAGACTGGGAAGACAGAGCTCCGTCAACATTGAAAAATGGAAACCTCTGAACTTGTTACCTTCCTGAAGGAAAGGAGCATGTTGAGATGAAAGGAGCAGTGCACCTGTAAGGGACAATGCTTCATCATCTTAAACTCCAAAATATACCTGACCTCCACTGAGAATGTTAAGTGCATAAACACACCCCAAACCCTGGCAGCCCCAGTCAAAATGAGACATTTTTTATTGATACAACAGACGTTTAGCATTCCGTTTTTTTTCCATTATTCCCTGTATGTATCATATTGCAGCAAGACAAGAAGTGTCACATCCCCAGACTCCGGACTCCCACTGAGTAAGTCGATTGTCCACAGACAACACATACGTCTGTGTTTTCGTCTGGCACAGAGGATTGATGGTACCCATCCTAAAAAGCGGGCAAGGCCTGGTCGCTTCCATTCCACACGTCAAGCCCCTCAAACATGGCACAGTGTTAAAAACAGCAAGCACATACTGATGAAGAGCAAATGTTTTGGCGCACGTTTCCATGCCAACACCTAGCATCACATTGGAGAGGGTTTTCCCCAAAGTTCTACTTTGCACCCCTTTCCAGCAGTGGGGTTTGTTCAATGGGGGTATCCTGCCCACCCACTGATCAAGGACCTCTCCCCCAGCCTGTGAAAACAAACACTTTGTTTGTTTTAGAGGAAGTGGCCCCTCCCTGTGACCAGCAGGGCAGTGCCAACTGCGCACTCGCACGTGCCCGTGTGGACCCCACACAGCGCTGATTAGTCAGTCATCTGAAGGGAAGCTCTGCTATGCCCTGGGTCATCATTTTGAATGTGGTGGATTAAGAAATGATTTATAGCCAGACGGGTGGTAATGGAGTACCTCATGGCCCAAAATGTTGCATTCAGTGGGGGACGGGTGTAAAAGAGGCTAAGGCAAAATGAATTAAAGACAAAGTGCACACCTCTCCACCCTTTACTGATTAAGGGGAAGTCACTGCTGCTGGGGGGTTCAATTAAAACACGTGGTCACATGGTTAAAGTTGCCATGGTGTAGATCAGGAGTTCTCAATCCTGGTTCTGGAGGGCCCCTGTGTACGCTGGTTTTTGTTACAGTCAATCTCTTGATCAATTAAGGTTGTTGACAACATGTGTGTAAGTTATTTCATCATTTTTCTTTAAACATATTAACACAATACAGGTTTGGCTCATTGGCATTTACTTTGGCTTTGAATTCTGCACTTTCAACAAATTAGTTAGTTTCAGTGACAAGGTGTCCACACTTTCAGCAACAGGTAGCTTACAGATGATGTCATCAGGGGCGTGTCCTGGAGGGGCCTGGGGGGGCACCTGCCCCCACAGAAATATGGTTGGCCACCCTGGGTGCCAGCCTACTTCATCTGGCTCTTGATAGGTTAATAGGTTGTCAATCACATCTTTTCAAATGTATTACATTTTGAATGTCCCCCCCCCTGTGTGGTTCTGTGCCACTCTTGGGCCATCCCTGTTAAAGTGGTCTGGACCCACCACTGGATGTCATATCTCTTCGCTGCAGTGCTGCAAACTCCATATGGTAGTCAAGTAAATGCAAGAGTAGTGGAGTCGGGGCATAGTCACACACAAAAATGAATCAATCTAACCAAGAAAGAAACAGAAGTTTTTATCGAGTACCAAAATTATTCTTCATAAAGGGAAAAAAAAAAAAAAAAAGCCGGGAGATATGACTGCCAAACCTGCGACTAAACTTGTATTAAACTTTCCTTTATTCTGTATTCAGATTAATATTTTGCACCCTCAGTTGAATATTGTAATAAAACTTTTGAAAAGCACTGCATATTTTCTGTGCATTACTCATGCATGCACGTCCTTGCAAGCTCATGACACATGCAGCAGGCGGCATTCTTTGATCTTGCCTCACGCATTATCATGTGGAATTTGTTTGGTGCTACAGAGAATTTTGACCATCCAGCCCACCGTAGTCAACCCTTAGTGATTTTGTCCTGGAACCAGGCCTGACCAGCATATAGAGGGGTCCCCCAGAACCAGGATTGAGAACCACTGGTGTACATTTTACACCTACATTTTAAGCATTTAGCAGACGCTCTTATCCAGAGCGACTTACAAGATGTGCATTAATACATGGTAGGAACAATCATAGTTTGCGCAAGAGATCAGTGCAGTAATACAGCGATAGACATCATTGCAGGCAGCTGCGTACCATACCTGTAACACTGGGAAGGAAAAGGTTAGTCAATTTATTTATTTATTTTTAAATGAGGAGTAAGCAGGGATACATAGTGTTGAGCAAGTAGGCAGTGGTGATGACAATTAGCTAGATGTACAGAATTCAGTGGTAGTGAAGTCTGAAAAGGTGGGTTTTGAGTCTCTTGCGGAAGATCGCAAGTGATTCCGCGGTCCTGACCAATTGCGGAAGGTCATTCCACCACCGAGGGGTCAGGACAGAGAAGAGATGAGACCACGAGGAACGGCTGCCAGGTGCCCGGAGGGATGGGACAGTCAGTTTGCCAGAGGAGGCTGGAGCAGAGGGGTCTGGCTGGGGTGTCAGGAGTGATGAGTGACTGGAGGCATGGGGGAGCAGTACCTCTAGCCGCTTGAAAAGCAAGCACCAGTGATTTGAATCTGATGCATGCTGCGATGGGGAGCCAGTGCAGAGAGGAGAGTAGAGGGGTGACGTGGGTGAACTTCGGCTGATTGAACACCAGACGTGCGGCAGCATTCTGGACTAGTTGCAGTGGGTTGATGGCACAGGCCAGTAGGCCTGCCAGCAAGGAATTGCAGTAGTCCAGACGTGAGATCACCAGGGCCTGGACCAGGAGCTGTGTGGCCTCTTGGGTGAGGAACGGTCGGATCCTCCGGATGTTGTGGTGGGAGAATCGGCAGGTCCGAGTGATCGCTGCAATGTGGCCCGAGAAGCACAGCTGGTTGTCCAGGGTCACTCCAAGACTGGTGTAGATTAATGATGAATGATGATAATGACAATGATGGTTTCTTCAGCTACAAGCACATACGAATAATAAATATCATGGAAAATTATAGGGTTAACAGCACAAAGAGACTTTAAATGTTCAGTACAGCACATTGGGTTCACTGGCTACAAACAAATACCAATGAGATGGGCGAGAGTGTGGATTATGTCTCATTTGTTGGGAGACTGAATAGGGGCAAACTGAACCCTGATTGCAGTCAGTTACATTATTCTGTGAAGACAACAATTTCATTATCATCATCATCGTCATCATCACCATCACTACCATTAGTGCCTTCATAAGCAGCAGCAACAAAAATGACAAAAAAATAGGTGAAAAGGGACAGAAAAAACTGCCTTTACAGATTGCTCTGTCTACAGGGGTCAGCCTCAGGGGTGGTAAAGTAGAGTTGGGATAGGCTAATGAGAGACAGCATCTGATCATTCTTGGATATTTACAACTTTGTGGTTGGTAAATGAAAGAGAGCCAAACACCATAGAGTAAACAAAAAGCCTTTATTTACCCCCTGGTTTAGCTGCATCTGCACATAACACTATTTGCTGTTTATGAAATTGGCTTTGAGTTATTACAAACAACCCTGTGTGTGCATTGCTATAGATATTCAGAGGCTGCAAGCAGAGATATCTACATACACAGTCAGCAGTGCAAGTAATCTTTTCAGCACATATTTACACAGTGACCTCTACCTCTGGTCAGTGTCTCAGGTGAAAGCTCAGGATTAAAATAATAATAATAATTGACATTTTAAATAAACCTTTTTCTCAAAGCCCTTTACAGCAAACTCACATCAACCACCACCAATGTGTTACACTCACCTAGGTGACCTTGATTATTATTTTTTTCCCCAAAGTGGAAGTAGCACCCCTGAAGCAGCACTTGCGATGTTCAGAGGGTTCTTTTAATGAGACACACATGAAATATGTACTTGATAGCACCATGTCTTGTTAAACATTTTGAAGCCCGAGGAGGTTTACATTTCACAGTAAATTATTTGAACAATGTTACGACCGGCTCAAAGCTGAAACATGAAACCAGGAAGACAAGTCGAGATTGGAGCAATAACAAATGTATTCAGTCGTTGGTTTCACAACAAACATCATAAAAGAAGTGGCTTTCCACACTGTTCACGCAAGCGAGGAGAAGCTAGGAGTTGGGGAAGCAGCACTCCTTATATTGGACGAACCCCAGCTGTCCCCAATCGGGGGACAATTAAGTGGGTGGGAGTGTACTACTCCGCCGCCCCACTCCGCTCGCCACACTGCAGAAACAGAAAAAGGAGAACGAACCGGCGGAAGGGACAGAGAGCCGTCACAACAATTAAACCATCAAGAGTTGCTGTGCAAATAAAGCCAGAGGAAACAGAAGCCAAAAACCTCCACAGAATGGGGTTCTGTGCAATCCAAGAAACAAATCTTCTCAGAAATTTTTCAGCTGGCTAACTATGTCCCCTTTACAGTGCCTTTTAATGCTCTGCACTGTTAATTATGAAGTGTTGGGGCACAGAACTTCCCCCTATATACCACGTCGCCATAACATTGGACCGATTTTCCACTGGCCTCAGTAATAAACCAACCTTTGAAAGGACAGGCTCTGCTTCCCAAGGGCTCTACAAATCAAATATGAGGTATTAACAGCCATCCTCATGACAGCTCGATGTACAGTTTTAAAACAGTTTAAATATCATTGCAATGTCTAACATGTAAACTCCATTGATCAAAGCTATGAATGTCCATGGCAGGTGATTGCGAGCACCAGGGCAGGGTAAAAAGGGATGTCTCTGGACACGGAATGGTTCAATAAAAGAGCACCACAACCGTGAGGGGAGGGGTTGGGGTGCGGGGGGCAGGGTACTTGATGGAACTGAGAGGGTGGTTGGTGTGGGGGTAGAGGGCCAAATACCAATGGACATTTTACCTAAAATGTTCTCCCTCTGGCAGTCTTTCAGGCACTCTACTGTCACTTCCAATCAGGTCAAGTCAATGGAAGAGGCTTTCTCTTCCTTTTTCTTCTCTGTCCATTCCCCCCTTTCTGCTGCTGTTGTGAAGTGCATCACTTCAGCACAGCTTTCTTTCCTTGTATGCTTTGTTGAAGGTGTCCCAGTCGAAGGTGACTTGAAGGAGGTCATATACTTCATATACTCTACACTCTAATCTTGTTTAACCATGTTTAATCGATTCGTCTGTATTTGAAACATGTCAGTTATATTAAATATCGTGGGATCTCTATATTTGGTTCCCAAAACAAATGAGCTTTTTTACTACCGCATCCTGTAATTTCATATACTTGAACCTATAAAACCTCAGTCTTTTTTACACCATAGCTTTTAACCTTGTTCCTCCATGATGTGATTGTCTTACATTATAATTGGCAAAATGCAGAACATTGTTTGTTTTCTAGATATCTTTCCATTTTTGGATCTTATTCAAATGTTCCTGAAATATTTTCAGATGTTCCAAACAGTTTTCATCTGCTTCTGTACCTTCAAGTCATAGTTGGCAAATGACATAGACTCAGACTCAAAGCATTGATGTGTTGGTTATTGGGCTCACCCTATGTTTTTGTGAGTGCCTTTACTCACCAAGACACTCAGGGTCCCTAGATCTAATTACCCGATTTACAGAAGGAAGCGGTCCCAACACTGATCCCTGGGGGATTCCACTTGCTATGATACCCTGTCCAGATGTGCTCCCTGTTTCATAATGAATCACTCACATGGTACTTTGCAAATGTATAATTTCACAAGCCTGATTTTAAACAAAACTTTCTGAAAATCATTTTTTATTTTTATATCCAGGATATTTGCTCATGACTTTGTTAATGTTAATTCCCCTTCAGCAGGCATGTTGACTATCCACTGTGTCTGCTATCTGTGATTTATTTCCCTTTATAATGCTGTATTTTTATTCGTTTGCAAGTGCATGGATATTGGAAACATACAAAGATAAAAAAAAAATAACATCACAGACTGTAAAACTCTTTCTGGAGAGGGACCACCCTTGTGATGAGCTCTCTCTGAGTTCCCTTGTTTCTATACCCTGGATTTGGCTCCACTAATTACATTTTTACAAAGGCAAAGTTGTACAGTAACACAAAGCAGATACAGACACAGTGCAGTCTGAGAGGCCCCAATCACTTCTTTGTTTCTTCTGTTGGATCGAGCCCACCCTAGCTCATTGAAATAAAGAGTTCTCATGTAGCTGTGCCAAGAGGTCTTGTTCTTGTGAATTTCCTGTCCTGGGGCCATAGTTCCATTTAAATTAACCCCCCCATATCAGATAGCCATGCATTTGAAATACAAGACTATGTAATTTTATATTTTTGATGTACATTTATTGGAAATAATTATGAGTTCTAAATGATTTAAATATGTGCTTTTTATCTTGTTTAATTGAGCATGGAGCATAGAAAAATAATGAGCGATAACAAAAAACAGACCTAAGTCATATCCTAAAAACACAAAAAGAATTAAACGCAAATAAGACAACATTGTCTAGCATTGTCGGCATATTGTCGGCATATCAGCAAAAATGTGCATACGATACCATGCCTTCTGGCTACGTTGCCGCATAACATTAATTTGTAGCTGAACATGAACAAGGAACTCGGCATATTCTTCAGGCTTCTACTCTTTTGAGTTTCTTAACTCTTCATTCATTGGTTTGAAGCTTTTACCCTGAGGTGAGCTCACATTCTAAACCCGTTTGCAGCGCACAGCTGGGTTTCCCTCTGAAGTGCGACCCCTTGCTCAAATGGACAGAAACTGCGTTCCGCTTGGGAGTTTGAGCTTCATCGGTCACTGCTTGACATTGTGTAGTTTATCTTCCAGCGAATGTGACCTCGGAGAGGATTCTCTGTGGGAACACTAACACGACAGATCTGTGCGCCAGAGCCCAATGAAGCGGAGGTAAACAAACAGACTTGTCGTAAATGGTGCCGGCTGTGGCGAAAATCACAGCCTGAGTTGTGCTAATGCATTTGGCGAGGTGAATCTTGAAACAATACAACAGCCAACATACAAACAAACAAGTAACCCCCCTGGATAGTGGGGGTGGGGCAACCCAGAAAGCATTGTATGCCACAATAATTCATACATAATAGTGTACATTTAGAATAGCTACACAAACAAGAAGCGGCTTGGCAGGATCCACTTGGACAGTATCATTTGGATAGAGATGAAAAGTCAGACCATCGGAGTGTTAACATTCAGAAGGCCTATCAAAATATTATGAGTGGTTCTCGTCCTCGCTCCCATTGTTTAGATTTCCTTCTGGTGGCCTACCAATCACAAAGCATTAGTGTGAACAATGTCTGGTGGGTCTGGGCCATTCTATTGAAAAGAAATAGATTGAAAAGATTATCTTTTTCAAAGCTGAACATTACTGTGGAACCTCGGAACACATTGGGAATGTTGTTCAGAAATACACAGATTTTAAGAATTGAAATGTATTGTTTGGAATTCTTACTTATATTATTGTAGCCTTGCCTTACGTATCGATAAACCTTAGTATAAATTAATAACCAATTATCAAACCAGCAGTAAACAGGATCACATTAGAACTTTTTTTTTCTACTTTCCGAACAATACATCTCCTTTTAAGTGAACCACTATCTCTGCCCTCTTTTGTGAAGGCTTTCATTTTGTTCTGGGCCTTTTTTTATATCAAGCACTGTTGACTTTCCAACATTGTATTCTTTAGCAATACTGCTAAGACATGCCCCATCTAATTTTGATAGTAATCCGTTTTTCTTATCAATGGAAAGTGTGATTCATTTCCACTTAATTAATACATTTTTGCATCAGTGAGAATAAGGAATGTGACAAGGCACAATTAAGTATGCTACTGTCAGTTTCATGCCCATAACTCCGAAGTTCATATCTGTAAGGTTCTATTGTAGTTCCATTAAGATATGCAGAAGGAGCACTGCCATTAAATGGTAAATCCAATCTTTACAGCAATTAAGATACTATGGAACGTTTTTCACCCCTCTCTAAAATATAATTAACATTGTTTAAAAAAATTAATAAACCAAAAAAGTCCAAAGACGATATGAAGACAAATACAGGTCCAGGTCCAGAAGTTTTGGCACCCTTGATGAAAATGAGCAAAAAAGGCTGCATAAAATAACCAACACAAATAATGAGATGTATTTTATGTTCAAACATATGGGAAAGCGATGTACTTTTATTCTAATACAATCATTCAAATCTTTCTCTTCTCTTTATTGAGTGATATATTTTTTTCTGAAAAACATAGGTGTCAAAATTATTGACACCCCTAAGGATTATTTTAAATAAAACCAAAAATGTTAAATCTGCAATACAATTCTACTTATTTTAGTTAATCTCTGTCTTAAGGAATTGTATTGTGCCCTTCCATCACTTTCTGTTTCACTAGGGTATAAAAATGAGGTAACGTACATGTAAAATCCCTTCGTCATCCATCGCCAAGAGGAAAGCCAAAAAACTGTCAAATCGAAAGAAACAGATGGTTGTTGACCAATATAAGGTAAGGGGTACAAAAAATACATAAACGGTTAAAAATACCAATAACCACTGTTAGGGCAATAATCAAAATGTTTCAAACATCTGGAACAGTTGCAAACAAGAGGACGCAAGTGCATGTTGTCCCCACACACACTGAGGAAGATGGTGAGGGAGGCAAAGAAGAACCCAAGGAACGCAGTTCAAAAATGTGGAATCAACCATAAGACATCAACTCCATACCAATAGGATCTTTGGAAGGGTTGCACGAAGAAAGCTCTCACTGAGAGCAACCAAGAAATACAAGCGTCTGGAGTTTGCCAAACATCATTGGAACTATAACTGGAACTGGGTGCTATGGTCAGATATGCCAAAAATGTTACTTTTTGGCCATATACACCATCAGTATGTTTGGTGTCAAAAGAGGGATGCATACACGGAAAGGCACTGCATACCTATCGTCAAATATGGTGGTGGATCATTGATGCTGGGGTTGTTTTGCTGCCATTGGTCCAAGCTCTTGTTAAGATCAAGTCTCACCAAGTACCTGGTCCAAGTTCCCTCCAAACTTGTTCTCCAACCTTGTTAAACATTATAGAAATAGGTCCAGTGCCATAATCCTTGCCAGCTCCACATTCCACAATTGAAAATTACATATTCAATTGAATCATTAATAAAGTAAAATATTTTCCACGTCTTGGAAAAGTACAATATATCTCAGTAATGATATTATTTGTTTTCTACAGTCTTTTTGTGTGTGCTAATTTTCATCAATGTCAAATCCCAAAGAGCCTGTGCTAAGCCTAGATCAGTGAGAGTACTGAGGGTTTATAAAATTTCATTAAAGACAGAGTGCACCAGCTAAAACCGGGAAAGACTTTGTCATGTGGAGAGAATGCAGGCCTTTTTACTCATCTCCAAATCTGCCCACTACCCATCCCCTTCCTGGCGGGAGGCCCAAGCCTGTCCAGAATGCTTGCCATTTATACACACAGAAATAGCCTGAGTGGGAGGTGAAGGCTGGGCTGACTCTAGAGGGGGAGTGCACTGCTGAGCTGGAGGGCAGGTCTCGCATGAATGTTTGATGTTCTCTGTTCCCTAGCGTGTCTGCTGGGAGTTTACATGCCGAGTCTCTGATCAAATCTGCTATGGCATATTGACACAAAAGACTAAAAGCTAATGGCTGCCTGGCTTTTTAGCACCAACCGGCTGCTTGCTTTAGGTGAAGGTTAAAAGTTAAACCGGACAGAGTGTAACATCCTCACTGAGGGGGATGGTGTGGTGTCAGGATTGGGGAGAAATAATCCTTAAATGTATATACCAAAAAGGCTGGGTTGTTGAATACTGAGTCATGGTTTCAGTCATGATTTGGTCCCATGTTTCCATTTTTTTTTACACTTTCAGCGTAAAGTACTGTACTTCTTTGCAGTTTCATTGCAGAGTTTCTGTGTGCATTTAAGAGCTGTCTCTGTTGGCAGTGGGGAGCAGGTACATTTCTCTGCCCCCAGGAGGGGGGTGGGTCCCCCACGGGGTCAACACTGACAACAACCAGTGAGATGCCTTCTATGGGTCAAGTTTCATTACAACCCTGTACCAGGCTGCCCAGTAAAAACCCACATCCGACCGCCTGCTGGATACCACATCCTAACCCTCCGTTCCAGGGATCATTGGTGGGAAAGACAGACTGGTGATAGAAACCACATCTGACCGACTGTCATTGCAATGGCGCCAGAGTTCCATTTAAGATCGGGCAGTAAGGGGTCATCTGTAGTAGTGGTTCTCAGTCTGTGACCCGTGAATGAGTCAGGGTCTTGTTTATCACAAGGAAGATTTTCTCTGGGTTTGCTGTCTTGCTGTCCCATGAATGTAATCCACTGCTACTTGACAAAGTACGGTCCCTCACACTCATCCTCTATAATATGCAAAGGAGACTAGTGGGTCCTCTGGTATTTATTAATTCATATATTGGTTGAACCAGATATTTTGTTATATTAAATAAATACGCAATACGTGTCAAACAGTTCTCTATAACTAAAATCTGTAACTACAATCTACAAAAAAATTGAATACAGTGTATTTGTTAATTTTATAGGGAACAATACATTTTAACATCACTAGATTATGGAATACAATTATAAATTGCATTGAATTCTGAACTCTGTGTCCCTCTGTGTCTGTCTGTCATGCCCCTCTCTGCATGCTTGCCTCTATCATTGGAAGCTACGAACAGATCATTCTGGTGAAGTGAAATTACTATTTATCATCTGCTGCAAAGAAACAAAATGCTATCATCAGCACATTATGTTGCTATTCATTTTCCTTGCTGATGAATGCACTGTAGAATCCAGCAGTGCAAACTACAGAAAAAGTAACGTTGTAACGACATTGTTTTTGGGGTAGATCAAAGAAGAAAGACCACTGTAGGGACCACATCCATTACTTTAGCCTGTAGCCCGTTTAGCTCATAAGCAATGACAGCACTAGTGCTGCTAGTTTCTCTTTGTAATTAAGCTCTGCCATTTTCAAATTCACTAGATTGAAAGCAGACTTGGCCACTGAGAGACATCAAAGAAGCCCACGAAATGCTCCCGAGTGCTACCCTGCTAATTCACGTAACATACAGTGATGGAAAGCTTAGTATTATAACTCGAGCTGTCTTGTCCATTTACCATGTGAAAAAAGGACAAAAGGCTTTTTTACATTTATTTCTAACACAGGACTGATGTGTTAGCAGTAAGTGATGGCAGCAATCAAACCATTCCTAATGCTGCCGGACAAAAACAAATTGCAGTTGATGGGAGATTGAATGTGACACGGGAGACAGTGTCGAAAGACGTCTCTGATGAGTTATTCCTCTGTCCGTCGCTAAATGCTAAATACATTTTAGCAGCGGCTAAACGAACGTACAATTCTATCCGTGGTCTACCTGTTTAGACCATACAGATATCAAAGGCCCTGTGCCCCAACCACTACACTGCTGGCCCTGATACTCAAAAGCATGAAAATATTGTCCCACCCTCTTCACCATCCCCCACCCTCCCCAACCCCAACCCCTCCCCTCCACTTTCCCCTTGAGTCCATCCTCTACTGCTAGCGCTTTCAGCAGGGAACTGCAGACTGGCTGACCTTCTCCACTCAGAGGGACTGCTTCCACATCACTGCGTTTCCTACAACAGCAGCCTGGCTCATCCACTCTGAGACCCACATTTATCATTTATCAGAGGAAAGAAACATTTCAGGAAAAAAAAAGCAATCTGAGGAGGGCTAACTGTGTTTTTGTCTTGATTGAGCATGTCCGATACGCACTAAGTGGTCTAACCTATGACAGACACTGTAGAGTGAAGTGGTAAATAGGAAAAGCTGTAGAAAGCCGTGGTATGTTTTTTTCTGTTCTGAACACCCGGAAGAAGAAAACAGTTTAAACTCTATGAATTCCTCAGTCAATGGCAATTGGTTGGATTCATCTTATAACAGATCAATTTCTGTTTCCCCTTGATCAATGTTCCAAACCAAACTGACAAGACATTGTTTTTCACTGAAATCACTTCTCATACATTCAAATAAACCCATTAATGTCAACTTGCTTAATTTCTCTTTTTTTTTAAACTTGGAGTCAAAGTAACAACAAAAAATCAATTTTAAGTTGGCCCATGTTCAGCTGATAAAAGCCAGGTTCCACTGAACATGTTAGGAAAAAAAACTAAAAGTGTGGGGCTGCGTGTGTGTGACCTTTTCTCCCCTCTGCTCCTCCCTTGTCTGGAACAGAAGTGTTTGTGTGGGCACTTAGCAAGGACACACTTCACAGACACAGTCTGAGGTGTCCCCAAGTGAAAAGTGAAAAAGATAAGAAAAAAGAGTCAATGGTCTCATGGGTATACTGGTCACTGGGACCTGGGGCTCCCCACACAGGGTCTAAGGAGATGGAGAGAGAGCCAAAGCCATTCTCAGTATCAGTCTGGACGGTTCTTTAAAGCTACAGAAGTCAAAGGGAAATTTGAAGTCAAGCTCGTCCCATCAAGCTGTAATGGTCACCTACTGAGCCATTGTCTGTTTGTGCATTCATATTTTTATTATTTATGTATTTTTTAACCAGGTAGGTCAACTGAGAACCCAGTTCTCTTGAGAATTAATCTTGAGCATAAATGGCTATTTGACTACCATCATTTGCATTTCATTTAGTGTTATTGCATACGACACATTTTCTTTAACATCTGCAATCAGTACTGTGTCATATGTAGAGACAGTAGCAAATATGTACATGCAAAATCACACAACAGGAGTAATTGTAGGTATTGATTTGCTGGTTGAAAATAGTTGAAGTGTGTGTGTGAATGCACCAAGATACTGTTTTCACAGTGGCAGCAGCATAATCAATGGTTACAGCTCCAAGGCAACAGATACAATCAATTCAAAAGAATGTCCTACATTTAGCCCTTTTCCCACATGGAATTCGCAACATTGCCGGGGTCAATTATTCGGGTAAGGTAGTGTTTTTCATCGTTCCCATATAGGTCTCCTATATGGAAAAATTCAGAGTAGAGTCTGCTCCCAAATTACATGATCATTCCAGATAGATTAGTCAATGCAGGATGTATTTATTTGAAGAATTGTTTTATGCAGACTTTTCGGTTTGCTAATGATCTGGGCCTTCTGTCTCATTATACCTTGTTCGCGTAGGATGTCTGTTATTTTGTCGTAGACCACGGCATCTCTAACGGTGCCACAGAGCTGTCGGTTAATTTCATGGTCTGCACGGATATACAAAAGTTCCCTTGTCTCAGAGTCTAGGAAACTAGACAAAACTACTGGCAACATTAAATACTACCCAGCTATCAATTGGCTAGCTAGCTAATGTTCACCATTTGGCAATGTGATTGCATTAATTCATGTTCCTATGCCACATAGCTATCCATTTGCATAATGTAATCTGATTTTTATATCGCAGTTAATTGCTATCAGATAGATAGATGTGAAATGTTAGAAAAATAGCCTCTATGAACTAGCGTCAGTAGCTAGCTGGATGCTAGTTCACTAACTCGCAATTTAAATAGTTAAAATATTTGGTTTGATCATTTAACTAGCTAGCTAGCTAGTGCATTAACATAACTTATATATAACAATATAATATAACTGCGATGGATTGGCGACCTGTCCAGGGTGTATTCCTGCCTCTCGCCCCAATGCATGCTGGGATAGGTTCCAGCCCCCCCGCGACCCTAACTAGGAATAAGCGGCTGAAGATGAGATGAGATGAGAATATAATATAATATTGTGGTGTCCCTAGGGGTTGGGCGACCCTCACGGACCTTTGCAGAGGGCGTAGGCAGGGTAAATAACCCGGAGGAGGCAGTATATAAACAAAACAATAATTTAATAAACAAATCTTGACAAACACAAAAAGGGTGGGGTCTTCGGTGTCTTTCCAGCCAACTTCTTCCCTCATGGAACACTCACTGGGTTGGTGGCCATACTCCATACAGCATATACACCATGGGGCACCACTTTGTGCCAATTGGGCCTGCTCCTTTTCCCAAGCCTCCAGGGCTGTATCCACTGTCCAGTTACCTTCCATCAGCGTGTCTTTTCCTTTCAAAAATAAAAAACCCCCAAAACAAATCCCGCTCACAGTTGCACTACCTCCTCTTGCCTATAGGTGATGCCCTCTGCCCACATTCTCCACCATATGTGGTGTCCCTAGGGGTTGGGCGACACTCACGGACCGTTGCAGAGGGCGTAGGCAGGGTAAATAACCCGGAGGAGGCAGTATATAAACAAAACAATAATTTAATAAACAAATCTTGACAAACACAAAAAGGGTGGGGTCTTCGGGGGAATACAAACACATAAAGTCCACAATCCTTATCTTTGCCCCTTGGCTGCCACAATATTATATTATGAACGCACCGTTATCTGGCAGTGTAAAAATGGCATACGTATGAACGTCATAACCGTTTGTGTGCTTTATCCGGGAATGTTGTTGCTTTTGTTCCCACCAGAGGGAGGCGGAAGATTTCCGTAAACCTTACCAGATCCTGAACAGGAAAATTGCCAGAGTGTCTTACACGGAAAAGCGTCTCCAGCTCCTGTTCCCACATGACGCCAACACAGAAAATTACCTAAACATTTACAGGTTAAGGTGCATGTGGGAAAGGGGCTTTGGTTAAAGAAAACCAACCAGCTTGACCTTGACTTTTATCACTTTGGAATACTGTCCCAAACTACCTCCACAGTTTTCATTTGTCTCTGTTTGACTTGAAAGTTTGTTTTTTATCTCATCGAGAAGCGGGCCCACATTGAAAACCAAAACTGGCATGAAGGAGAGATTGAACTGGGATTATATGTGCACTTCAGTAGAAATAATTCACAATGACAGTCTGTGGGTGGGGCTGAAGTATGGTGGGGGGCCTGTAGAGTCACTGATGGATAAATGTGTGTCTAGATTAGAAAGTATTCCTAGAAACACAGCACAGTGAGCAGGCATGGAAAAAACACAAAACAACTGAAAATAATTCATAATCTGCTCATATTTGGAAAGAAAACAGGAACAATATGAGATGGTGGAAATCAAAATGTATTCCTGAGGCCTCCGTATGTTTGAAATTCTGAAACTTTGAAGTAAACATGGTCATGAATGTCTTTGAGGCTGTTACAGGAATGAAGGGATTGAATTCAAAAAGCTAAATTTTATGCGCAGGAGAAAATTTAAGCCAATACCTCTCTATGCCAACACCACGTTTGAAAGTTCTTCTTTAAAAAAAAAAATATTTCCGATTTTTTCCTACCCTCCATCCCTTAAATTATACCTCCCCCATGAGCCCGCCACCCGCAGCTACGGGACTAGCCACTACCCCGGGGCTGGCAATGAACCGCTTCCTTCGAGATGGAACTATTCGTTTTGCCCACAATGAAGCTTTCTGTGCTTGTGGCGAGCTCGTGCCGGCTTCCTTCCCCCCTCGCCCTGGGACACACAGCCAATCACTGCTCCCGAACGGGCTCCCAGCCAGGAAACCTACACTCTTGGTGAGTGCCTTTACTGGTTGTGCTAACTGGGGGCCCCTACTTAAAGAATTCTTCTTTAAAGTCAATCAGTCTACAGGCATGAAGCTACTGTGTGAAGTTCTGTTTTCACATACAAACCTGTTGATTTAAAAAAAAATTTAAAAACATTTTAAAATCTTTGTGTGTGACTTCAAAGCACAGAAATGTGCCATTCCGATTGGAAGCACAGATGCAGACCAGCTTCACTACTGTACGTGACCGTGTCTCATGGACATGGTACTGTCTCGTGTTGTCAGTGCTGCAATCAAGTGCTAGCCTTGATTATATTTTCGTCTGTCAAAAATGAGAGGATTTTGTTTGTTAAAAGATAGGTCTAATTAAAAGGGATCATCAGTACCAAATTGCAGCCACATCGTCTATGCCCCTTTTTTGTTAAACACTTAAAAGCATTATGGAAGAAATATTTCACCAGTGCATTCCCTCTGGAGAACACATTAGGTGTCTTTCACTCAGACAGATTCATAGATTCATTCACATTCCTTAAAGCAGGGGTCTAACTTTGATTGTGTGGTCTGGTCTGATCATAAGCAGCAAAGCGCACACATTGATCTGAATGCACACTGACACACATAAACCCAACGTGCATAGATACACAGACCCAGCGAAACGCACATGCACACATGTGCGTGCAAATATGCACACACACAAGCACACACATCTCTATGTCAGTCTGGAAAAGCAGTCTGTTGTCTGTGAAACATTCATTGTTATTTAAAACAAGCACTCTAACAAGATCTCTAAACAAGATCTATTATACCTCCTCACTGGCCCACGGACAAGCAGTCACCAGGGTGCCTAAAACCAGGTCACTATGCTCTCAGCATCACCCGCCAAGGACCACATGCGCATTACCTATATTTTCCATTAAGGAAATGGCTTGTACAGTATGGAGATGTATTGAATATTTAAAACCCTTTCTTTATGCTAAGCATTTGTGCAAGTTGGTGACACACATTCAGTGAGCCTCTTAATTATAGAATTAGCAGCCTTTTGCCAATTGAGCTCACTGTTTACTGGATTAACAGCGAATTATGTCAATTAAACTTTCCAAAATCTGTGATGGGATCAGACGCATAAGGTGCCATATACCACACTAAAACTGTATCCAGGCACTGAACCAAAAATTGATAAAACATTTTTTTGTAAACCTTAGAGGGTCCCAGCTAATTACATTCTGAAAAGTAATATTAAAGTTTGTTTCTAATTCTACATGAAAGAGAACTCTCTCTTACAAGTAAACACATTCTTTCAGGATGGATTCACCTAAACTTTTTAAGTGGTTCCAAAACGGATCTTGACATTTTCACTTTTTTGCTTCAGCAAAAGAGCAGTGCCATCAGTTTTCATTGGACGTGAACACTTTTGACTAGCTCATTTTTGATTCCCTGAAACTGCAGGCGCATGAAAGAGCCCAGCCAAGAACTGGATCAGGGTTCAAAATGGGAAAGCCATGCCAGAGTCAGGATTTTTTACATCGGAAAAAATGGCCAATTATTACAGCAATATTTTAATGTTTCCAACTGCTGGCCCTGTTGGAACAACAATGCCTTAAGAGAACATTTTCCTGTTATTGTTGTGCCTATTTTTAACACATGGAAAGGTGTACCAAGTTGGGCGAATGCGCACACTTTTATAAAAGTGAAAACCTATAAAAACAAAGCCAGAACAAAATCAAACAAAAACGGCTCTGAAAAGGCCAGGACCTAATAACAAACACAACCTTGATCCTTTTGTCGTGAACGTGGGGCTCAGTGATATTTGAACAAAGGCAGTGTTCTTTGGCAGTGGAGAACAGCCAACGAGAGGAGAAGAAAAAAATGTCCATATTGTACCCCTTGAAACTCCCCTAACTACAGTACACCTAAATGTGGAATTTTCTGTCATATATGTCTATGCTTTGGCAAAATGTACTGGTTTTTATCATGCCAATAAAGATTTGAATTTGAAGGCAAGAGTGAGAGTGAGAGAAAGAGATAGAGAGTACAGAGGAGAAAGGCCTGTCTCCACACTCAGGCAGAAGGTGATGGTTATTTTTGTCTCCAGCGGGTAGCCCTGACCTCAATGTGTATCTGTTCCACCAGGCGAGTGCTCACACACTGGTCACTGTGAAAAGGGGAGTCTGACGGTGTGTGCTCAGGGATCGATGAGAGTTAAAAGTGCCCTCCGAGAGAGTGATACTGTTGGTGCCTGCCCTTCCGGGCAGATGAGATGGGTAGATACGTACGTCAGCTATTCTCAGAGTAGAGAAGCTGCTAGTCCCCTGAACGAGTTGTGGACCCGGTGGGTACTGGGCTTCGCGCTCCTATTAAAATATTTCCTTTTAAATGCATGCTGGGTTACAGGACATAAGGCAAAAGGCTTCAGATTAGGCCTCTATGTGCAAAAAATCTATTCAGAATGAGATAGATTCACTCTATGGTCAAAAGAAATCATCACTTGTATTATTCTTATCAATGTTACAATTATTTTTTATTGTAACCCCCTCTCATATTTACTTCAAGCGAAGGGCCATTTGAATTTTTGTCTTCCAAAAAAAAATATATAACACTGTATTGCCAGAAAATATTGTAGACTTGGAAATGGTTTCTTGTATATTTTTGTCACTGGGTGGGGTGTGGAGTCTTCTCAATGCTTTTCGTATATAAATATAGTAAATATGAACGTATTGCATTGGATGTATATAATAGCTATCTGCAGCTACACGTTTTGCAAAAACCCCTGCAAAACTTATGTGGTCAGGTTTGTTCAAGTTCAACATTATGAGCCTAAAGCTAAAGTAAATAGAAGAATGGTAAGCTATAGGCTACATCACGTATTTAAAATGGCCGTTGCCACCTTTCTAGTTTTTATATGGGTAGGTATTGATTATTTGCATTATGATTTATTTGATATTTATTGATATTTTCTTGCAGTAGTGATAGAAATTATATACATTTCACTGTACAAATGGACAGCTTTCATTGCACACCGATTCAGAACTACTGATCTACACTATTGCCGGTCGCTTGAGTTGAAGCCAATTGCATTGCTCTTACAACAACTTGGGACTTGGCTGAGTTTTTAAACAGTAAACTGTAGTTTACAGTTAAAGTGGCAGTTAGCTAACGATCACTCTTTAGTCAGAAACAGTCAGGCTAATCAGCTACATAAGCTGCAACAAGACCCTACTACAAGATCTAAGTGTCAATTGTAGCCTACATAATTCACATTTTATACAAATTCAGAGGCAGCAATCAGGAATCTGCAGCTAATCTGGTTAGCTAGCTCTTTTTTTTATACTGGCTTGCTACACATTATTTGAAACTAGTTAGCTAGCTAGCTTGTAAACTATGCTACCTGTGATTTGACCAGCTTGCAAGCTAATGTAGGCATGTATGATTATGATGATATGATGATTGACTGGGGTAAATGAGGTCAGTTGCTGATTTCAACCTGAAGTCAAAGCTGTATGTTGAAATCTAATCTGTCCATTTGTCCATGGACATCAGGTTAGTGCAGGTGATGTATAGACCCCTTGTTTTTTTTGGTCGCAGTTTGAAGCCTTGTATATATACTGGGGGAAAAAACAGCTACAGAATTATGAATGAGGATGCATCAGTACACCAATCACATATGCAGCATTGACATTTTCAGACTAGAGAATTCTACATCTTAGCACACAGTCCCTCTGTGAGTGTGAATATGCAGGAATATTAGTATTTATTTTCTTATTTATTTTCTTATAAATATCAGAGATTTATAACATGCTATCAATGCTGAAGACAGCATTTTATTAGGTTTATAACAATTAAGTCAACATCACTGCTTTTTATCACATTAATAATGAACACATTGTACATATTTGTACATCATTGTACAAAATGATGCTCTCACCATATAATTGCATGAAACAATAACTTTCAATGTGTTAGCTTATTAAAATTAATATAATGTGATTAAAAAAAGATTTATGAGTGACAAAACATTATCTAAACATAAAACATCAAAGGTCTCAAAAGTGAGTTTTACCAGTATGGCACCATTTTCATCAACTCTAAAATGTCAAACCTTCAAAACAGCTTTAAACACACTATAGGTTTTTAAACAATACCACATTAAAAATGTCTTCTCCAAGCTTTTAGTGCTAGAAAGGGAGCTGGTTAAGCACCAGTGTTTTTTATTTAAATAGTGCTTGCAAGAAATGTAATAAAAATCAATTTTAAACTATTTACATACCTGTACTTTAAACCTCAATTTAAATTGATTGTCAGTTGCTTTTTTACATATATTTTTCATCTCATAATTAATGACTTACACCGATCCTAGCATACAGTATATTGGAAATTGTTCTACAGAAGAGGTGAGAGTGGTTTTGGTGACCTGTGGAATTTAAGTACTTAACAGTAATATTTATAATAACAGTAACAAAAAAACTAATTTCACCACTTTTATGATGAAATTTAACTTAATTTGTTTACTCCATACAATATATGCAAAACATTCAACAATGTATCCTTCCAGTAGAAACTCTTGTTAATGAATTTTGTTCTCATTTGGTTTTTGGATTACCATTTGCCAGTCTACATATGAACTGGTGTCAGATGTCATGTGACGCACTGGGACCAATGCTGACTAATGCACTGAATGTTTCTTTAGCCAGTGCGACAAAACAAAGTGACCCGGTTCAGAACACGTTAGCAAAAGAGGAATACAAGCCAACAAAAAAGAAATAAAATATGTTCATGGTGATCCTTTCCTCTGCAAACCACCCTGCAGTCTTCCCTTAATAATCACAATTAAAAAGAAAGAAATTGTTAGATCACTATTTTTTTGCTTTTATCTACAGTCTGTATCACTTTAACAGTGACCCAAAATGCACTATTCAGTTTGTAGGACAGCCCTACATCACTGGGTTACATAGGTGCTAAAAAATCATATAAATCAGCACTAGAGCCTTGCAATATATTCAATTAGGTTTAAAAAATTCAGTACTTTACCATTATTTTTTATTCAGTGTTTCCTATCTTTAGAGAACCTAACACAGTGCTCTTGACAATAATTGTTGGGAAATATTACACACTTCTTAAATTTGTGTAAAGTAGATCACTTCAAGCACCATCTCTGTCAAAAATAACCCATCTGACAGTGGTGAAGTGCATTGATATTAAAACACTGGTCAGTTGCTCTCATTAATTAATTTAAACTGCTTAGCAGTCTGTTATGCCAGCCACCATACTCTGCATGAATGTAGAAGAGATTAAAAAATTAAATACAAAATAAACATGACTAAAAAGCAAACACGACTGAGTATCTCTGCTTTGCAGTGCTCCGGTGAATGACTGCTGACAGAGTTACAATACCACTGTGTCGCAGACACAGTTTAATCCTGAGCACGTTCACGGGACAGGTACACAAAGGAAGAGGGACAACATTATTACATACGAAGGAACAAATGGATGAACGAAGCAAAGCGAAACGGTACAAGCACAGTTCTGTTCTTTCTTTCATTCCGTATTTGTTTTTAAAAGGATGGCGGCCTTGGAGCAATCCAGGCACCCCTCAGACGTAAAAGCCTGAGCTTTGGGCTTCCGTGAGGTTAGGCAGGGCATCGGGGGAGGGGTGGGGCCTGTCACCAGATGTCACACTGTTCCCATTGGGCAAAAGATAGCCTCCCACGTAGGCCATGCTGGTGCTGTTCAGGATGAAACCATTTTCCATCTGAAAAGGATGTAACAACACACTGAATTAGTCATGAACATCACCGAAGCGGGAATTAAGAGAATTTGTTTTGTTTTGACTGTTATAAATCAAAAAACATTGACTATACTATATTTAACTATATAACACAACTATACTATATTTTCTTATCGTTTTCATCACAAAATAGCATTTCCCAGGGAGGGAACAGGTTATCCCCCTTCTCATAAGTGGCCCATGGTCAATGGCCTGGGAAACCTCCAGTCTGCCTGCACCAGCTCTAGAGGTCCTAGAATGCAATAACTGCACAGCTCAGCTGGTGGACTGCAGAGTGCAGTCGGCTGGGTGCATGTGCTGTGGTGATGTGCATGCTCATCTCTGCTCTCCCAAACTGGTGGACGTTGTAGCAAAGGAATAGGCTTAAAACTGCAATCAGCACTTTTAAATTGAGATACATATAAATATTTTCATATTTTCTATTATTAATAAATATTTTAAAAAAATGTATGTGTACAAAATTGATGCAAAGGCCATCTTTTTATTTATCGAGAAAGGCAGTGATCATATGAACATTGCATTCAGATGAGGGTTTGAGATAAAAAATCATCTGAAATAATGAAAGGAGCCTGCACACATTTAATGCTCCACACTTTTATTGGCAAAATGCCAAATGGCAAAAAAAGACAACGTTTCGATCTTTGTCAGGTCTCAGGAAAAGGTGACTTTGTATAGTTTGTCAAAATTGATTACTCACGCAGTATCACACCATAGATTCTAACAGATAAACCAAAATCATAATACATATTACTCAAGTAGTGTCCTACGACTAGGCAGGGATACGTAATCTTGGTCCTGGAGTGCCAAAGAGGTTTCTGGTGTTTTCTTCATTTGAATCAACACAACTGAATTAATTGTGAGGCTTAATGAGCACAGGTGACCATTGTTATCAAACTGTGCAATCAAGCTTAGCATACCTCTTGCACTCCAGGACCAGAGCTGCCTACCCCTCCTACAAGGCATTCTGTTGAACCCTTACAGGTCAAAGCTAGGAGCCTCCTCTGTCCACCATCCTACCCATCCCACTCCTTTGGCTCATTCACTAATTCCGGAGAACAAAGGGGAAGCCATTGAATTAAACATGCTGACCATGCCTTTCTGGACTGTCACAGAGAATAACCCAGCATCCCCTCACCCAGTGTTCTGTGTGTCTATATTAGGTAATGGCAGCTGCAAATTGTAGGTCATAAAAAAAACCTCATGCTTGGGTGACCAGCTAAGCTCCATTTTCCTTTCAGTGGCGTTCACTGACCCTGAACAAAAATGCGGCAAAGACAGGAGGCTTGAATGGCCACTGGTCAGTGATGGCAAGGCGCTCCTGTTGTGTCGGCCCAGGGCTTGTCCACATCCCCCTCGTTATTGCTTTCCTTCTCACCATGCCCTCACCTCTCTGAACTGTACTGCTACCTCCCTCTTTCTCTCTCAATATGATTTATTGCCATGATACAAACCAGTACATTTTGTCAAAGCACAGAAAATGTACTCTGCACAACTATGTTGCAGAACTTCCCATAAAGGTTCAATGAAAGGTGTAGATCTGGTGAGGGATTGGGGAGGACATGGAAGGTGTTTGACCTCATTCTGGTGTTAATGAAACCACTCTTGATTCTGTTTAGCAGTGTGTAAGGGGGCGCATATGGAAACATCTTGAAGAAACTATGTTTGGACCATAGGGTGCCCCTGGTTGCCTAAAATGGCTTTGCATTCCTTGGCCTTAATTCTACCATGAAGAGTAATAACTGGACCTAATGACTCCCACGAGATGGTTGCCCATACCATAACAGATGCACCACCATGTGTAACAGTTGAGAACAGACCATGTGGGTTGAAAGTTTCCTTTGGCTTTCTTTCTGAAGCTCACAATGTACAGTTTTTGTTGAGAGTGGGTCACAGAGGTGTAGATTCAGTTGTGTGGTCATTTTTGAGGCAGTTGTTTTGTGTTTTTTAGCAACTATCCTGTTAAGTGTCTGTCAATACCTGTGGGTGAGCTTTGACTTGCGACTACTGCTCCTCTTTGCAGATGCAGTTTTTACTTGTTTGGCGTATGCTGTAATTATTGTGACACCATTGTTCCCCTTGGCACATTAAATAACTTTTCAGTTTCTGTGACTCACGCACCTGCAATTCAGGTCACTATTTGACCTCTTTCAGCATCTGTAAGATCTATCATGTTGCTTTAGAAACTCACAAGTGTTGATTTTAAAATGTCCTATAGAACAGAAACACATTAGTAATAAGTACTGACACTAATATGTAACATGTGTAGAGTCATGTGAAAGTTATGAAAGTCATGTGACCAAATATAAGTACACCATTGGTTACCTTAGCCCCCTCCCATTAAGAGAAAGCATTTATCGTTGGTCTCAGTTTCTTTTTTTGGGTGACAGTAAGGAAAAACCGGTATGTTACCCTGAAGCAACACCATGCAATAGAGGGTTCATTGTGATTTAGTTACTTCAAAATACAAGTCCTTTTTCATTTGGCGTTTCATTATGTTCCCCTCTACACCTTTATCTGCTTGTAAGAGTGTGTGTGACAATTTGCCCAAAATAACTTTTTTTACATGCGAGACCAGCACCTGTATTTCATCCGCTTTGAAATGAAAAGCCTGTCTTTTTTTAATGTCTTCCATTTTGATAGACAAACTACAGTTGTAAATTGACAGCACAGCAGGCTCGTTGACAGACAGTTGGTTGTTTTTTCAGTGAGTGAGGTGATGTTCATTCTAAAGTTTGCACAGATACTTGAAAAACAGACATGAAAGGATGATAATCGATTCAGATTTTCGTTGGATTGGAATGTTTATGGAAAGTTAGGATTTCCTAAATGGGGATAAGATAGGATGGGCCAGTTAAAATAAGATTCCTAAAATTAGTTAGGATTTGTTTCTGTAATATGAGTTTAGGAAAAAGCCTATCATGAAATTGTAAAATAAGACAATAATGGCAGGATTGTGAAATAAGGCAGAATAGTTAGGATTTTCTGTAATACGCCCCCTGGCTCCAAACTACTATGAAGGACTGAGACAGCTTTGAAACTGGCTCCTAACTCTGCTATGAAGCACTGAGACAGCTATCAAATCAAACTAGCCTTTATTCTTGTTCATTGATAAGTGATTGGGAGAAAGACTCTGACCTAATGAGATGATTCTTCCCACAATGCTCAGGGAAGAGGCTTGCAGAACACAGCCTCTGTGTGGATCTTGGAGCATTAATGAGCTAGAGCAGATTGGAACTGACCTACAGGTCAGTGCTTCATTATGGCGTGCCGAATTGGATCAGGTCCAGCATTTAGGCCCCTCTACATTGGGGGAAGCTGATCCAAATGCGTGATACCAGACAGGTATGCAAAACACGGACAGTAGAGGGGCCCAAGGAAGGTATTTTGGGGGAGAACCTTTCATTTTAACAGATGTAGAGGGTGATCCTGCTAACATAAAACATTCTGACAACATTGCCCCAACATTGTAGCAAAGGTAGTGATCTCAGCGCAATGTCACAGCAGCCTAATAAAGAAATTATGTGTAAACAGGCTGATATTTCACAAGTTATGGTACGCACATGGTCAAGGGTACCATGAAAACAGCTTGGTTCATGAAATAAGAGGTTCCTATTTTCAGAAAGGTGCATTTGAATGTCAAGTTAAATCAAATAAAAATGTATTTAAAGCAGTAGTATTAAGAAGGGGATTGTCACAGAGTGCTTCAACAGAGTATATTACATAGAATTGATGCCAGCTAAAATAGATAAATATATAAAAAATATAAATATGAATAGTAATACTACAATGTTCTGAGATACAACACTATAACACTGTAAAGGTCCCATGAAGGTCCCTATAAAAACCCATAAAGGTCAGTCCAAAAAATAAAGCTACAGAAATTAAAATAATGATTACAATGAATCCTGAACGAGGTTCTACTGTATTAGCTACGGACATATTATATAATGAGAAAATAGTGGCAACTATTGTTCCATTTTATAATAGTGCAAAACTCAACTAAAATGTAACAGATACTATAACTATGGACAGATGTAATGATGTAACAATACGATGGACATTTACTCCTAGCTACCCCTACTGATACCCAGACCGTCCAGCGGAGAATGGGCTCCCCCCCAGGACAGGTTCCTCCTGAGATTTCTTCCAACTGGGGAATATTTTTTTTACCGCTGTTGGGGTGCTTTTCTCTTCCCACTGGGGAGTTTTTTGGCCTCACTTTCTGGCTTTTTGGGGGGTTCAAGCCTGTTATTTTCATATTTTCTGTCTTCTGTAAAGCATCTTTGTGACAGTACTTTGTAAAAAACACTATACAAATAAAGTAGAATTTAACTGAATTGAATTGAATAACAGTGTTTACAACAATTAAAGACAGAAGCAGTCAACATCACTAATGGATGCATTCAGACTAGAGGAGAGAGCTACTGCATTTCTCTCTCACACTGCCATCTATTCTGCCTTCAGGAGGTTGATTTGAATTTTTCCTGTGGTCTGGAGTAAAAATGTTCTGCTCTGCTGATCAGGATCTAAATGTGTAAATGAGTTAGTTCTGTATCTAACCGAAAGCATAGGAAGCCTGGTAGGTGAGTTTTTCTACATGCAACTTTGAAATTGACGTCCAATTTGTCTGTATTTCTAACGAATACTTCCATCTGTAATCATTTCCAAAGCCTACCTATCTGTCATTATCCAGCCTGATTAATACTATATTCTCTCATGTGTTTATATGGAAAGCCAGGCTAAGCCCTGATTTCACTCTCTTATGTGGGCGAACAACAGTGCGCTGTTATCCAGGTATCAGCGGGTGTATGTGGGGATTAGGGATAAGTCCCCTCTGACACATCCCTTGCATGTTCTCTCCCTGCTCCGTAACTTGGCCCCGCTTTCACAGGATGTCCACACAACCATGGGGATAGAGGTTAAGATCACAGGTGGTAAGAATTTTTTAAATGTTGCATTCTTACATGAGCAACAGCATCTGGTGCTCTAAGATCACTGATCTAAGGGGGAAGACTTTGTTCATAACACACATTTCTGTATATTATGTTATGTGCGTATTCTTGCATTTATTTTTGTATTTTTTGGGAAGATGATTTAGCAGCAGCCTAGATAAGGATACTACTATGCTGACAGTGTGGTATGCCTACATATATTTCATTCATAAACACTTCCAGATGCATACAATGGTTCACTCCAAAGCAGCTCAGCTCAGCACTTGATTCAAGATTAAAAATTAGGGACCAAAAAGGGACAACAAATTATTGGTATTTTAAACTGGGAAGCATAATATGAGTAGTGAGCTCAAACACCACCTGGCCCTTCTATAGCTCTTCCAAGAGTGTTTTCAGGAGAACTTCCAAAACGGAAAGACTTCTACTTTTGTACTTTATAGATAATATACGCCATTTAGCAGATAGCATGCATACAAACAACCAATGCCTGCACACTCTCACACAAACATCCCTTCATGCCCTAATTCAGATACAGAGATTCATACAGTATGGAGAGATATTTATATGCTGTCAGTGTTAATCCTACACAGCCTGTGCATTCACACACATACCATCATCCCCCCATGCAACACGTCAGTCCATTTTAACCCGCACCTGTGCCTTTCTCTGTTCTTACCTTACTGTGAGCGGAATCAGATGGAAGCGTGGTAGCAAACATCCCATAGGACTCCACAGAATGCAGTTGCTGGGGCGGTCCTATGCCCCGAATCTGTTCAAGGGAGGGGTTCTGGGAGGAGTTTTGGATTGTGTGGGGCTGCTGCTGATGTTGTGTTTTCTCCGGAACCATCTGATAAGCCCCCTGGTAATGGCCGACGTCGCTCTGTGTGCTGCCATTTATTAAAAACTCCATATCGGGGCCTTCGTCCATATTGTCCACCTGTGGAAGAGCGATGTTCTGCATTTGGGACGTATGGGGCTGTGACGTTGTGTCTGCTCCGCCCTGCCTGGTGGTAAAGTGGGACCTACTGTCTGTCTGGTTGCCACGGCAACCCTGCCAGTGGGGGTCATTCAATTCCTGGGAGGTCTGTGTGAAATGGCACTGGGACTGCAGCTGAACCAGGTGCTGGTTCTGCTGCCACTGTTGCTGATGTTCGTTCTCCTGGGCCTTGAGGTCGAACAGCGGCTGAGGGCGATGCTGGCTTTCTGCACCCTCCTGGATCCCCGCACTCGTCCGCATGTTCTGGGTGACCCAGTGGTTGCTGTGGAGGGGCCGCTCCCAGAGCTGCAGTCCGTTTTGCGCGGGCGTCGTCAGCGGATTTCCATGTGGTGAACCGTGCTGGCCGGGGGCCGGAGCTCCAGGCCGTGACCCCTGTGGTTGGCTCCACGTGTCCCCCCGCTTCTGGTCCAGCTGTGTGTCCAGGTGCTGCTGCATCTGCTGAGAGAGCTGCACGATGGGCGTTTGCCTCTGCGGCCTGCAGGGGGGGTACTGTGTGGGCGTTGCCTGTGCAATGGGGGTGGGGCAGGGGGTGTGGTTAGGGGCAATGCTGGCCTGAATCTGACGGGAGGGGCATGGGGGACAGGACACTTGGCCGCCCTCGTCGGGCCTGCTGTCCAGAGAGTCGTGGATGTAGGAGAGGATTTCGTTGTTCGTCAGCAGGTCATTGAGGGAGGGGATGTAGTCCGGGTCCATCTCCACCCGGATCATCCGCTCGTCCAGCAGCAGGAGCTCCAGGTCCTCAGCGTTCAGGCCCAGGTTCTCCAGGGCGCTGAAGAGCTCACTGTTGGAGCAGTTCTCCTCGCTCTCCAGAGATAGGGAGTTCAGCGTAGCCAGGAGCGGGTCGCAGTTTGACAGCTCTGTGATGCCGTTCGGCACTGAGCTCCAGCTCTCCCCCGCCGAGGGCATGGGGAGCTGGCTGCTCTCGCCCTGCTCGTTGAACAAACTGCTGTGGAAGGACAGCTTAGGTTCGAGGGCGGGCTGGCACACATATACAGACTCGTCCTGCCTCATCAGGGCCCCTAGTAAGGAGCTGGGGTCTAGGTCATCCTTGGAGTTTCTGTCAGACTTGCCCTTTTTGGACTTGCCGCCCTTGCCTTTCCCCTGCAGGGAGTCCGTGAAGCCTGGGATGGGGTAGCTGATCTGGTATAGCAGGGCCTCTCCTGTGGCGAAGGTAAAGGGATGGTACATGGAGCGCTTCCGCAAATGCTCCCCTCCCTCTTCCTCCCTGGCAGCACAAAACACATCATCGCATCTGTCAATCACTGACTTGAATGAACCAATCAAAGGACTATAATATCTATATTTTGTGTCTATAATATCATGTGAAAGCACATAAAATTGCTCATTTTGAGGCTACTGATAGATAATTTGATAACTTCTATAAGTTGTCCTGTTCATTTAATCACACATGTTAGTGTGACATATTAGTTAGGCAACTGAACTGGACACTAGTAGTTTAAAAGCCTGAAAATGACACTGTTGTTGCATCCATGTTTAGGGTAGGTAACTTCATTGTTTCTGTAAATATTCAGATACAGACATGGATCATACGTAAATATATAAGGTGTGCAAGTTTCCCTAGGTAAGGGTTTCAATCATAAATTATAACATGCTGTTTGCAGGTGTCATGCAAGTACTTACCCGAGGGGCCTCTGGGTTGCAATGATGTAATCTGGCTTGCCATTTTTATACACTAGCCTGGCGTTGGCCTGTACCCACTTCCAGCGGTTATCCTTGGTGAGGAGTCTGAACACTGTTAGCCCGCTCTCTCCAGTCTTGATCACTGTAATCAAAATGAATGGCATAAATAGTGAATTTCTAATTATTGGGTTAACATAGGAACGCTTTTTGTTGTGTTTTTTTTTATACATTCTATAAATTCTATTAATTTTCAGAACCAATATTATAATATGGGACTTGATGGTATCTTAAAATGATACTATCTCCAGATAGCACCCTATAAATCTCTGAATATGTATAGTAATTATTTTTCACATTAGTAATGCAGTCATGCACTGTTAACCATACATTCAATATCCTCAATCTGCAAACAGTGATGCTGTAACACTCATGAATCAAGTCCTGCTCGTCCAAAGATCACGCCTCAGCTCAGCCTTCTTGTGTAAGTTTTATATGCACTGAACACAGGTGCGAAGCACTGTGGGTTCATTGTTTTCAGAGGGAGCCTTGCCAGTGATGAGATTAGCAGACAAGGTTAACCAAAGCCGGTTCACAGAGCCCCCCAGAAGCACAGGAGCAAATTTATGAAATATGATATTATGTGCTAAAACTGAGTCTTCTGACTTTCAGGGAGAGGAAACTACATAATGAATGCTATGTGGTTTTATGGAACTTCCATAAACCAGAGGGAAGGTCTTTGTTTCATGCTGACATTTAATACTGTGGCACAGGTGGAAACTTAAGGCAAGCAAGACTATGTACAAGGGCAGAGCATTCCATGTATTGTGTCACAGACAGGCACCATATTGAGAATGGAAAAAATTACTTTGATTTGTGCTGTAATTTATTATATAGTGGTTGTTCAATTCCAGAAATGCGGTACAACTATGAAAACATTTTCCAGTTTACACTAATAAGTTTAACCAAAAGTATTGTACACAACAACAAAAAGGTTTAAAAAAGCTAGGCTTTTACCATGACTGCTTGCAAACATAAGCTAACCATTTAAAAATATTTTTCAGTGAACAAAAAACTGAATGCTGCTATGTATATATAGAACATGGATAGTTCTCTTAAATAAATGCATATTCGTTGCTGCAGTCTGGTAAACACAAAGTAACATCCCTCATAACTAGGCTGTTAGTAAGAGGTGGGCTAATTATTAACTTTTTTTAAATTAACCTGTTTTTAAATACAAATTTAATTGAGATTTAAATATATTTTAGATTCAAGAAAAACCTGTAAGAAATCAATGTATTATTTATTTAGAATTCATGCATATTCTTGCTTTCTTATTGGCTTGACACTTGTTATTGCTTATACAGTACCTATCCTCATCTGTGTATGTATTCAATCATTTATACATGCCTCGGGTCTCTTCAAAGAGACTGAAGACACTCAAAACCAGCCTTAAAGAGAAATGGCAAAGGAATCAAGCAAATGCAATCAAGAAACTTCAGAAAGATTTTTCTTCTTTGCTGAAGAAAGTGGGAATAGTTCAGTGGAGTCATTTTGGAATGGTGTGTATTGGGATTACAGCAATGTTTAGCAGTAGCGTCCCATTCAAATTCCCTCCCCCCTTTTCCAGTCCATGTCTGAGGAAATTCTCCCTTTTTATCCTCTGTAATTGTCCCCTCAAGAAAGTCTGTGTCATTCCCCTCCTCAAAAAACACGTTGAATCCTGCTGACATTCAAAACTACAGACCTGTCTCACTTGTCACATTTCTACCCAAAACTCTAGACCATGATGTCAATGCAGCAGTCTCACAGTCATCATTCTCCTCCTGCCCGACCAATCGGCTGCATTCAAAACCATTGATCAGCAGGTCCTTCTCAGCAGGTTTGGTTTGCATCAAACCTAGCTGTCCGGTCCTACCAGGTGGCCTGGAGGGGTCCCTCTCTGCTCCTCACACCCTCTTGACTGGCGGCCCACAGGGCTTGGTGCTAGACCCTCTCTTCTCCTCCCTGTACACTAAGTCACTTGGTTCAGTTATCTTTGCTCCTGGCTTTTCATATCATTGTTATGCTGATGACATTGTTCCTCCCCCTCTGACACTCAGGCTCCAGTGTGTATCTCTGCATGCCTGGCTGACATCTCAGCTTGGATGTCCGCCTACCACCTGAGCTCAACCTGGGAAAGACTGAGCTACTCTTCCTGCCTGTGAAGGGTTCTCTAATGATTGATGTCTCAATCACTGTGGAAGGCTCCATAGTGATTGGGGGGGGTTAGTTAAATGCTGTATAAATATGTGGTATTATGAAGCTTGGTGTCTCCATCCCGGTCTGCTAAGCACCTTAGTGTGACTCTGGATGACCAGCTGAGCTTCTCAGGACACATCGCAACAATCATCCGGTCATGCCGATTCTTCCTTCACAACATCAGGAGAATTCACCCATTCCTCACCCAAGAGGCCACACAGCTACTGGTTCAAGCTTTGGTAAGCTTACGTCTGGACTACTGTAATGCCGTGCTGGCTTACCAGCCTGTGCCAGCAACTAGTCCAGAATGCCGCTGCATATCTGTTTTTCAACCTACCGAAATTCACACGTCACTCCTTTGCTCAACACATTTAACTTTGCAGATCCAGCTGACTCCAGATCAGAATTAAATTCCTAATATGGATTTGTAGCCCTAGTTCACATTGCGATCCTCTCCCTGTTCTGAGACTTTGCTCAATCTCTTCTATAATCACTTTTTAACCCCACTCCAATTTATACCATGAGGCATGTGTTTTTACCACTGCTGGCCTGGCCTGGTTTATTACCCAGCAGCCCCATAACTAGGCTGTTAAGAGGGCCGTGTGGCATACTGCAAAAAATGTTTTACACATGACCACAAGGTTGGGTTCACATCCTTAATGGTACACTTGGGCTGTGGGTACAACAGCTTTTCCTGCCTTTGTGTAAGTCTATATACTGTATGGCAGAGGCAGGGAGTGAAAGTTCAGCCTCTTTTATGGAAATGTTTCCACAACAACTATCTAATGTGAGCCTATCCTTCATCTTGTGGTTGGTTGCATCATATTTCAAAACCATTCCAGGAGGAGTTAGTGTAATAATAGTGGAATCTTACTCCTGATGTGATTTTCAGCGCAGTAAAGCATGTCAGCTGCATGGATGAATTGATATCCAGAACCTCGAACCCGTAGCTCAGCCTCGGTGTAGCCCAGGACGATTTTTCCCCTGCAATACACAGTGTTTGCAAAACAATTATATATATCACTGACATTAATACCAGAGATACAATAATAATGTACTGTAATTAAATAGAGTAAAGACATTGTATTACATATAATGGTAGCACTTTACAGGACTGATATTGGTTAATTTCAGCAATTAAGTAATTATCACACTTAATTGTTGATTAACTGCAAGCTTATCATTACAATTTTACCACATTTACCATATCGTCACCCCTTTATCTTGAGCTGTAAAGGTAAAGTGCAATATGAATATAACAATAAAGACAGTGACAGTACTTGGCATCACAGGCCATGGGCGTGAAGTCCAGCTTGTGCTTGGTTCTGAAGATCATGTTCTTGGTCCTGATCTCTAGGATGGAAGGGGGTTGGAGTGGCGTGGCGATGGCGAACAGCGCCAGCTGGGGAGGCGCCTGGCACCCATTGTCCAGCCGCTGGTTCTGCCCATGCAGGAACTTCAATCTGCCGTGTATATTGAGGGCCTGAAGGACAGGGAAAGGGGGGGGGGGACACAAAGACGCTGAGTGAAGAGGATGGTCCTTTATATGACATTGTGTTAATTATTTTTGGTGAGAGCATTGTAAAAACCAGGCTGCTTCCTGTAATAGTCAGGCTACATGATTGCGGAAACAACAACGAACAAAAATAGACACATCACTTCACAGATGAAATAGAAATGCTATGCTTAAAGGCATCCGACCAGGATGCATGTGGCCCACTGCGGTTGATTCCTGGCTGCGCCAGTCCGGCTCTGGCCGGGAGTGCCGCTAGGGGGCGGCAATTGGTTGTCCGCCCCAGGGAGGGGGAGGGAAGCCGGCATGAGCTCGCTGCATAAAGCTTATCTGGCCGTATTGGAATCATGGTCGGCAATTAGCGGAGGAGGAAGCGGTTCGTCGTTTCTGCCACTACTGATATCAGAAATAGGCTAGCAGCAGGCTTGTGGAGGGGACAGTTGAAATAATAGAGGGCCACTAAATTGGGAGAAAAAACAGGGAAAGAAATCTGAAAAATAAAATAAAATATATATATAAATTTAAATTGAAGAAATGCTATGCATGTTTTGATCTTGTTTTAAAATGATAATAAGTCTAAAACTTTTATTTATTTGGATTTGTGGCAGGGTGTCCGTTTGAATGCTGTGACTGAGAGATGTGTGTGCCTGTGTGTGCACATGTGAAATTCTCTCAGACATCACAGTGTGTTCACTTATTGAATTCTCATTCCACCATATTGGATGGCAGACTCCTGTTCTCCCAGTGACAATGATATTAGTGCTAATCTAAATTAGACTTAAAATTAAGCACGATGAAGCACAGCTGTTTAATTTTCTCAGCTTCATGCAGGCCTCTTCCCCAGCTAGTGTAGCGGATGGGCTCACGTGAGCACCCACTGCAGAGTGACGTGGATAAGAGTACGATTAGTTCCCGGAGTTAGGGACTTGAGTCTTTAGCTCGGCGAGCTTAATCGCTCTCTTGTCGCGTCGGAGATCCCCTCGGTTCGAAACTCGCTGCGGGCAGAACCAACACCGTCACACTAGCACAAACATATTGCAAAGTTTTACAATGCTGCAGTAAGGTTGTTTAAGATTACAGAAATTAACAATGTTGTCGCAGGTTGTAGTAAGTTTTTGTTAATGCCGAAAACAAACCAAACGTTTAAATGTTAGAGACCAAACAATACACACAAATGTCTGTCAGCCATGTCGCTAAAGGGGTTTCCCTAACAGGCAAGGTTGGCAATCAAGAGATTTATGCTGCGTTCACAGTATAGACACAAATTCTGTTATGCCGGACAATACAACGGTATGTGTGTCCTCGACTGCACAGTAGCAAGCTAGCTAGCTGGATATCAAACTATCTAGCTAGCTACCATGGAGTAAAATCCGTCTTTGCTAGATTTAGGTTATCTGTATAATTGCCATGCAGTAGAATGTGTTGAGTGACTGGTTCCATATGGAAACCTCTCCAACTCCATGATAAATGTTTCATCCTCCATTGTTGAATTACCATGCCTATTTTCAGGACACGTGAACTACATTGTGCTGGTAGATGGTAAAAATAGAAAAGTTTTCTATTTCGACACCGTTTTTCCGTTGCACATGACAAATCTGCCTCATTGAACACAGTGACATCCAGTTTCTTCCTGCCATCACAGGTTTCTAGTGTGAACACATCTGGACCAACAGCTGTGTCTCTGAGGGGTATACTTCATCATGGCATCTGTCCTTGCTCACGGTGTTGCATATGCCATACCTGGATAAGTGGGTGGGCTATATGGCCAAAACATCATATCACAATATTTTTCTTCTTCTACTTCTACTTCTGGGCGGTACATGACACATATAATCATAATTTGTGGCTTTTTTCCCCTCTTTATGATGCTTACTAACACTGAATTTAGATTTGTAGACTAAAAAGACACAGTGATATTCAAATAAACAGTCCTTATTGTGCACTGGAAACAAATGTGCAGTTTGGTAATGCAAGAATCTTTTGGGAATTGACCAGTGGCTGGAGGATGGATGAGGAGACAGCAGTTATCCAAAACCAGTGAATTTGTATTTTCAGCAGGTGGAAATATCAGTGCAGATATTGGTCATCCGGACATAAAACTTAAAGCAAAAACTTTACAAAATCAAAAGAAAATGTGGCAACTGTTGCCAGGCTATGTCACTAGGACCCTGCACAGTGTAACCAAACTTCCTGCTCAAACAACATTCAAACCTGCACTGGGGAGCAAAATGCAAAATGCAGATTGGAATGCAATAAGCAGAAATAGAAATTTAATATGCATTATTCCTCCACCTTGGTGGTGGAATGATCTTCCGCACTGAATTTAACTGTCTGTTACAGATTGTTAAACCAAATTGTTAGCAATCAATAAATGTGTTATTATTTCTGGCAGTTAAAAACATAACAACTGCAGAACCAAAAGTCTTTTATGACATGGCTTAATCTGTGACACTACTGGGTTTGTGTAATATATTGCGATGTTCACGATACATTTCAAAACCATACAGTGAATGGAATTGTACCGGTAATTTTTATGTATCACCATATTGCCCACCCCTACCATAACTGTTCTTGAGAACAAAGGGTCCTGTCCCAATCCAATGTGCCTTCACTCTAACGACACTGATCCACATGGACACACAATGTGAATTCTCTGTGTGTACATGGCTCTCACGGCTCTTTTGTGACATGATTCACAAAGACAGCTATATTTTACCTCCCTGCCATGTTATTTCCAGCAGCGATTACTGTCTTTGAGCTAAATAAGGACATCCCTCTAGCCCCCTGTTTAATACTGGGACTTCCTGCTAATTAGCTTGCAGGTAATTGGTATAAGGTGAAGTGAGTACACTGCCGGTAAGCTGAGCTAAAAATACCAGTTTTGATGCCAAAGCTAATCTCCAAACTCTAAAGCAAAAAAAAAAGAGACAAAAATGGCCTTTGTCTAAACTTAAATCTAAGAGCAAATGCTTCCTTATTGACTGTGTCACTATGTTTGGAAACAAATGGGTGACTTATTCGATCTTTTAATCCTAACGGAGCACCTCCATAATTATTCATATTTTTCTTCCTATTATTTGTGAAATGTATACCCCCAATATACTAACCTGTATAGTTTTGGTGGTGGGAGTCCCAGTTAACTTTTGCTTGCTGGTCATATACCTAGACCTTTCGTCAATTAGAAGTGCAAGGAAATCCTGCAAAAAGCACTTTTGACTGTTTCTTAACATATACTCAGGGAGCAAGAGTATGCCATATGCTCTCTGTCACTGCCGGTTTGTGCTGCTGGAGTACTGATGTACACTATTCAGTACCAATGTGTTGTGAACACAATAGGTAGCCCAATTCCATTCCACATGCAGTGGGATTTGTTAAGGTTGTGGACAGTTATGGACACGTGTTCTCATGATTTTGTTGTAAACACGTCCTCAAAGCTTAAAAAATGTAAGCGTGATCTGGACCTAGCGTGATCTGGACCTATTTACATTTTAGTGTGTAAAAAAGATACATAAAAATCTTTCCACAACATTGTTATTCACAAAAACGTTGCTATAAAGTTGCTATAACCTATTATAGCTAGGTATAGCTACATATCAAAGGTCACAGCAAGGGAAATTGGCAGTGTAGATTTATTTTAAAAAGAGGATCATTGTTTGGGGTGTTATAGTCCAGGCTGAAGATAAATGACCCTAGACTGAAGATAAATGACAAGCTAACATGGGCTGAATGGCCCGGTTTTCACCATCATATACTCTCATGTTTAGCCTCTTGTCAATACCCATTCTGGACATTTATCCAAGGTCTTTCACTTTTTTACTCAATGTGTTTTTCATTATTCACCATCTTCTTCAAACTGCATTGTATGACTTAAAAGCATTAGCATGCGCTCTGTTGTCCTAAAAACATATTGCATTAATTAAATGATCCTTGGAATTTTTTGAGAAGCGTGGGTCATGGCATGGAAATCCAGTAAAAACGTGTAACTGTGAAATGAAAATATGTCACTCCAGCATGAAAAAAAAAAAAAAAGGGAACAAGGAAAGGAAAAACAACAAACACAAAACAAAACAGGAACATGATGTTTTTGATGCACATCATTATGAGTTTGAAATTGCAGATAACTAACCACAGGGCGCAGCACAGATGTAATTATCATGAGTGCAAGTAGACCTTGGGGGAGAAAGAAGTCACAGAAGATGAGTAAATATGCGAGGGATAAAGTACACTGAAATAACTGCATCTTCTCCTCCTCCTCATCCTCCTCTGTTGTTTCTTCACAAAAGCGTGAGTTGTGGATGGTCAAGAAAGCAGATCAAATGGATTTCTTTCTAAATTCAGTAATTGGTGAGTTAAACTAAAAAAGGCTTTCTTCAAACACATGCCCAACAACAAAGGAACATGTTGGGAGAGGGTGGGAAACATGGAGCATATGGGAACTGTCTTGAACTGTTTTGATCAGCGTCCTGTGCCTGCTTGAATGCCTCTGTGTTCACTGGGCCTTTCTCGATGGTATGATGGTGAGACAAATCCAGTCGGTGGTTCCTTTTTTTCAGCGTATTTCATGGGTAAGTTCCCTCTGACCTTCGCAACTGCCAGTGAATAAGGCGACTTTCTACATTACCCTAAATCAAAGATAACATTAGCAATAAGGAAAGCCTGATTAACAAGGCTTGTAGAGCCTGCACCCCTCCTTTCGTGTGTGTCTGTGCAGTGAGTCCCACGACCCTCTCCTCTTGGTGGGAAATTGATTCTTTGGAGCTTAGCACCATGGCAATGATGTCAAGATTCAAGCCTCAAATTGCAAGAGGATTACAAAAACAAAGCTATGGAAATTAGTTCAAGGCAGGCCGGGCTTATAGCTCACGCAAATTGCCTCCTTGGAATCGGGAAGCCCCCTGGATTCTCGCTCCGTGCAGCACATCGGGCGTGGAGGAATATAATGCTTCCTAGTGCCTATCTCTTTTCCTCTACAGCAGTGGTTCCCAAACATTCTGTGCCCACGACCCACTTTATGGGCCAATACATTTACCGTGACCCACTCTTTACTGAAACTAAATGTAGCTTTGAATATGGAATTACAAGTTTTTATTAACATTATGAATTTTTAAATTATACTTAGTAGTATCATGTAAAACCAACTGTGTATAGTGTAACTAGTGTGTATATAAGAGCTGTAGTGTTTTTGACTGGTGTGAATGTCAGTGGAAAGTGTAAAACATACAAAAAACATATCTTTAAGTGTCATTATGAGACCTACCTCAACCCCTCCCACAACCCACCAGTGGGCCACCAGCCACATTTTGGAAACCACTGCTCCAGAGAACCAGGCCTTCCCTCATTCCCTTCCCAGCCATCAGCTCATACTGAGAAACACGCAACAGCTTACTTTCCCAATCAGCCTGTCCTTTCAGCATGCTTACTCTCATTACCTACTCACTATATACACACATCGTTGCTACCCTTATAGCAACAGACCTGTATTGCACACATCTTGGGGTCTAAGGTGAGGGTCGTTACCAAATGGGGAATCTTTTCTGGGATTTGACTAATGAATTTGGTGTCGTAAATAATTTGATAATCGTTAAGTTGGCTTGTGAGTGTTTTTAAGCATTTCGATAGCTATGGCTACATTGCTAGCATTGACTTGCCTGGTGTAAGTAGGTCCTTGGTGGTTGTAAACCCTGTTATTCTAGTTTTTCATTTTTTATTAATTATCAGAAATGTTGCCCTTTTTTTCACTTGAATGTTGTAAGGCAATATGTGTAAATAAAGCTGGAAAAATATGTACTTTCATTTCAGGCTGTAAGACAAAAAAAAGTGACTATTTCAAAAGGGTATGATGACTTTCTATAGGCACTGTAAACAGCTAACTGTGAGAAAAATGACAGGCTAACTCAGCTAATCATACGGTTTTGAAATGCATGGCCTTTTAAGGAAATGCAGACATTAAGAATGAAGCGGGGGTGGCAGTTGTGCCACGACTCTGACTAAGCAATTCTATTATTCTATCCTCCCCTGAAGATTAAACCGTTTTCCCCACGACCCTGCCGCTCTTTTAAGATGGATTATATGTGTGTATATTGGCTCCTGATCCCAGTGCGGTTTAAAGTGCCACAACTCCTTGCTAGCAATGCTAATAGGCGCTGGAGCTGAGGAAAAACAGCCGAACGGTAGCCTGGGAACCCTGTGCATTTTAGGGCACTCTTATTGTTGGGCTAAACGCTGGTGCCCTCCGGGGTGGTTTGCTCTTGGGATTCAGCCCGGTCATGGGACACAGTCACAGTGACGGGGGGGGGGATTGGAACGCTCCTTTCCAATAATCGTGATGTCTGATGTTTTCTGGAAAAAGACACATTCTGTACATGTATGCAGGTACGTGAGGGGAAAGGCTAAGGTGTTGCTCTGTTGCTGTGCCCAATGGCCAGGGAGGAAAAGTCATCCTGGAGGTAATTCGCTGGGTAGACCTACGGAAAGTACTGTATTTTGAATTCCTTCTTACATAGATAATGCAAAGTTGTTGACAAGAACACTGAGAACATCTTGGCTGTGGAGCGGGCCATTTGTTTCCTCTCAGAAAACAAATGGGCACGGTCATTTCTTTCTACTCTACTCAGGAACAGAAGAATTCATTTGTTCATGAGCAGAGTCATAATGACTCCTGCATGAAACATGTTTGGATATTCTCTTTATTATGCAACAACACGAATCAATGTTTCAGTCAGGGTATCTTAAAAAAGTAGACCAAAATGTTGATTTGTGTTGTCGCATAATAAGAGGCAACAGAGAGAGGTCATACATATTTTTCTGCAAAAGTCATTTGTTCATTTACACAGTGTTTTTCTTACATATAAAACTATTAAATATGAAAATATAAAAATAACTTTTATGGCTACAGCATGCTCTCTACACAACAGTAGCTGTCTTTCTGGGGAAAGGGAAATGGCTACAGTATGCTTCCATGTGTGCATATTAACATAGCTTATCATAAGCAATGGACCTGCCAAAAAGGCAGACCACAAACCTGACCAGGCCAGATGCCATACTGTAGTTAGGTTTGTTTATTACTTATCTAAAGAGAAACATTACATTCACTTAACAAAGGTGTTCCAGTGCCGGACACGAGGGAGATAGAAGGCTCGTACCAGGAAGCCAGAGGAGTTGTCCAGGAGACAGCGGAAACGGCAAACGAAGCTCCTCTCCAGGAATGAAGAGTTCTCAGGGGGCAGCTGGTCAGGCTTGTAGGTGACCAGGGATGAGCAGGTGACTGGCTCTCCATCTAAACAAAGATGACATCCAAACATCAAACATCAAAACTTCCATTCACATGAAGACCTCATTATCAGGCCTTGCCTTAGAGCTTCAAAAACACGAATACCATTTCTGCAGCAGAGTACCACACACTTACTACTTATTGGAAAGAAGGCAGAGGTATGTGAGAATAGGCTAATTACACCTCCCAACAAGCATAGACAAAAAAGCTCTCATTGACAAATATCTAAATGGTTGCAATATTTACCAAAATATGCACTAGAATGAAATACTCCAACACTTTTTTAGTCGTAAAGAGGAAATTCGTTGTAGACTGCATTGGAAAGCATTGTAAAAGCTGGATTAGGTGCATCTGCAATGGGAAAAGCCTTACTGTCACCCTAATAACATGCACATATAAAAATGAAACGGTTCCGACATTAATACTCACGGTCACTGTAACCTAACAAAAGCCAGGTTGCTTCTTCAGTTTCAAAAATGTTATATCTGACGACATTCACATATAGACCATCACACACCCCAAAGTAATACATCAAGCTCCACTTTGAGGAAAATGTAACTGTAAAGGTTGGCCTTGACTCAGAACTGTTACTCAATGAAGTTTAATGGTTTAATGGCCCTTCACGTTAATAGGTTCAAGTCTGACCATAGTTACTTGAATGGATGAGACCAGATTGACAATGTATACGAAACTATACTTGTCGTACCCTAGAAGAGACTAGGTGTACAGCGGGTAGGACACAGGTACAGGTAAGATGACTCACCTTGGGGGGAGTTCTCAGGCTCAAACGCAGAGGGAGGGTTCAGCGCCCAGTGCAGGTTCCTCCTGAACTCCTGCTGGTCCTCTGTGTGGATGAGCTCAAACACACTCTGGTGCATGACATCTGTCTGAGAGACAGAGAGACAGAGACCCTGTCACTGTTTGTCACTGCCACTGCCCTCCACGGTTTAGGACCACAACACATCACGCCACATCACATACTAATGGTGATTAAATCCATACAAATACTCTATATACATAAGTGTTAGCAACCTGAAACCAATTATATAAACTGCCCCATGTGTAATACGTACGGTAACAAGGCAATAAGACAACTCTGCAGAAGTCATCCTGTTCTTTTTAAATGACCATCTCCAAATACTTTTTTTAACTAATCATTGGACAAACCCTACTGGAGATGTTCACTGTTCTCAAACAAGTCACCTTTTAATGAAATGAAGAACAGAGACCAGATAAGAGGACTCTGGGTTTTGGTGTAGTAGATAGTTTTGAAGACATTCGCACTTATTGACAAATATGCCTGCGGTTTCTGTCGGGCCCAGGGTGAAAACGCAGAGCTGTGGAAAGTGCCAGACAGACCTACATCTATGAGCCTGCTGAGAGAAGTCAGAGCTGATCCATCAGCACAGTGTTATTTCTTTATGTATTCGTTTAGGTGTCAGGGACATGGCAAAATGCATTGTCACAATGTTACAAAAACAAGCATCAGATGCATCACATTATAGCCACAGTGTTTATAGCCAAAGGCTATTTTCCAACACCTGCCGCCAATAAAGTACAGAAAAAATTGATCAAAAAATACAAACAAACAAAACAAAAGGAAACACATGTGTGAACACATTAGAAGTACATCCACTCAATACTGCAAAATAGTAATAGTACATAATGAGAGCACCCACAGACTTATAAAGAAAACTATAAAAAGTTTATAAAAACAAACAAAAGTTCTTAACCATTTTAAAAACATCTTGTCTGAACGTTTTCTTGCAGGTATTAATAAATCCCCTCCTTCTATAATTCCAACCTGGGATGTAGCTTATCAAATAATTGCATATTAACCATTATAATCATCAAACTGATGTTATTATTGTTATCATTGCATAATTATTATTATTGATACCATTCATATTGTATAAGAATGATTAGTTATAGTATCATACATAACTCTAGATGTCATTACATCATTATTAAGCTGCTACCAATGTGATTAATATTTGCTATATTTTCATTTATAATCAAAGTTGATAAAACACATTTAAATTGCTGTATTCAAATACAGTTAAAAAGCAATTGGGATATTTAGTATCAGTATCAGCGGGTAGAGAACCTGTGAAGTCTTTCCGACCAGCCGGGATTTGGAGAGAGTATTTTTTTTGTGTTTGATCCGGATTGTTTTCAGGACCCCCTTTGTGTACCGACTTTTGGACTGTGTGAGGAATTTACCTGGATTACGGAATTGGATTTTGGACAACGACGACAAGCTAAGGATTGTGGACTTTATGTGTTTTGGATTCCCCCGAATACCCTGCCCTTTGTTTTGTGTTTGTCAAGATTTGTTTATTAAATTATTGTTTTGTTTACTGCCTGCCTACGCCCTCTGCAAAGTCCGTGCGTGTCGCCCAACCTCTAGGGACACCACAGTATCATCTCCCTTGCATGCTTGTTGCTAAATATTGATGTTTCAACAGCTGTATTACTTATGAAGAATACAGTACTTACACCACACAGAGCCACAGTATAGTCTGATGGCTACCTTAGAATTATTTGTCTCTATTTACTACAGAAATACACTGTATTAAACACTTTCTCTAGTAAATACTGACACAAAGGGTTAATGGGGCTTTCCAAGTTATTTATTTCGCATCTATGTTGTCCTAAGTTGTCTTATGGACTGTGAATTTATTATTTGTACATTTTTATTTCATATAGACAGTAGAATTTAAATTACTTTGTTGTTATCATTGAGTGTGACTAGCTATTGCAAGATACAACATTTGATGAAATAATAATACTTTTATAGAAATAACTTGGAAAGCTTGGATAACTTGGAACCAGACAGATACAGTTCTGAAAACTAATTGATATTTCTAGGGTCTGAATCAAGTCAGAAAGCCAAATCAAACTGACATTCTGTAAAAGAATAACGCAAAGTGGATTGTCCTAGCCACCTCTTTAGGTTTGACACAGACCCCCCTTGCTGTGCTCAGCGAAGGCTCGATTCTTCTGTTTACTTGTTGTAAAATGCTTTGAACTTGAGAAAAGTGGTGTGTAAATAAAAATGCATTACTATTTGATTATTACAGATGGATTTGACATCATGTACAGGAGGGAGAAAGAAAATCACCCAAAAAACGAATCCCATTCAGGTCATATGTAATTTATGATTTCCACACAAACAAATAACTCATCTGTAACCATGGAGACTACAACAGCTCAGTGATCCAGGCCATCAGTGAGGACACCCTGACTCTAATCAATATTTAGGTACAAAATGAAATAGAGAGAAAAGATTCAAACACACTAAAACACACCCAAACTTAGATAGGTAGAGAGAGAGATTGCTATGATTTATTTTGCACATTTCATTTTTCAGACTGTCTGTGGAGGCCCAATCTCAGAAGATTTCCTGTGATCAGGTGATCAGAGGCACTTACTTGATGGAATCCCAGGTAATCGTGGATGGTGTGGGAAGAGTAAAATATGAACCCCTCGGCAGTGATGATCAGCACAAAACCATTGAGGGCCTGTAAAATAAGACAGAAACAAACTCCCTTAGAAAAGAGCAATGCCTACTGTGACGTTTCCTTTTTTAATATCACTGTTCGTGTTTTCATGGAAGAGAGACAGGGTCAACTGTAGGCCTGTTGTTTTTGTTTATCTGCCCAGATCTGACACATTACCATACCGAGGTTATTATCTATTGAATGAAAGGAAAACTGCCTACTTCCCTACAGTTGTTGGGATTTGTTTTGGTCAAGAGGGGCAGAGAAATGTAACATTCATGTCCTGTTTAAAACTGGAACAGAGCGTGCCTATCAGCGCTTAAAAAATGTGATTCCTTGAGATAAGAGTAAGGCAAGCCAGATAAAATGCAGTAAACTGGGAGTGTTGGTTCGAGAGGCAAAGACAGGGATGAGATGTGTACAGAAGAGCTTGTTTGTGCATCTGATGCATTAAGTTGCTTTCTCCTGATTTAAAAATGCTGATGCTCACTGGCCTCTGCTACAATGCAGCACGGGGATTTTTGTTGTTGTTTAATGCCATCTGCTATGTCCTGGACTCTTAGTCACAGGCTCATATCTCTGATTCCTGTAATCTGCTCCATGGTTTCCAGACTTACAGCACACCCGGGATGTACAGATTCAAAACGTGGATGCCGTTACTTGTGTCCAGTGTCACACTGCGCATAAATGTTACACCTTGACTCGAATACGCTTGTTGGAGGTTTACCATGAGCCCGGTATTTTCAGAGGAATCTTTGCTCTTATGCCAAACCCAGGTAAAGTTGCATATCGTAAAAAATAATTTAAACCTGTTGAAACAACACTAATAATTCACGTGAAAGGCTTGTGACCTGTTTTTGTATTCATATGCTATAGTTGAGCTGAGAAGTTTTGTTACACTGGAAGTGGTGAAGATGAAATGCAGCAAATGACTGCATAATTTCAATTACAGTAGAAAATCTGAGGTATGAACACATCAGGAATGGAGGTTGGTTGGAACTATTAAATATTCATATGTCATTGTATTAACCGCTTCAAGTGGTTTCCCCTTCTGACAGAATTCAGAATCAGATCATAGATACCCATCACTTTAAGAGTGGAAGGTGTATGAGTTGAGTCGCTCGCCTTTTGGCATCAGTGATAAGAATGATCTTGACAAGGCATAATTGAGTATGCTACTTCCGGTTTCACACCCCGTTCGGCTGACCGGTCAGTCCGTAACTCTGAGGCTTGTATCCATGAGGTACTATGAAAAAAGCTGTGAAAGAACAAGTAAAAATTGAGTACTTTGTTTTAACTGTGATAGCAATACCATAACACAAACAATATACACTACATTATAGGGGAAGACTATAAGAAATATTCTGTGCAGGAGGAGAATACATTGAGAGTGAGAAAGACACATAAACCAGGACACAAAATACAGACAAAACTTTGGACAGGGAGAGTACATAATGAAGGTGTCACCTGAACTCAAATACCTATGATACTGCTGAGGTCACAGCTCCTGAGTTTGGACACAGGCCAGGGGAAGGGCCTCTATCTTCAGTGGAACATGGAACCCTCACCCCACTCTCTTTACCCACAACAAATGTTCCTAAACTTGACAAATGCTTGGCTGAAATTACCCCTCTCTCCATTCCCACACATATTCCTGCTTCATCCCCTCATTTCCCCAGAGAGGACCTGTGGAGAGTTGGAAGCCCTTACACCAATTCAGTACATTGTAATCATTTGCAGCCATTTCTCTTTAAGAGCCATCCAGCGAAACACAAACCATATAATGTGCGGTTGGACGGTTCCAGATTTTTCATCTTCTAGTAAATATATATGAAATCAATCGTGCAGAGCTCCATTTAGCATATCAAATATCAGTGTCCAAGACTCTGTAGTTAAATTCTGGCTGGGTAAGCTATAATGTAGCAATACACCACAAGAAGCCTATCCCACTCCTTCATTTGCCACTTATGGCCTATGGTTAGCGAATGCTGGATTTCAGCCATGTTTAAAAACTTGAGCGTGATGCACCATTAGACCCTTTATAGCCTTGCAGGCTCAGGACCACAATTTCATTTTTACAATTTGATGACACGAAAACAATAAAAGCTTCGCTCGCCCTTCAGCCCAAACAGTTCTTCTCAGTGCCCATGTGTTCGCAAATACATACACAGACCAACGCAAGCCCGCATACTCACACAACACTGAAGCTCACATCAATGCAACCAATGTCGTGATCTATTTTTCCGTATAAATATTTACAATGATCTGTCTGCAGTAAAACACAGACCACCCTCCTGGATTAGGCAGCCATCAAACATCCAGATCAGAAATGCACTTTTACCATGGCTTACGGGTCTGTGAACTTGCACTTGTCCTGTAGGAATTCCGCTACAGCTAAAACCATGAAAAATGGAGAGAGAGAGATGTGTGTGAGTGTGTGTGTGTGTAGAGGGTGAGAATGAGAGGGGGCACTAACATGTGCCTAACATGTGCCGACGGCTGTTTGTTTTCAAGCAATATGGTATTTGGGCTGGATGACAGGCGACCAATAGAGCATCAGCAGACGAGGATGAATATAGCACAGCAATTAAATCTTCGGCATTCTGCCATTTCTTACTACTCACAATTTCCTATTTTAGAGCAGCTCGTCGTAAGCTGCTTGCTGCCGCCTATACAACGTGAGGAGTTTGTGCATGGGTGGACCGGCATGTGAGTGTTAAAGATTGCCTGTGCCGTTTGCTAACCAGTTGTTTTGACGCTGGAGACCCTCCATTTTAAGGAATTGCCATTCTAAGTAGAGAAGGAAACATATTTGGAAGTGTTGGTAATGGCCACAGTACATTTAAGAGACTATTGCTGGAACAGAATTAACGTCAGCACATGATTCCGCGCTCTTTCGTGAAGTACAAATACAATACTATATGCATATGCATGTGTGTACTTGAGACAGAGAGAGAGAGAGAGAGAGAGAGAGAGAGAGAGAGAGAGAGAGAGAGAGAGAGAGAGAGAGAGAGAGAGAGAGAGAGAGAGAGAGAGAGATTGATGCATCAACACAACTGCAACTATGGTCTTTTGTCTGTTGTCTGACAGATAAGTGTCCACCCTTACCCACCTCAAGAGGGCAATACTTTTAACAATGTGGTGGTACAATGACGGGTATATACTGTATCAGCAAAATTATGTCATGTCATGTTATGTCATGTCTTACAGCCCCTCTATAATTCATTGACAACATGTCTGAAATGTGACACAGAAATTCAAGACTGGTCAGAAATAGCCTGCACTTTTCCCCCCCTCCTTCTGCACTCATGATCGATGTCATCACACATTGCCTCCTTGTTCCCTGTTTGCCTCTCGCAAGACACTTGCCCAGCTTGAGGGGGAGACAAAGTGCCACCCAATACTTAATGGCACAACAGAGAGAGCTGCGGAATGCAAACATCCTCTCATGTTGGCACATGGGCTCTGGATGAGGCGAATTAACCTAGCTAGGCAGATTTTACTGGAGAGGGCAGTTAAGGTCATAGTACATTCTTTCACCTACATTTGTGAATTCACACTAAAGAAAGGCACTATCAACGATGAAAGCACAGGATCAGGTGTTAACAAAAACCTGTTTCTGAGTTGCATTTAAAATTGTGGTTCCAAAAGGTATGTCTCTTCCTGTTTTAATTATTTGCAGTATTGAAAAAGACTTAAATGTAGGGCTATAATAGCATTTTTTTTCTAATGACACAGGTTATCTTTAACCCTCAGCACATTACATGACATTCCTTTAGCAGGCTTACAACAAAACACTTATTTTATGACAAAGGTTATGCCAGTGTGTTACAACAAAACACTTATTTTATGACAAAGGTTATGCCAGTAATAAAAAAAAATAATGTAAAAAGTTGAATTCAAAACTGTCAGCACCATGCCATTTATTCTACGAGCTGAGCTTACAAAGATATTAATAACTTAAAAGGTGAATGGTGGGGATGTGTACTGTAGGATGTACAAATAATTCTGCGAATCTGCTGGCAGGGTGTGATATTAAAAGGCAAATTGTGAATAACTTGTAAATGCGACTGGCCTGGATCAAATTACTAATTGTCCTTAACTTTGACTAACAAATAAATGCAAATGGTATTTTTTCCCCACATAAACACAGTCTGGTGAGTTCATTTTTGGTGTTTATGAAGAAGAAAACAAAGCCAGAATTTATTTGTTAGTCTCATTTACAAGGCATTCATACTTTAACTTTCCAAATTACACCCTGCCAGCAGAATCACAAAATATCATAGCATAATTGTTTCCTACACTAGCCATCCCGACCCCCCACCTTTAATTATTCATATAAGTTAAGGACAAAATGTTGATTGAATCCAGGCCACAGTGTAGGAGAGCAGGGACAGGCAGAGAATGAGAAGAATTGGGGCAGGGTGCCACGTCATTTAGACAGTTGCGCCCGGAGTAGACTGTGGGGAACCACTGGGCTGAGCCCCCCAGGGCATCTGCAGTAGTAGTGCTGAAGCAGTTTGCTCCGGAGGCCTCTGCAACACACTCTCCTCCACTGCTTTGTGAGGGTATGCTTGTATCAGTCCAAAAGAGATCCCCAACACACAGCCTGCATTCAGCTTCGAGTGTTTGTTTCTACCCCGTGATCATTGTCGCACTGGATTAACCTGTCCTTTTCTAGGTTTTGTTCTCCATTTGGTGACTGAGCTCCGCAAATGGGAGACTTCCTGCTTCCATGGTATTCATTCTAGTGAGAAACTCGACTTGCCCGCTGTGGTTGGGTTTAGTCCTGGGGAGAAACACCATTAACTTTACTGGACTGCGATTTCCCCAGCTTAGCCTAGGCAAAAAAACCCAGCACAAACGTTTAGGAAATGGAAACTCATCATGCAAAAGAAACATGGTACATAAATATGGCACAGCACATTCTACGGTGTGGCCAAGTTACCAAATGAGTATGCAGCTACCTTATTAAGAACACTGAGGCATGAGTGAGGCATGTTCACAGTGAGGCAAAACTGTGTAGATAGCAGATTTACTCCCAGAAGACTGTTAGACACTCATTTGTATTTTAAGGGGAATAGAGAAGTGGTTGCCTGAGCTAAGTCCCTTTCACATTGACACTTTGACCTGGGATCGTGACCCTACCCAGGACCTCAGCAAGCCAGTCAATTCAGCTGAGTGCTTTCACGGTAAAGGGACATCTAGCATGCAACACAAGATCAACTGAGGACATGAATTATTTTGAAAATGAAAAAAATAGGTGCATAGACAGTCCATAAAACTCACCAACGTCACTGTTTGGTGGGATGTTAGTCTTAGAGACACTGTGCAAAAAAACTAGGTTCAGGAGTAATGACTAAAAAGGAAGAAATGAATGAATAGCACTCAGTGAATGACTGGTTGTCTGAAGTGAATTCACAGGCATGCACGCACACACAAATGTATACATACACGCACCCATGCCCAGTCGCCCAAATACACAGTCAACAGAAATCGAATCTGAAAGACATCAACTGCAAACCTGCAACAGCAGTTCCCCCTCAGGCATCCAACTGTCCACCATTCCTGGGGCCTTGCTGTTATCATGGATACTGATGTTGGCTGTGACCTCTTTGAAAGCATGGTTCTTCAGGGCAACTGAATAATGAAATTGAAAGAGCAAAAAAGCACAGAGTCAAAACAGTGAGATAAGACAAATATTTTAAAGAGGGCAGCTACAAATCATAGCTGGGGTGATTTATCATTTCATGCACCCAGCCCCAAAACTCTATTCCCACCCTCCTGCTGACTTGTATTTCCTCTTGTTCAACCGTATTGATCTTCCTACTTAGCACAGTTAGCAATTGTGGATGATAATAACCTTGTGCTTCACCGATAATTATATTTCAAAGGATTTATTTTCTTGTGTCTCTTCAAAAGTGTTGTTTTGAGTCTAAATGTTCTTGGCTGCTTTCTGGTGGTATATGGGAAAGGTTTGAACTATCACGCATGGCCTACAGTATGCAGATTTTTGTCAAAGAAGTTTCCACAGCGATGGCCAGAGAATGCTATTGTCTTGGCTCGTATTAACAGTCCAGGATTGGTTTATTAGTAAAGCACATCCCTGGAAGATGTTATACCACATTGGAACAAGGAACTAGTCGGGCTAGATTCACCTACAGCTCTGTACTAGGGAGTCATTTGGCATGACTATGCCCCTACATGGACCATGGGCCTAGAAAGTACAAATGCCTTTACAGTCATATATAATTGCCAACTCCTCAATCTATAGCCCACACAGACTACCACTGCAGACCACAACAAACTGAGCCTTTGGGAAATTGAGGGAAACAAATAAAATAATAATGAAAACATAATCCAAAATAGCATTACTTGTAATATATATATATATATATATAAGAAACTACCAAGGATAAGACAAAAACAAAATTCTGATCGGGGCCGATATGTAAACAATTAAAATAATCTGAGGCAGCAGTTTAGAAGGTAAGATAAACCCTTTGAACAACCCAGTCTCTCTAGAAGAGATAAAATATATACTCCTGGGCCCAAAAGCCAGATGGGGAGACCGAAACACAGCAGCCATAAGCTGCAGAAAGCCTTACACAAGCTATTCAACTTAATCCTAAAGGCTGGGTGCTTCCCTAAGAACTAAACCTTGTGATCCCTATCTTCAAAAGGGGACACAAATTCCACCCCAATATTTATTGAGCCTTTTGTTTGAGCAGTAACCTTGGGAAAGTATTCTGAAGAATTATACATTAATTCATACTGGCCTTCTTCATAAAACACAGTGTTGAGTAAGAGTCAAAATGTCTTTCTTTACATTGAAATTCCATATTTACACCCTACACACCCAAATAAAAATAATATTTGCCTACTTTATTATTTTTGTTTGCATATCAAATTTCATTGAATGCAGCTTGACACAATAACCGTTTCATAAGCTTCTACAATATGATGTACAGTACCACAAAGTGTACACCCTCAATCAATCACCACAATGAAGAGGTGTGGTGCCAAGATTGGAACTAAAAGAAGTTGTGCGCTCAGGAGCATGGAGTGAGATATCTACTGTATGACAACAAACCTCCCAGTTTTAGAACAGTCTACTCATCCTGGCCTAACTTTACAAGACTAAAGATAATTTCCCCTGCTGACCCCCATAGAGCTGAAGCCACAACTGAGGCTGACACTGCTCTCGTCCGAAACGTGATAGCAAGTCACTGCGATCCGTAGCCTATGCAGGCAGACTGTGGATGTCCGATTGACCAGAAGGGGTTGCTGGTGTGCGATGACATGGACATCCCTCTGACTGAAATCCCTCCCTACCTGGGCAGCCAATTATGCGATGCCAGACCGTGAGGACCATCCACACACCAGAACAGTGCCTTAACAGTATGAGCCATCCAGCAGCCCTACACATAATTAAGTAAAAATGAATCTGCTTCTGATTGGTAATTAACTTCAATTGAAAAGTGATTGTAAAGAGAGAGAAATAAAAACAATCCTTGTACTGGTTGGACACACAACACCACAAGTTGCTACGTATGTAGAGAAACGCGGCAACTTCTGGGTTTAATGTACACTATATCAAGCTATTTTTATGATACATAACACTGTACAGTATTACTACTGTTTGAAAATGTATTTATCATATTCAGTTATTATATTGTCTCTTATTGGCGTTCTTTGTCACCATTTGTTGCTTTGGCAACACTGCGAAATGCCATGCCAATAAAGCACTTTGAAATTGAGAGAGAGAGAGAGAGAGAGAGAGAGAGAGAGAGAGAGAGAGAGAGAGAGAGAGAGAGAGAGAGAGAGAGAGAGAGAGAGAGAGAGAGAGAGAGAGAGAGAGAGAGAGAGAGAGAGAGAGAGACTTTAGTGCTGAAATAATGTTTACAAATCACTGCTGTGAATGTCAGAATGCCTTATGTGTAGTACACTAAACACAGTATGTAGGACAAGCTCCAGGCTTATTAGCCATCAAATACCATCTTGAAAAATACTATTCAGAAATATACCTTTTTTTTTACTTCATTATAGCATGCCTTGTTAGCAAGAATATAAATAATCTAAAATACAAAAAAATTTGATGTGGGATGCAAATAATTATAATTAAATTCATCTACATTATCATTTTAAATATATACTGATATGGGGGTTCCATTTGTTATTTCAGACAGTGCTTAGGAAACATGAGTGAAGCAGACCTTTTCACAAGACAGTCCACATGCAGTGATGATTTCCCCATTTTGAACAGATCTATCATTAAATAATGTTCCAAAGTCGTTAAATCAATTCCTGTTCAAAAACACTGCGATAAAACCAGGATTGGCGCAGAACAGCAGGACCAACACGGTGTGAAGTTATCGGTCGGCAGACCAACGTCATATTTATTATTCCCTCAGAGAGGGAGAGAGAGAGAGAGAGAGAGAGAGAGACAGAGAGCTGGTTTAAATTCTAACAAAAGTAAATAATAAATAAAAGGTCTTAGACCTTCCCCCTCACGGGTTCCGTATTAGAACAACAAACCATAATAACAAACAAAATCAAACAATTGCAGTTTCAGCCAAACGCAACTTTTTGAGTCGGCTCTCCCGGCTTTCTGCTCCAGGTTCCAGCCACCGACTGACAGAGCAGAGCAGCTATAAGCAAACAGGTACAATAGACGATGCGGTACAGCTGTGTGCCCAAGCTGACCTGCCAGTAGGCGTGGCTGTAAATCACCCTGATTCCCCTGTTCAGACTGACGCCTACCACAGTGTTGCTTCCCCAAGTGTTTGACACTCCTGTTGTGCACAGGGTTCTTCAGTGATGCTAAGACTTATGAGTGCACGTGATAAAATAAGCAGTTCCTGTTAAGACACTTTCAGGAGATTTACAAAGCAGCAGTTCAGAAGCACAATGAAGTGAACTGAGGTGACAATTCCTTGAGGCGTTGCTATATTTGTACTCCACTGTTTGGCCAGCACCCCACTCCCACTCCTGCTGAATTGATTGAGCCGTTCTGTACAATTTCCCTTTCTTGCGAAACGGAAAGCTTCTTTCTCACAAGGGGAGTCGTATTCCTCACAATCATTCAGATGATATCCTTCAGCGGTGAAGAGAAGGATTACATCTATTTTTTCTTTTCTGATGTTTTAAGAGACAGAAGCAGGTTTTCTGTTTTTGTTCTCATTGTAATACATTTTAATCTACAGGAGAAATGGCAAATACATCTCTTTGTTGAAGGGTTAAGCACTACAAATATGCCCTAGACTCCTCCAACCACACACGCATACTTCCCACACATATATACACATCTACACACACACACAAACCAGTAGAGATTTATTGGCTTGAAATAGAGGCAGAAACCGTACCTTTAAGCCAATGATTACTCCCAACCTTGTGATAGTATTATTTCTTTGTGTAACATTTTCTTATGGATTCAATGAACTTGTGAATAAATGTACTCCAACAGTAAGCCAAAGTTTTCACAGAACTGAAGTTCGTTCTCAAATCTAATAAACGATACCGTTAGCAGAGGCAAGTGTATTGAAGATTTTTATTTCAATTTCAGTGCAAGCCTGTGTTTTACATTCTCTAACGTGGCGTGGAGAAAGAGAATCCTACAACATGTGTGATTACTTGCCAATGGATCATTCAAATAATTGGCATGCTTATTAATAAAGCAAAATAAATTAAAACAGGTTGAGACCAATGATTGGTTTAAAGATAAGATTTCTGCCTCCTCTTTTACGCACGCACGCACACAACCTTTGGAGGCAGTGTAGGAAGCACACTGCGCATGCCTCTTCTTTTAGTCTGACACTCCCAGTGGTACATTGTACAGTCAGCAAAAAAAACATAGTCCAATGCTCCACCTCCCTGACCTACCATGTTACACGTAGAAACAAACACAGGGTATGAAAAACAAGCAGCTCTTAATATTTGTATAGTATATTATATATAGTATATAGTATAGTGTGTGTGACGAAAGTATGTAATATTCAAACAATTAGAATATCCTGCACACAGTGTAATGTCCCCAAGATAAATGTATTTGTCACGGTTGTTCCCCTGAACCACCACCAGATGGCAGTGTTGTGCTTTCCTTGAGGATTCACACCTGAATTTAATCACTTATCATCCCCCTATAAATACCCGCACCTGGCTTCGTTCAAACGCGAAATCGTAAGCCATTTTTACGATTTAGCCGGTACGGTTGAACGTGTCTTTTTAAAGACGTGTTATCTCTAGATACTTATTTAGATAAGAATTTATCTCCTTCCAAGTATCCCTTTATCAATGTAGGACTTATTTTATGAAACCTTATTTAGAAACCTATCTTCCTGTAGGCATTCAGTTTGGTTTCTTTCTAGCAGTCAGACAAGACTGTGTTTTGGGTTTTCATTTTCGTTATTTATTTGGCTCTTCTAGCCGTTTATTATTTTGTTCGGACAACTCGTTGTCTTTGGTTTATTTTGTTCGTTTGTGTCTTTGTGGCACTTGGTCATCCGTTGGGTGATTATTTCTGTTTCCCCCTGTTTGTTATTGTTTCTCTATTTCTCTGATCTTCAGAGTTAATGGTTAGACTGTAGGCAGTACAGCCTAACTTATAGATTCCCGGGGTTCTGCGAGTGGCACCAATCACTAACCACCCTTACAGTACGATTTCGCCATGAACACGGCGTCAGCGGATCCCCGCGGTATCGATCCACTAGCAGGTTTGCAAAATAGCGAAATGGAGAGACAGAGAACGGCCATAGAAATTTTATTAGAACAACAACGAGTCATGCAAGACAACCAGGCTAGTATGGTCTCGTCTGTTCAAATACTGGAGGGCTTGATCCAGACAATGGTCGACGGTCGTCCCCAAACTGCGGTGGGATTCGCCGTCCTAATCCGGTCGTCACTCCTCGCTGGGGCACACCTGTGGGAGAGGGATTACGAGAGGCAAAGATTCAGCTTCCTCCTCGCTTTTAGCGGCGAGTCCGGTAAATGTCGGGGTTTTTAGCTCAGTGCCAAATCGTATTCCAGACTCAGCCATCTAGATATAGCTCAGAGAAGTCGCGAGTGGCACTCGTGCTATCATTATTATCGGGGCAGCCCTCGAGTGGGCAGTACCTCTTATTCGCTCTGAAGCACCGGTATTGACAGACTCGCTGGGTTTAATGAAGACAATGGAGTTGGTTTTTGACCACGAGCTTCATGACAGCGAATCTGCGACTAAATTGACGCGCATGCGCCAGGGTAACCAAAGCGTGGCGGAATTCTCGATTTCCTTCCGTACTCGCGGGAGTTACAGGGTGGCCTGAGAATCCGCTCTAACGTTGTTTTCTAACGCGCTATCTGATCCGGTGAGAGACGCGCTAGCTACCATTGGCATTCCCGATTCACTAGATGAACTCATTACCACCGCTATACGGATCGATAACCGTATTAGGGAACGCCAGCGAGAGAGAGGGGACAGAGAGCACCTGGTACCTACGAAAGGATTCTTACCTCTGTTTCCTAAGCGCTTGGGCAAAGCAGACGAACCCATGGAAGTAGACAGTGCTAGTTTTCGGTCCCGGCCAGAGGGGATGCGGACTTTTGTCGGTACTGTCGACTGACGGGTCACGTTATTAAGAATTGTTCCAAACTTAAGGGAAAACGAATAGTCTCATTATCGGGCCGGAGGCCGGTAGTGAGACATCAGTCCTCTTTTTTCCGAACCTTCATTCCTGTTGAACTATCCTGGGGGAGACAAAACATTAAAATAAACGCATTTCTTGATTCAGGAGCTGTTGATTGTTTTGTGGACTCCGGATGGGCTAAAGGAATTCACTTACCTGTTCGGGTTCTTTCACAATCTTGTGGTGTTACCGCTCTTGATGGCCGTCCGCTGGGTTCCGGTCGCATTAAGGAATCCACGGAGACTGTAAACATGCGGATCGCTTCTACGGCGAGCACACAGAACAAATTAAGTTTTTTTTGGTCGAATCGCCTCGTACCCATTAGTTCTTGGACACTCCTGGTTAATAAAACATCAACCACAGGTGAACTGGGGTAGTCATAAAAACCCTATTGTTCAATGGGGGGATCAATGTTCTCTTGGTTGTTTACCTTTTATTCCGTCGTCTTCCGGTTTCGGTGGGTCTAAAAGTCACGAGACCGATTCGGAGACCGACGAATCTATTTACTGTTCGCCTAATCATGCTCCCTCATCCGTACACTCCAATGAGACGGAGAACGAACTCGAATGGGATCCTCAGTGTGCTTGGGAAGTCCCACTGGAGGAGTCCACGGCCGAGGAGATTAGTGACCTGGAATCCTTACCTTTTGATTCTTTAGAGGCAGACATGCCGTCTACGGACGATGAGCCCAATTGGTCACGAGTTCGAAAGATCGATTAGCTACTCCAGTTCCGATTCCCATAAAAATTCCGAACTGCCCCCATTGAGCACGAGTTTCCAAGGGATAAGGAGGGAATGGAACTCATGAGTGCGGAGTTTTGCTCGCTGCCTTCCGGCATTCCTAGGGCTTATTCTGATCTGAGCGAAGTGTTTAGTAAGCAAAGGGCTACTGAACTACCTTCGCATAGACCTTATGATTGCGCTATTGAGCTGCATCCGGCACGGTTCCTCCGCGCGAGCCTTATATTCTTTATCTATACCTGAGAGTGCGGCTATGAAAGAATACATTACTGAATCTCTAGCTAACGGTTTTATCAGGTCATCTACGTCTCCTGCTGGGGCGGGTTCTTTTTTGTCGGTAAAAAGGACGGGGATTACGACCTTGTATCGACTACAGAGGGTTAAATAATATAACCGTAAAAGAATCGATACCCCCTTCCCCTTATGAACTCCGCGTTTGAACGTCTCCAAGGGGCGTCCATTTTTACTAAATTAGATCTTCGCAACGCTTATAATTTGGTTCGGATTCGTCAGGGGGACGAGTGGAAAACTGCTTTATAATACCCACAGTGGCCACTATGAGTATCTGGTCATGCCATTTGGTCTCACGTGCGCTCCCGCAGTCTTCCAGGCGCTTGTGAATGACGTTCTCAGGGAGATGTTGGAGAAATCTGTTTTCGTCTATCTGGACGATATACTGATTTTCTCCACTTCTTCTCTCTGAGCACGTTAAACACGTCAGACAGGTACTGAAATGCCTGCTCAACGCCAAACTGTTTGTAAAAGCAGAAAATGCGTTTTTCACGTTCCATCAGTTTCCTTCCTAGGATTCATTGTTTCCGAGGAAGGATCCAAATGGATCCCAATAAAGTGACTGCGGTCAGGGATTGGCCTGCTCGGTCTCTGTTAAACAGGTGCAGCGGTTTTTGGGGTTTGCTAACTTTTATAGACGGTTTATCCGCAATTTTAGTTCGTGGTTGCCCCCATCACAGTGCTTACCCGAAAGACGGCTCCTCTCGGTTCCAATGGACTCCTAAGGCAGAGGCGGCGTTCACGAATTAAAGAAGAGATTCTGTTCAGAACCCATTTTAATCTCTCCTAATCCTTCACTGCCCTTCATTGTGGAGGTTGATGCCTCTGAGCTCGGTGCAGGGGCTATATTATCCCAGCGGTCGGCCTTAGACCAGAAAGTTCATCCCTGTGCGTATTTCTCTCGGAGCCTTTCCCCTGCCGAGAGAAATTACGATGTTGGGGACCGGGAGTTATTAGCAGTGAAATTAGCACTGGAGGAATGGCGTCACTGGCTAGAGGGGCGGAGCATCCCTTTACAGTCTGGACAGACCATAAAAACCTGGAATACATCCAGGGGGCTCAGCGTCGTAATTCACGGCAAGCTCGATGGGCATTGTTTTTTACTAGGTTTAATTTTATTTTGACCTACCGACCGGGTTCAAAAACATTAAACCAGACGCTCTTTCCCGCTTGTACGATGGGTCAGAGCAGGACCGTTCGCCCACACCCATTATCCCAGGAGCACAAATTCTATCCCCGGTCTCATGGGAGATAGAGAAAGTGGTGCACGAGGCTCAGCGCCTTGAGCCGGGTCCTGGCGGGGGTCCTCGGGGTGTCTTTGTTCCGTCAGGAGCACGCGCCCAAGTTCTTCAGTGGGGCACTCCTCTCGGCTCACGGGTCACCCGGGCATACATCGTGACGCACGATTTCCTGGGCAGACGGTTCTGGTGGCCCGGGATGGAGAAGGATGTGCGGAGTTTGTGGCAGCCTGTACTGTTTGTGCTCGCAACAAGGGCTCACAGCTGGCACCGTCAGGGTTACTTCGGCCTTTACCTGTTCCGCATCGTCCTTGGAGCCATATTGCCTTGGACTTTGTCACCGGCCTACCCAGTTCGAATGGTCTTACGGTCATTCTGGTAGTGGTGGACAGGTTTTCGAAGGCGGCCCACTTCATTCCACTTCCTAAACTGCCATCCGCACTCGAGACAGCTCGCCTGATGGTGGACCATGTCTTTCGCCTTCATGGGTTGCCGCAAGACGTGGTGTCTGATCGGGGGCCTCAGTTTTCGGCCAGATTCTGGCGGGCCTTTTTGTTCCCTTTTAGGGGCGTCGGTCAGTCTGTCTTCGGGTTTTCACCCTCAGACCAATGGACAGACTGAACGCACTAATCAGACTATGGAGAACACTCTCCGGTGTCTGGCCTCCTCCAATCCCACATCGTGAGTCGGCATCTTGCCTGGGCGGAGTACGCCCATAACACCCTGCGTAATGCCTCTTCTGGCCTCTCCGTTCGAGGCTCAATTTGGGTTTCAACCTCCTCTGTTTCCTGAGCTGGAGGGTGACGCAGGGGGTGCCCTCCGCAGCGGCCTTTGTGCGACGTTGTCGGGCCACCTGGCGGAGGGTTCGGGCGGCACTGTTGCGTGCCGTGGATCGCCAGAGGGAGTTCGCTAACCGTCGTCGACGGGCTGCTCCATCATATCGGGTGGGGCAACGGGTGTGGCTTTCTACTCGGGATCTGCCGTTACGGGTAGAGTCCCGGAAAACGCGCCGCGCTTTATTGGACCTTTCAAAATCATCCATAAAATCAACCCGGTCACCGCTTCGCTTACAGCTCCCACAATCCATGGGATACATCCCACGTTTCACGTATCCCGCATAAAACCACTACTTATTAGCGCCTTAGCGCCTCCCGAATACCGCCGCCGCCGCCTCGTATCATTGGGGGGTCCTGCTTACACGGCGGGAATATTGTGGCCTCGCGGCGAGTAGGCAGGGGAACTCAGTTCCTTGTGGACTGGGAGGGTTACGGTCCTGAGGAGCGCAGTTGGGTTCCGTCCCGGCACATCTTGGATCCATCTTTGATCCAAGATTTTCACCGCGTGGTTCTGAAGGGTCGTCAGGAGTCGTCCCTTAAGGGGGGTCCTGTCACGGTTGTTCCCCTGAACCACCACCAGATGGCAGTGTTGTGCTTTCCTTGAGGATTCACACCTGAATTTAATCACTTATCATCCCCCTATAAATACCCGCACCTGGCTTTTTCAAACGCGAAATCGTAAGCCATTTTTACGATTTAGCCGGTACGGTTGAACGTGTCTTTTAAAGACGTGTTATCTCTAGATACTTATTTAGATAAGAATTTATCTCCTTCCAAGTATCCCTTTATCAATGTAGGACTTATTTTATGAAACCTTATTTAGAAACCTATCTTCCTGTAGGCATTCAGTTTGGTTTCTTTCTAGCAGTCAGACAAGACTGTGTTTTGGGTTTTCATTTTCGTTATTTATTTGGCTCTTCTAGCCGTTTATTATTTTGTTCGGACAACTCGGTTGTCTTTGGTTTATTTTGTTCGTTTGTGTCTTTGTGGCACTTGGTCATCCGTTGGGTGATTATTTCTGTTTCCCCCTGTTTGTTATTGTTTCTCTATTTCTCTGATCTTCAGAGTTAATGGTTAGACTGTAGGGCAGTACAGCCTAACTTATAGATTCCCCGGGGTTCTGCGAGTGGCACCAATCACTAACCACCCTTACAGTATTGTGGTGTCCCTTGGGGTGGGGGGACACTCACAGACCTTTGCAGAGGGCGTAGGTAGTTGAAGAATCCAGAGGAGGCAGTAGTACAAGCAAAACGATAATTTTATTATACTAAATACTGACAAAACACAAGGATGAGGTGTTTTCAAAACAGTCCACAATCCTTGTTTTTGTCCATAATCCGCATTCAAAATCCAAGCCAGTTCCTCAAACAATGCAGAAGTCGGTACACAAACAGGTTCCTCAAAACAATCCAATTCTAATCCAAACAGCAATCGAAACAATTCTCTACAAAAAACCTATAAAAGCATATTCCTCTTTGACCTGATCCTGGGATTTATGGATGTCCAGACATTGCAGATGTTCTTCCTCCAACATCTGTGTTACGTTCCTCATCTTTTCTTCTAGTTCCAGTCTGCGGGCCTCCACACGCCTCACCTCATCGCCAAGAGATGTTCTCGTTCTCCAGCTCCACAGACATGTTCCCCATCTTCCTCAGGGAGTCGCTGTACTTCTCCAGCAATTTCCCCACCACCACCAGGTAGCGCTCCTCTGAGGTCTCCAACTCAGCCCTTGTCCTGTCCAGCTCAGTCCGGGCATCCTTCAGCTCTTGAACCTCTTTGAGGATGACACGTCACCGGTCCTCAACAATGGACACCCGCCTCTGGTTCTTCACCAGGTCTTCCTTCAGGTCAACACAAAGTTTCTCCAGTTTCTGTCTCTTCCTCTTTGCCCATTATTATTGCGATGGCCTCTCCGAACTCTGCTTCTAAACCCGCACACTTCTCAGCCATCTTGGATTCACTTCTCTGTTGTGCTTGTGGTTTACTTGGGTTCTTGTTCCTGTTTTCCCTAGGGGGCACCACCGAGCAGGAGTAGTCCTGGGCTACTTTTTTGGACATTACATTACATTACATTATAGGCATTTGGCAGACGCTCTTATCCAGAGCGACGTACAACAAAGGACATTGTCCTCTTGTCCTTCCTTTGGGTCCTTCCAGTCACATTCTTCCCTCTCGGAACACTTGCTGGGTTGGCGACCATACTCCATGCAGCACATACACCATGGGGTGCCACTTTGTGCCAGTTGGGCCTGCTCCTTGTTCCACACCTCCTGACGGATCTCGAACAGAACTTTAGACACAGCAGACAGGCTCTTCCTCAGAAAAGTGGGCATTCTTCCATTGTCCGTCTTTGCATATGCTCTGGCAACCTCAGGAAAGCAGTTATCACCTCTCTTTGCTCCAGAGACAAGTGCTTCTTCCACCCTTTCTTTAGCCAGGAGAAGACTTTTGGATCCGACATCCACTCCGGGTTCAAAAGCTCAAATTTTTTTTCTCCATTGTACTACCTTCTCGTGCCTATAGGTGATGCCCTCCGCCCAAACTCACCATATTGTGGTGTCCCTTGGGGTGGGGGGCACTCACAGACCTTTGCAGAGGGCGTAGGTAGTTGAAGAATCCAGAGGAGGCAGTAGTACAAACAAAACGATAATTTTATTATACTAAATACTGACAAAACACAAGGATGAGGTGTTTGGGGAATTCAAAACAGTCCACAATCCTTGTCTTTGTCTTTGTCTGTAATCCGCATTCAAAATCCAAGGCAGTTCCTCAAAGAATCAAAAAGTCGGTACACAAACAGATTTCTCAAAACAATCCAATTCTAATCCAAACAGCAATCCAAACAATTCTCTCAACCCCCCCAAAAAAAAAAAAACACTCTCCACTACACCAGCCTAGGGAGTAGGTACACCTTGGAAGGCGGTAGTGTAGTGTAATGGTTAGGGAACTGGACTTGTAAGGTTGCTGGTTTAATTCCCAGGTGGAGCACTGCCGTTGTACCCTTGAGCAAGGTACTTAACCTGAATTGCTTCAGTAAAATATCCAGCTGTATAAATTGATTGTATGTAAAGAAATGTAAACTGTGTAAGTCGCTCTGGATAAGAGCATCTGCTAAATGCCTAAAACTTAAATGTACAATGAGAGTGTTTTTTTTTTTTAGAGAGAATTGTTCTGAATTGTTTGGATTTTACAAAATATGAATAATAGTAATAATAATAATAATAATAATAATAATAATAATAATAATATACTAATAATGTATGAAACATTGTTTAAATTGTGGAGGTGTCTATGTTGGCCTGCTGTATGTCATTCCTAAATTCTCTAATAGCTGAGCAAACACTGACATTCGTGGCACTCTTAACACCGTAGACATACAGTATGTTTACCCCAACATTTAGGCAGTTTGACCATTTTGGGCTAGTCTAAGAGAACAAATACTGATTGCAGTAGATCTAATGAACTGGTAAAACAAACATGCCATACTTTTGCAGAGAGACCACAATGTCAGTATTTACCTCTGGTATGCTGAATCCTCCAACAGGGGTTGCCCACCAGCAATACAAGACAAAACAAGTCAAGACTGTGCTATTTTCTAGTCGTCGGAGACAAGAAAGCATGAACACTTAACCACTTAACACCTTTTTATAACAACACACCACAAAAACAAAATTCACCAACAGTAGTAATGCTCCAAAACAGCAGGGGGCAGTGAAGATGTAAAAGAGGGCAGGGTTCTATTCATAACAGATACCATCAAATAAAGAATGAAAATATGTTAAAATATCACAATTTTATTCAATCATTATTATAGGAATGATATAAATGTACAGATATGAATGAACAGATACCTATAAATAAATGACTCGACAGTATTCTCGACCCAAGGATCTTTAGTGTCGATTGCTAATATTATTGTTCTCCCTTTACATGTTGCCACTTGGTGATGTCATTCGTAAACATGGCGTACATTTTCACTGCTACGCAGATGACACACAATTATACCTATCAATGAAACCTGGCGAAGGACAATTCGAACAGTTGGAGGCCTGTTTTAAAGACATAAAAGACTGGATGTCAGATAATGTTCTATTGCTGAATACTGATAAAACAGAGATGTTGGTCTTGGGGCCCAAAACCTCAGAAGAGGGTTATCTGATTTATCTCTTAATCTGGATGGTTGCTCTGTTGCTGCAAGTTTGGTGGTAAAAGACCTTGGTGTTACTATAGATCCTGGTCTCTCATTTGATAGTCACATCAAAAACATTTCCAGAGTAGCCTTTTTTTCACCTGAGGAATATTGCCAAAATTAGGGGCTTCCTGTCATTAATAGATGCAGAAAAATTGGTACATGCCTTTGTTACATCTAGATTAGATTATTGCAATGCATTACTGTCTGGCTGTTCCAATGCCTCACTCAGGAGCCTACAACTCGTACAGAATGCTGCTGCAAGGATCCTGACTAGAACAAAGAAATATGAGCACATTAGTCCTGTGTTAGCGTCACTTCACTGGCTTCCTATAAACTATCGTGTAGACTATAAGGTACTCCTCTTAACCTATAAGGTGTTGCATGGACTTGCACCCTCTTACTTGACGGATCGACTTCATCCGTACAATCCCCCACGTTCACTTCGCTCACAAGATGCAGGCAACTTGGTAGTCCCTAGAATATCAAAAATACAGCAGGTGGCAGAGCTTTCTCCTATAGAGCTCCTTTACTGTGGAACAGTCTACCCATCTCTGTGAAGGAGTCAGACACGGTCTCAATTTTCAAGTCTAGGTTAAAAACGCATCTCTTTAGTCTCTCTTATAGTCATTAGGTGCAGATGTGGAGGGGCGTAGCAATAGAGCCTTCTGGTGCAATGAGCTATCCTTACTGTCACCAATCATAAGTGATGATCCGCCCTATCAGGACTGCTGATGATGTGGTGGGATGGTCTCTGAGTGCCCTCATGGCTGCGTGCTCCCTGTGCCACTCACCTAATTAGTTATGCTGCCCTAGATTACTTCTGCTGGTGCAAAAAGTGTTATCACTACTCTTCCCCTGATCCGGTGTGATATTTATCATAGTCATAATTGCACCTTTCCTCTTTTCTCCCCGGCTTCGTGGCACCTGCCCGGAGCTCACCTGCCCCAGAGTCAACCCCCCACCCCTGCCATGTGTTAGCCGGATGCCGCTGGCCCAGACCCTAGCTGCTGGTTCCATCCCCCGCCCTGCCCTGGTATCTGGAGGGATGAGGTCCACCCCACTCCTACACTTAGAATGCCCTTCCAGTGGTCTGTTAAGCCACATGAGCCTCGAGGACTATTTGTGTTGTTTTTCTCTGTATCCCACAATTTTCCAGGAGTTCATCTCAACCGCCTTTTAAGGGGTCAGGGAATAATTTTCCAGTTTCCTACATTGGCTCCAATGGTTTTCTGGTTTTTTGATTCCCTCTGGAAAATGCCAATTGTGAAGCGCTGTGTGACAACCTGTTTGTAAATGGCGCTATACAAAAATAAAGATTGATTGATTGATTGATTGCAAAGATTACAGGATTTTTTTTAGCAGAAATCCATCTGATTGGTTCTAGCTAATTTCACTGATTTGTGAGTGTGCACCTGGTCAGGGTCATGAGCCTGACAAGTGAGGCTATACTATGGAGAGAAATTGCTGTCAAAAATATGTATATACACAAAAAAGATTTGTAAACGTAAATTTCAATTCATAAACATAAATTGCAGTTTGTAATTGTAATGCAATAGAACAACCTGTATGTACGCCTCTCATTTTACGAGTGTATGCATCCGTGTTTATGTTCAAGACACTGTACGAACGTACGAGTTTCCTTTTACGAGTGTTTACTGGGTTTACCTACAAAATTGTGTGTTTTCACGGCAACATGTAATCGTACTTTTGATCCGTCCGTGCATAGAATCATGCCTGGACTAGCCAATCGTGGAAACATCGAGCAGTAGGGGCGCAATTATAGTTTTACCCTATTGGCTAATAGAGCGCCCAATGTAAAACAGAAACGGTAGGATCTAGTGACTCGTTCGCGAACGATTCGTTCAGTGAAAAGAACGAATCTTTCAATTCGTTCACTTGATTCAGTAAACACCACTTCCCCAGAGCGCATAGGAACCACCCTACCGGCAAACGAAGAATCTAAAATGTTGTGATTCTCGTTCAGAGCCGGCTTTACCGTTCGCGAACGATTCGTTCAGAACGTCTAGTTTGTTCAGTGGAGTGGCAATAGCCGTTTTTTGGCATGATAGATTAACTTGGCCCATGATTGCTAAACCATTGCAATGCATCGATCTGGTAGCAAACACAACTAGATAATGTAATCGATTAGAAGAACTCAAATGAGTTATTCTCAAGCCCCGAAAGAGTTGTGGTTATTGTTCATTTCGTTCAGTAGCCTAGGGTAATGCCCATTCGTTCACTCATAAAACACGAGTGTTGGCAGTTAGCAGCTAATGGGTTTACTTGTTACAATGTTATGTCCTGAAACATCGCGTCATTTAAATGCTTTTGCACAATGCGATAAATTTCCATGTTTAAAAACATGTTGGTTGGAAGCTGCGTGCGATGTAGGCGGAGCCGCTCGGTCAATCGAACAAGTAAAATGAACGACTCATCTGAGAAACTCCCGAGTCAGTAAAAAGAGTAGTTCAAATCGAACGAATCGTTCGCGAACCGCACACCACTAGTAGGATCATCAGTTGGCAGAAATGGTAAACTATGGCAATAGCAGTCAGTCCCTAAGCCAGGAAAGTTGGTTTCTCTACTTTTACCCTGTGTTTTAAAAAAGTTTTGTTTTGTGCTCTTCCTAGGTGACTGCGAATTATATCTGGCTAGCTAGCAAGACAGTCAGCCAATTTAGCTAATTGACGTTGATGGCGAATTATGCCTTAATTAATGTCGATTTTATTTTATTATAGCTAGCTAGTCCATCTTGTATAATTCATCTGTTTTGGATAATGAGGCAGGAATCACCCCCCTCAACAAACTCTATTATAATAGCCAATGAAGAAAAACAAACAGTTACTACAGATTTTCTAAGCGTTTCTTCTCATATTTCCTGAGGCATTCTGGAAGTCCTGTTCCCATAACCTTTGCTAGAATCTATCAGGGCCTGACTGCCCTAGGCGGAGCATCTGCACACAACCGACACAATTTCTCAGCACACTACAATGCCCTGTGTTTTCAGCAGGAAGAAATTGGAGAATGGAGTTGCTTTCAATGTGTAATTGAATTAAAAGTCTCTCAATAAAACTTCGAGTGAAGTGATTTGATATTAGGATATCTTTCAAAGAGCCCATTAATAATTCTGAGAGGAAGCCTTTTCATAATTCATTCAGGTTTTAATCTAATTGAAAGAATCAAGATTCCATCAGCGCTTGCTATTTACCGAGCTAATGAATGGGTCTTTTTAGGACATTTATCATTCAGGAAAAAGATCAATGTAAACAAGTGCATTTTATGAAAATACTTTTATGCATTTTATAAGGAAAATACTGGCTGAGACGTGCCTGCTTTAATTAGGTGCAATACAATTTTTGGCACCAGGCTACTGTATGTGTCAGGCAGCCAAAAACGATGGAAATAGCAGTCAAATGGCACAGTGCTGCCCAAGTCCCAGGGCATTACGGGTGTAACGGTACACGTATTCGTACCAAACTGTTCGGTACAGGACTTTCGGTTCGGTACGCGCTGTGAACTGAACGAATGCAATCTTGCTTTAACCAGTAACGCACGTGCGGAACTTTTTTATTGTGCGGTTGCAGCAGTATTGATGGACTTTTTTTTAAAGAAAGAAAGATATGTGCCTTACTTTGTTCAGTAAATTATGGCCAATTAGCCACTGTTTACAAAGTTCATAATAAATGAAAACAATTTTAAACTTTTGCATTCCTTTATTAACCCGCTGTAATACGGAAACGTACCGAACCGTGACTTCAAAACCGAGGTACGTACCGAACCGTGATTTTTGTGTACCGTTAAACCCCTTACTGGGCATTGTGGGAAAATGGCCTCACATTGCCAATCAATTAGCCTACCAGTTTTCTACAGGGTTTCTGTTTTTTTAATTGTCAATAAAGCCTCGTAAGTTACTGCTGTGACACACCTGTGTGTAAGGGGCACTGCAGCTGAAGCATGTGCAGTCCTCCAAATGTACATATGCCAGTGATTAGCCTACTTTATAAACCACAGGCTAAACAATACTACAGTCTGGCTAGCACCAATCAAAGGAGGGTACAGTATCTCTCACTAACAACAGCTGGTCTCCTATAGTTGCCTGTCACCCCTACATGGTTTCAAAACAGTAATTTGTTAATATTATTAATATAGTTTAATGAATATAAGTAATATAATGGATCAAACTGTTCCATTCCACTATGTCATATGTCAAATGTGTCCATTTCCCTTTTTGTTATCAATTGTTTTTATTAAGTAGCCTAAGTATATTAGCAGACATGTTAACAAGAGGGAAAAAATGAAAGAAAGAAAAACCATGAATGAAAGAAACAACATCTTTCAGGATCTGTCCATTTTTACAAACAGCCATTCATCAGTTCATACATTTTAGAAACCATGCTAGAAACCAACTTTCTTTTTCCAACATTGCTAATGTAATATTATTGCTAGCATTATTAGGCTAATTCTGGCTGTGGTGAGTTACATACAGACATCGCAGTGATGTGGTGTGCTTACTGGATAATTTTATGATGATCTGTGCTCAGAGATGGGCAAAGATACATCAAAATGTATCTTGTTACAAAATACAAAATACCCCTCAAATAAATGTATCAGATAAAATACAAAATACTGGTGCCAGAAAATGTATCAGACAAAATACATGTATTTTGTATTTTTAAAATACAGGAAAAAAAACTTGTCTCCAATTGGCTATCGTAGGCCAACATATGAATAGGTGGCTGCCTTTCTCTATGAATATGAGCAAAAAGCCACAATTACATAGGCTATCGCCGTGTGTTAAGTGTTAGAGGCACAATCACATCTTTAGCATCTCCTAATTAGTTTGCCCACATTACTCCCTCCATTTTGGTTGTTTTGGCTATTGACAACCAATTTCCTATCTTTGATGCTATTTGTATATAAAAGAAAAATACTGAAAATAGTACAGTACAAACTTACAAACAAATCAGCATGAATTGTACATGCTAGCTAGTGTTTCTGGAGTCACAAAGTGGCGTTTTGAGAAATCGTATTTTCCAACTTTTCACGTCACGTTTTCTCAAAACACCACTTAGAAAACGCATTCACCTTGTCCAACCGACAGAGAGCGGGTCTAAAAATCACTGTGTGGGGGTGTCTAAGTGTACTGTTGTTCTTTTTTTATGTTCTTTGAATCATGGATAAAGTATTTTGAGTATTTTGAAAATACAAAATTACTCCACCCTAAAGTATCTTGTTACAAATTACATTTGAATTTTTTCAGCCCTGTCAAATACAAATTACAAAATACTCAAAAGTAATTGAAATACGTATTTCAAATACAAGTAACAGAAATACTGCCCATCTCTGTCTGTGCTGCATTATGACAATAGTAGCAGTCAATGCACAACCGAGTATGAGGTGTCCTCGCTCCGGGCAGCCACAGTGAACGCATGTTTTTATGTTCGCTACATTACCATATAAAGCATTATTATACATTTGTTAATGTCACAGCAATGTTGTCATTGCCTGCTGAAATGACTGACAGTAAAAACAGAAAGGAAATAACAAAGTTAAGGTGGTTGCAATTGATTTAAAAATGTTGTGGGAGAGAAAATCTGAAGGACTAATTTCAAACATGCCCTGGTGAACATGGATTTGGACATGGATAGTAAATAGTGCCAGTGAAACGTGTGCTTAGATTTTGAAGGTGAAACAACAAAATAAGATCCATGCCCTCTCCTGTCTGTCACTTTGATTTCCCATCTAGGTGGTTGAAATTCACAGGAACACTCCTTTAAAAATAATCTCAATGTGGAGTGCCATCACGCTTGTCTAAATGAACGAATGAAATGAAAGTTGAAAGCACCATCGCATGTGCAATGCAGTGGAACCGCAGGCTACAGTAAGTAGAAGCATGTATGGTATTAAATGACCTATTTGTACTGCATCACGTACTGATGGTTATTACTGTCCCGTGTAGCTGAATTAGAATTTGAGGCCTACCTACACAAAGATGGAGTTTACACTACACTCTCCCACATTTACCAGGATCCCCCTGCAACCCCCACCCCTAAAATCCCACATTCAGCTGAGAATTTAATTGTGTCTGACAATAACAGGTGATCCAGTGAATAAGACAACTTGCAAGGGGTTGCATGACTCCTGAACACCTGCATGGTAATTATCAATTTACAAATGGGAATGAGTAATGCTAGCATGTGCAGGGTAGGACCCCTAAACTCCAAGGGACATGACATTAAATATTTATGCTGCTAATGGATCTCAAAACCCACGTCTAATGACAGGGTACTAGGCAGGTTAAAACAGTTCATCAATCTTTACTTTCTGTATCAGGGTATCTGCATTAGGTACTTTTTAGAAAACAGGTCAAGCATTTAGTGGGCTTTCAGGATTTTACAGATGGACCTGAAATCAATATTTATGGCCAACAAAAGGACCAGATGTTTGAGGATTAAAAATATCTATATAATAATTTACAGTATTTCCAGCTGCAGTCGTTCTATGATTGTTTACAACTGGAGCAACCATCTGATTGCCCCCTCCCTCCCAACATGCACATCTGGCATATATCCTCGGATATGCAATAAACAAACATACATATACAGTGTATATATATATATATATATAGCACAGTTGCCAGCCAATTAGAATTAAGTAGTAATCCAAGCTATATTGTGTGTATATATATATATACTTGCGAAGGAACAAAATAAATCTCAACATGAGTGACATGTTAAATGTTAAATGTTTCCTGGGATCTGGAAGCAGAAATTTGGCCAGCACTACCGTTAGATAGGGACATAGTGATGAGACAGTCCCTTTATGGTTTACAGGTACAAATCACTCATAGGCTGCTCTCTTGTGATGATGTTGCTATGCACTGCTGGGCCCTGATTGGATGAGCAGTCTGGAGGTACAGCGTACTGCATCAATCCTGTGCTTTTAGTCACCCCTGAAACAAGCAGTCTAGTAGTGTGTTAGTTATGCTGTGGTACAGCAGTAGCTATTTCCGTCAGGCAGGAAGTAACACACTTCTGCTGCCTTAGCTTCCACACATCACTACAAACACACACGCAAGGCATACCCCCCACACACACACACACATACAAAAATCCACACAGTGCACACACATGTGAGCACACAGGCATAAATTATACACACACACACATACACATATGGAAACACACACACTCACACACACTGGAAAACCACATACACACATATTGCTGCCTGCATAGCTGCTAGTGTTCCATTCACATGAACTCTGATTATCTCGAGTGACTGGGCAAGTCCAGCAAGGGACACAGCACACTGTTAAGGGTGCCTGAGACAGGGCTTCTGCTAACAGCATTCCACAGAGAGTTCAGCCCCCTGCGGTACAGGCAAGTCCCCAACCAAGGCATGGAGATGGATGATGCTCAAGAGTGTGCAAAGCACAACATTCAACTACTAAGAAACAGTAAAAACCAAATGTCATTGGAAGGTAAAACATAACATCACGCACTCCAGCAGGCATTACGTAAACCTATTTACCTTATTAACGTTACTAAAGTAAGCAACTGATGTTGCAAACACTCGTGGATTGGCACAATGCACACACTGTTATATAGTGAAATATAGGTCATGCTAGCACATACTACTTAAAGTCCATCCCATCTTTAAACTTGAATCTTTAAACAAGACGTGCGAGAGTATTAATATTTGGCTCATTGTATTTTTGTACAAATATTTTCAGGATTTTAATTTGAACAAACAAACAAAATACAGCAAAAATCATACAAAACAACAGTAACACCAGGAGCAACAACAGCAGTTTCTCCTTAACATGGTGAAAAATTCAGCAAGTATTTCATTTTTAGATTCTCCAACATCATCTCAAGTTGAGCAGCTACTGAAATGACCAAAATAAATACAATGCTAAGACAACCTCTGTCCCCCTCCCCCACCCCCAAAAAACATACATTTAACATGTTACTCAAAGCTAAGGATGCCCCCAAGGTCTACAAGAACCAACATTGAAAAAGACAAATACTTTTTTTTCCCCGTTCTCCACAGAAGCCATTGGGAACAGCACTATAGTGAGAGAACCGTGGCTGTATCTGGAAGAAGAGGAAGGGGAAATAGAACGCTCATTAGGAGAAGCAGACATCATGGGACAGGCTGTTCTACACAGCACTGTACAATGTCACGGTGTCCTCAGAACACCGAGTGAATTTCGAACGAGGCTCTGAGGGCTGGACAGTAAGGAACCTTGTGTACAGAGGTGCGAATCTCCAGGGCGGCCGCAGTTAAGGATGCACTTCTCCCCCCGATCAAAGAGTTCTTCAGTCCTATTTTGCCCTGACAGACCCTGCTCTGTGCCCAGTGGTTTTGGGTGTATGGACGGGGGGGCCTGAGGGCACCACTGTAAATCAGGCGCTGTGTGGTCCCATTAGCGTGCATTTCGCCAGTGATCTGACCCTAATGTGGCTTCATTAGGGCTTTTCCTCCACTCATGCTCTTATGACTCCCACACAGAGCGGGCTGCGTCTCACTGCAGGGGCAAACCTGCCCCAGCCAGCCTCTCTGTAGCACAGTCTGCTTCTCATCAGAAGGGTCTCTCCGTGCCTGAATGGAGGCAGTTGTTGTGATACAAATTCGAATCACATTTTTTTTCTGGGGGGGGGGATCTAATCAGCTGCTAATTGAAAGGTTCCTGTGAGAGCTCCCAGAATTCTTATGGGGGGGGGAATCTCCTTGTCCATTCCTACTTGGAATTACATTATTCAACAGGACCAACGGTGTATAAATGTATAAACAGCACATGTATAAAACAGAATCTGTTTATGTAGCGGTCTCCATGTCACGAGCACTTATTTCAGAAGCGTCTGCCATCATTCACTGTATAGAGCTGTTAACCGATGAGTGAGTGGGATATAGGCACAGGCAAGAACATAAGTAGTGTCATTCTCTGTGTTTACAGCTTCCTGATTGGTTCTGATGTACACTACTGGTCAAAAGTTTTAGAACCCCCCCATTTTCCAGTTTTTACTGAACTTTAAGCAGTTCAAGTCCAGTGAATAGCCTGAAATGGTACAAAGGTAAGCGGTTAACTGCTAGAGGTTTAAAAAAAAGTTTAGCTCCCTAATGAATTTCCCTTTGTTTCCTATTTCCCGTTGTATGTTGATTTTATTATTGATCTTTGGCTAACTTGCAACCCAACACCCTTGATCCTGCCACAGCACCTGTTTTTAGCACATGAATGTGCTACATTCTCACAAAGAATGTAGGGATTGAGGGAGACTTTACCCTATATTAGCTGTGACAAAAGACACCGTTAAAAGTAAACAGGATTCTAATGAGATTGTAGTCATATTAAATCTGCATCTTCCCCCCTCGGGGACACACACAGGCAGTCCGTAATCCACTCTCATCCTCATTGTCCGAAAACCAGAAGTCGTAAGTCCAATGCAGGTCCTCAAAACGGTCGGTACACAAACATGGTTCTCAAAGCAATCCAATCAATCCAGTAAGTAATCCAAATAACACAATTTTCTCTTTCTCCAATACTCCTCTGCGCTTTTCCCTTCCGGTACTTCTGATGCAGGACACAGGTGCGTCTTTTATTTCCCCCGGGATTACTGCAACCGCGCATCAGGTGTGTGTGCAGACAGCCCCAGATTTCCCATTAAGGTGCGGTGGTGGAGCCAGCGGGCTGCTACGTACTGCCCCTCAACAACCACCCCTCTCCATGCCTCTGGACGGCTCCGTCGGAGGCATGGAGGCTGGACGGAGGGGTGGCCTGACACCACAGGGCATCTCTCCTGGAGAGGGTATCCGCATTCACGTGGGTGACCCCTGACCTGTGGAGTACAGAAAATGCAAAGGGTTGTAATGACAAAAACCATCTGGTGACCCGTGCGTTACTTTCTATGTTTCTCGGCATCCACAGTCATCTCTTTGAATTATAATGTCGTCCAGATAGGCGGCCGCATATGTTCTATGGGGTCGTAGTACCCGGTCTATCAGCCTCTGAAAGGTGGGCGGGGCTCCACGCAATCCGAACGGCAGTTTGCAGTTCTCCGACTTTCTCAATTATCTCATAAGGACCTTTCCATCTTGCCAGAAACTTACAATCAGAGGTGGGAACCAACACATGCACTCGGTTGCCTAGCTGAAACTCTAGCAACTGTGCTCCCCTGTTGTACACCCGTGCCTGCGCTTCCTGCATGTGCTGGTGTACGATGGGCCACGACGTGGCCATCCGGCTTCTCAACTCTTCCACGTGTTCCACTAGGGTGCGATGTGGTGATGGCTGTTGCTCCCAGGCGTCCTTGGCTAAGTCGAGGAGTCCTCTAGGTTGCCGTCCGTAGAGGAGCATGAATGGTGAAAACCCTGTGGAAGCCTGGGTCACTTCACGTATAGAGATCATCAGAAAATGGTAAAAGTTGTTCCCAGTTCTGGCCATCTGCCTCCATCACTTTCCTCTGCATGCTCTTGAGTGTTCAGTTGAACCGTTCCACCAATCCATCCGTCTGTGGATGGTACACTGAACTGCGTAACTGTTTAATGTTCATTAGTTTGCACAATTCTCTCATTACTCTGGACATAAATGGAGTCCCTTGATCCGTCAAAATTTCATTTGGTATGCCCACCCGTGTAAACAGTAACATCAACTCATGGGCAATGCCTCTCGTGGCCATCGCAGGGGCACTGCTTCTGGATATTTGGTGGCATAGTCGAGTATAATGAAAATGTACTGATGCCCACTGCTACTCTTTGGCAAGGGTCCCACAAGATCCATAGCGATTCAGCTAAACGGGACAGAAATTATGGGTAAGGGAATTAGTAGGTTGCGAAAATTGGGCTTCGGTGCCACCCGCACTCCGGACTTCCGACAGAAGTCTTCTACTGACCTTTTTATCCCTAGCCAATATAACCACACTCTTACCCTATCCATTGTCTTCTCCACTCCCAGGTGGGCTCCCAAAACATGTGAATGGGCGAGCTGTAACACTGTTTGCACAAAGGGTTGAGGTACTAACAACTGTTCAGTGATTTCATCATTCTCGCACATGACTCTATATAACAGTTTGCTTTTGATGGCAAAGTGGGGAGATTTTACCTTGCTTACCCCCTCCAGCTGTGCAGTTCCAAACTCCCCAGCAAAGATGCGGACTCTGGTACCCCCTCGAGGTCCAGAGGGAACAGGTCGGCAAGACTCACTTCGCCGTCATCGGGGTTCTCTTCTGCGCTTTCAAACTCTGGCAGGGGCTCGGTGGAGGCATTAGGGTCAACCTCCTGAAAGGCCACAGAGTCTTCCCGCTGCTGTTTCACTGGTGGATGCTGATGGCATCGGTACATCCCAGTTAAGGTAGCTCCAAACACCTCCTTTGATCCACTATGAGTCAATAACTATTCCTTCCAAGGGACACCAGTTCAGCAGTCATCCAATTCTTGGTTATTCGGATTAAGTCATGCATCTGGGACCTGGGGGACAATATGGAGTTGGACCCCCCCTTTGCGCCTATGACAGCTGCCACTCTTCTGGGAAGGCTTTCCACAAGATTTTGGAGTGTGTCTGTGGGAATTTGTGCCCATTCAGCCAAAAGAGCATCTGTGAGGTCAGGCACTAATGTTGGACGAGAAGGCCTGGCTCGCAATCGGCATTCTAATTCCTCCCAAAGGTGTTCAATGGGGTTGAGGTCAGGGCTCTGTGCAGGCCAATCGAGTTCCTCCACACCAAACTCATCTAACTATGTCTTTATGGACCTTGCTTTGTGCACAGGGGCACAGTCATGCTGGAACAGCAAAGGGCCTTCCCCAAACTGTTGCCACAAAGTTGGAAGCGCCCAATTGGCTAAGATGTCTTCGTATCCTGTAGCATCAAGAATACCCTTCACTGGAACTAAGGGGCCTATCCCAAACCCTGAGAAACAGCCCCAGACCATTATCCCTCCTCCACCAAACTTTACAGTAGGCACTATGCATTCCGGAAGGTAGCGTTCTCCTGGCAACCGCCAAACCCAGATTCGTCCATCAGACTGCCAGATAGTGAAGCGTGATTCATCACTCCAAAGAACACGTTTCCACTGCTCCAGAGTCCAGTTGCGGCGTGCTTTACACCACTCCAGCCGAAGCTTGGCATTGCGCACGGTGATGTGAGGCTTGTGTGCAGCTGCTCGGCCATGGAAACCCATTCCATGAAGCTCCCGACGCACAGTTCTTGTGCTGATGGTGCTTCCAGAGGCAGTTTGGTACTCTGTAGTGAGTGATGCAACAGATGATAGGCGATTTTTACGCACTATGCGCTTCAGCACTCGTCGGCCCCGCTCTGTGAGTTTGCGTGGTCTACCACTTCGTGGCCGAGCTGTTGTTGCTCCTAGGCACTTCCACTTCACAATAATAGTACTTACAGTTGACCGGGGCACATCTAGTAGGGCAGAAATTTCACGAACTGACTTGTGGCAAAGGTGGCATCCTATGACAGTGCTGCGTTTAAAGTCACTGAGCTCTTTACGAACCATTCTGAATTCTAAATGTTTGTCTGTGGAGATTGCATGGCTATGTGCTGGATTTTATGCACCTGTTGGCAATGGGTGTGGCTGAAACACCTGAACTCAATAATTAGTAGGGGCGTCCACTGACTTTTGGCCATATAGTGTATGGTTGTTGACCTACAGGTAATGGGTACTAAAAAATACACAAACAGTTAAACATACCACTAACCACTGGGTAATAATCAAAAGGTTTCAAACATCTGGAACAATTGCAAACTTGCCAGGAAGAGGATTCAAGAGCATGCTGTCCCCATGCACAGTGAGGAAGATGGTGAGGAAGGCAAAGTTTGCGTCTTTAGTAGATTAGTTGCGTCTTGGGGTCACAAAGTCTCTAAATCAAACACAAGACGCCACCTCCATACCAACAGGCCCTTTGGAAGGGTTGCACAAAGAAAGCCCTTACTGAGAGCAACCATACAAGGAAAAGAACCTCATACCTACCATCAAATATGGTGGTGGATCATTGATGCCTTGGGGCTGTTTTGCTGCCAGCGGTCCAGGGGCTCTTGTTAAGGTCAATGGCATAATAAATTCCACCAAAGTATCAGGACATTTGAGCCAAAATCCTGGTTGCCTCTGCCAGGAAGCTGAGACTTGACCATAGATGGACCTTCCAACAAGACAATGACCCAAAACATACCACAAAATCAACACAGAAATGGTTCAGTGAAAACAAAATCATTGTTTTGCAATGGCCATACCAGTCTTTGGACTTAAAACTTAATGAAAACACGTGGTCTGAATTAAAGAGGGCAGTCCATAAGCGCAAACCCAAGGATATCAAGGATCTTGAAAGGCTCTGCATGGAGGAATGGTCAAAGATCCCTCCAAATCTCTAAGGTGTTCTCCAACCTTATTAAACATTGTATAAATAGGCTCAGTTCTGTTATCCTTGCCAGGGGAGGCTGGGGGTGCCAATAATTGTGAAACCTTTTTTTGGTAAAGAAATTTCTAATTTGAAAAATGTGTTATTTGGGTAAATTCAACTGAATCGTTAATAAAATAAAATATGTTCCACATGCTGGAAAATGACAATATATCTCAGGTTGCTCTAGATCAGGGGTTTCAAACTCATATTCCATCAAGGGCCGAGTGTATGCAGGCTTTTGTTGCAACCGCTAATTGAAATCACCTGGTGTAGTGCATTGGTTGCAACAGAAACCTGCACACACTCGGCCCTCGATGGAATGAGATTGACACCCTCTGCTCTAGATAAAGGCATCTGCTAAACAAAAATATAATTGAAAAAATAAATCACTACCATGGTCATCAAATGGCTGTCAGGTTTAATACATAGCCTGTCTTCTTAGCTCTCATTCCTCAACACATTCAACAATCAATTATAACTCATACCATCCTAGCCAGGCTGTACTATTATAAAATTTAGCTTGACACAAAATGTATTAAATCATTCAGTTGATCATCACAAGTTGTCATCAGTCAAAGTCCAGAGTTAAGAAAATCCTTCAGAAACACAGGACAATCCTGACAGTTCCTAGTTGCTCTCCCTGCAATCCTGCGCATATAATGTGGCACTGAGCTGCTAATTGGCTTAGTTTAGTTTGCTAAGCAGCTGGTAGCTGGTAGCTGATGACCTGGTCATTAGCTAAGTGCCAGAGAAAAAAGATTCACAATGTCTTTCACGCTTTACAGTTTAGGACTCCCAGATTGTGTCTGATGGGCCATTCCTTGCTCCAGTGGGCCCCAGTCTGGTTTGGCTTTTTTTACATTTACATTTTAAGTATTTAGCAGACTAAGCATTTCGTTTGATGGAGCCTTGTGATGAGATCGGTCAAGCACCTCTATTAAACACAGCAAAGCCTTCTCAAGAAAGCTTATGAGTACCATAGATCTGTCTGAAAGCACCAGGAACAGTAACTGACTGTCAATAATGACTGCCTACACAATGTCACAATATCCCCCACCTCATTAAAAGAGCCTAGTAAGCTTTATTCAGCAAACATGAGAGAGATTGCTTTTGCGCAACAGCTGTCAGCATTCCAGCTGGGTTTTGGAGATGGGCATGGGTGAGGGGGTTGCAATGGAACTGGGATGGTTAAAACATCTGCCTCGAACCGAAAGCACCACAACACTGCCAGCTGAAGCTGCAGTCTGTGTGACACACGGCCAGGATTTGCTGACCTAACAACAGAGATGTCTGATCCCACTTTAGTCTGTTTGGGAAGAAAAAATGAATTAAAACAAAAATATGAAATCCTTTTGTGAGGGATGACATACTGTATATTCAATTGCATAGTGAGTGCACAGGAGAGTGGAAACCCGTATCTCAATTCACCACAGGAGAGGCCTGATACAGCAGAGATTTGTGGATTTTCTGTTTTGATCAGGGGCCGTATGTATCATGATGAGCCAAGATGGGCCGAACGGCCCGTTCTCATCATTATGTATTCTTATGTTCTTATGTATTCTTATGTATCAAGCCACTCAATGTAAAAAAAATGGTCTCAAGTGTAACTTAAGTGTAAGAATTGTGTTCTAACACTCCGTAAATTTACAGACAGTCCATAAAAAAATATCTTAATTTCACCTCACCTTTACAGTCCGTAAATCTGTAAAAAAGTTTGTCTGTCCGCAAAAATGTCACGTTTACTACAGAATGATCGAAAAGTCTCTCCGCAGTAGAGACTGCTGCATAGAGACTTTTCGATCACCCTATACTTCCTTCGTTGCTAAAACGTTCCTCCTAGTTATGAACATTTTGCTCAACTAAAGTTTGATGAAGAGCGTAGATAGGTCTTATAGGCATAAGATAAATTCTTCCTCTTTGCAATTTCTCAGATTGATTTGATTATAACAAAGCTGCTTATTCTCAACCCCTCTCGCTGGCCATAACAATGCTTGGCATGACTTGAGTAACAAAGAAAATAAGGGGCAGAACGAGGAAATGGCTGCCTGCCTCTTTAACTCGTGGGAGCCACTTGAGAAAAAAAGGCTACAGTTCCCAGCAGCCTGCAGTCCCACCTGACGACCAGCTGAAGGCTGGAAGGAGTGGAGAGTGGAGAGTGGAGAGTGGAGGATGGAGAGTGGAGAGTGGTGAGTGGTTTTGGAACTTGGATTGTTTTGAGGACCCCGTTTTGTGTACTGACTTTGGATTGCTTAAGGAACTGGATTGGATTTTGACTTTGGATTACTTTGGATTACAGACTTAGACAAAGATAAGGATTGTGGACTTTGTGTTTGTTTTTTCAATTACCTCACCATTTTGTGTTTTTTTGTCAAGATGCTCTTTTATAAAATCCTTGTTTTGTTTGAATACTGTCTCCTCCAGGTTATTCAACTTGCCTGTGCCCTCTGAAAAGGTCCTTGAGTGCCCCCACCCCAAGGGACACCACAATATGCATGTGCAACAAATAAAGAATGTGTGAGGCTGTCACAAATTCACAGTTTACAACCAGGGCCTGAAAACAGATATGGCCTCTAGCTACACCCAACAAACGCCAGGCCATTGAACTTTATATTCCCGATCAGCGATACAAACATTCCGTAGTTCAGCCTAATAAAATATCCAAACAACAAATATCTTTGCCATGCACCAGAGAATCACATTCATTTCTTTAAGGTAATTTATAATTCATGAATTGACTCCTAATCACAGTGTTATGGAAACGGATTGTAAACAGCACTAATTTAACCTCTCTGCTGCATCACTGCCAGGCCTCGCTTTGTTGTTTTCTGAGCGAGAGCCATGGTGCTAATCTGAGCGAGAGCCATGCTGCTCCATCTTGTCCATCAAAGTAGAAAAAGAGAACAGATGCAAAACTATTCCAGATGTAGCAGGATTTCTGAAATGTAACAATATTTAATGCTCTCATCAACATGCAGATTAACAACATTCTCATGCTGTTCAAGAAGATGCAATGAAAAATTGAAACAAGTGGACAAACATGGGCCCTCAAATGCAAACTAAATAATGATGTAATGTAACAGGTGCTGGCAGCAGACAGGCGTTTTCTCTTGGAACATAATATGTTCTCTGCTTTGCATCTACAGGTGAGAGAACTTATCAGGAGACTCTTGGATTCATCTTGGATGAAAAAATTGCGACTGCTTTTGCGTTCGAAAAGCAGATGCCATTCTTTTGTAAATCTGGCCCCGAGTGATCTTACACGTTTTAAAGTCCAGTTACGACATGGAGCAGGATAATGGGATCACAAGGGCCAGTGGCAGGTGCGATCCCACTGGGGTGTGGCCTACCTCAAAAAGGCCCAGGATTCACCAGTAATACACATCCCACTTAAAGGGAGTGGCCACACAGTTTTCCCATGCCTCCATCTGTCACCCTGCTTCAGAGCATGTGTCATACACCCCAGAGTCCCAAAGCAATGAAGGGTTTGGATGCAAAAATGGAAATATCTTTAACAATGCTGCACTCACGTCACTGCCAGAAATAACAACTTGGATGGGATTACCAAATTAAAATGGCAGAAACAAACCAACAGCTTTTTTAATGCTCGACACTGACATTCAAATGGAGAAATCTGGATTGTGGATCTGTATGGCTCAGTAGGTAGAGCATGGCGCTGACAGCATTGTTGTAGGTTCGGTTGTGGGTTCGATTCCCATTGGGACCACATATACTGAAAAATTTATTTATTTGCTACTGTAAATTGCTTTAAATAAAAGCATCTGCTAAATGGCATATATTATGTTAGAAAGCTCCTGATTAAGAGTGCAAAGCTGTCTGAAGTAAAATGTCTGAGTGCACGATGATATATTGTTAAGCATCCATAATTTAAAACATGTCACAGTCACGGAGCTGCGAGATGAAACAATGGCCTGATTATGGCTTATGTGCTCACAATTATGACAATATTAGTACATTTTTACATGTTTATTTTCCTGGGCAGCTGTTATGTTCACCTTATAAAATGCACAAGTGTTTCATGAAAGCTCATTCCCTCAAAAAATCCCTCAAACACAAAGTGACATGATTTCAAATGCCTCTAAATTATCTGGAAATAAGGCACGGAATGTGTACGTGACTAAATAGGTCAAATAAAATGAGAGTTGAATAAAAACACAGAAATATTTGTGAACCCCTAGAAAGGATTAATTAATGAATTCGTGAATTTAATGACTTCACAGTTGTTTTTACCTTTCTTCTTCCAAGAAAAACATTCTTTACCTCATTTGTTTTTTATTGGAACTCTCAGAGAGTAATGTACATCATCAGACACCAATCCCACCTGACAGCTATGAACCAAAGCAGGGCCTTTGTACTGGAGGGGCAGCCTTTCCTCTGACTTTAATTAGCATTAATTGGTACTTTACTCACAAAAGTGTGACACAATAATAGGTAATTCTTAACCTTACTCGTGGGGTGGCTGGGAATGTTGTTTGGATAAACTGTCCACCCCCTCCCCTCCATTCACCTCATCCAAGTTCAAAATCCCAAAAGGAATAGTTGACAAAACCCAAGCTAACAGGAACAAATAGAAGTGGTATAACAAAGGTGTGTTATGTCTCTATTCCAAATTGAAGCCTTTCCCTGGCTAACATTTCCTTCATTCTCAAAGTTTACACACATGCTGGCAAAGCAATTAAGGCTCATAAGCTTTCTTGGCAGAGGGCTCTTTGCCGGTCCTACTCACGCAAGACCACACCGTTTTGCATTGCAGCCCCCTTCTAATAACAGTGGCTAATTTCCTAAAATGAGGGAACGACAGGGCTGGGCTCAGCCAAAATAAATGAGAGTATTGTTTTGAAAATGTGAGAAGCCCATAGCTAGAGAGAGTTGGGGGGGTTGTGTAATTATAGTGCTTTGCTGCCACGCCAGGCCCTCTCAGCTGTGGTCACTTAAGGAACATGTTTTTTTTTCAAACACCCATGTGCTTTCTCATCGAACAAGACATTAAAAGAAACTTGCACCAAAAAGCTCATTTTCATTTACTCACACTCATAGTTGGTCTCTCTCTTACTTCGATGACAACCCAGAGATCGGAATGGCATGCGGCGCTGCTGTAGATCATATCTGAAAATGTCTACATTAAGCTCTTTGCTGTGGGCAAGAGTATTAAAGCTGCCACTGGTAACTACAAGGGAGACATGGCTTTCTCAGACAAGCAGCAGGGTGTGTTAATGTGTCTGTACGGCCTGGTGGATAAATAAAACCCTGTCCCTTTAAACTGGATTTAATACACTGGACTCAAGCTGCTTTTAACCCCCCCCCCCCCCCGAGAAAGCCATGAAACAGCTCAATAACTAAGGAAAGATTAAAGCACAAATATGGTACATTCCTGGATTCAACACAAACCAATATGACTAACTCAATTCATGAGATAAACCTTTGTTTAGGTTCCTTCATTCCTGTTTGCTGTTGTCATGGCACATGTGGTTAGAACAAGCCTTTATTTACTGCGAGAGGGAGGTTTGAGTTTCTGCTTTGGCATTGGCTGGCTGTACTTTTAAAGGCCACTGGCAGGCACAATGAGTTGGTTTATTTCATGGGATCCGAGGAGACACAAGCAAGTTTAGGGCTCTGGCAACACGCCCCCAACCCCTTCTTCCCCCTTGGTATCCATCATCTTCACTACAAACTAAGGAAGCAGCTTTCCTTCTTCTTCAACATAGGAGAAAGCCACATCTAATTAGTGAGAGGTTGTTGGTTTGGTAAATGATGCAGAACCAGTCTGGTGTTACTCCTGGGGAACAGATTATGCCTAGAAGGAGGATCTCTGCTGCTCACGCAACAACTCACACACTCACCCACCCACACACACACACACAACACACGCAAACAGGTCTTCCCTCAGCACTGTTGTTGAGCCTGGTCTCACAATACAAAAGCTCAGCCATTTCTTAAGCCTTGGCCTGAAAAGTGAATCTGTCATGCAGTGCAGCTGAAAGAGCCAATCATTGCCAGAGCAGGACTCCTGGCACTCTTTACACAAAGCCCACAAAAGGCAGAGTGAACAGCCTTGTTTCAGAATACATGTCATATACACTCGCTGGGCGAGACAGCACGTGCCATTCTAAGACATTCTTTATAGGGGGGTGTGAAGCATGCATTTTTTATGTCTACCAATGCTAAAGCTGTAACTATTAACAAATAATATTTTCTCAAAGTGGAAGAGCTAGGGACGCAAAATGCAAGTCAATAAGAGAAAAAGGTCCATGACGTTATCAAAGTTGTCCAGTTTTATTGCCATTCCGCTGTTGCCAAACTGCCCCTTTAAACTGGTGATAGAAGAGAGAGGAAAAAAACATAAATTGAATCCTTTCAATTTTAACTGGTTTTAAAAATAAATATCCCAGATGTCTGTGACAAAAAACTGTAAGGGTATTTTCCTTGATGGGTATGAAGTCACAAAAATATACTTTTTATTATATATACAGTACCAGTCAAAAGTTTGAGTACACCTTTCATTCTTGAGCAAGATAACAACCCGAAACACACCTTAAAGTTGTGCAAGAACTATCTGGTGAAGGGAGAACGTGAAGGACAACTCAAACTAAGGACCTGGCCTGCCCAGTGTCCAGACTTCAATCCCATAGAACTTGTATGGGATGACCTGGACAGAACAGTCAAAGCAAAGCAACCCACAAGTGCCTCTGGGAATTGCTGCAGGAGAGCTGGGAAGACATATCGGGTGATTTCCTGCTGAAACTTATTAACTGAATGGCCCGTGTTTGTGAGGCTGTTATCACAGCAAAGGGTGGCTATTTTGAGGAATCCAAGATTCAATTTTCAATTAAATTTTATTGAACATTGCTTTGATGTTCCTTTTGTTTATCGTTACATGTGTTTTTTGTCATTTTCAAGTATTTAAAGAAACTTATATGGTGTAAAACCTTGTCAACTCCAGATGCCATCGCGACGCAGTGGCTGACCAGGAGCATTGAAAATGCAATGCGAGACACAACCAAAGGGGCTTATATGAGGTGCAGTCCGGAATTTAAAAGTGGTAAGTTGATGCGTTTGTAAGTGTGTTTAAAATTGGTTGAGGTAAAAAAAAAATATATATATATATATATATATAATAATTTTAAAATTAAAGTTTAACAATTTAGGGAAAATGTTTATGAAATTGTCATCGGTTAAATGTTAAATACTAAACATCCCTAGTCAAAAAACCTTGCTGCGTTCCACGCTGAATGCAAGTAGCTATAGCCATTGATTGTTCGATTTTTGATGTTTGTTTGTTAGCCGTCTGTTTGTAGCACATTCTATGTCATGCCTAGCGCCACCCTACGATAAACAGACGCCATCTAATTTTAGTTTGGTTTATGTTCTTGATAAAACAGAATATGGAGGTGTTTTCCATCCACCCTGGTTAAGCCTTATTCAGGTGCCGTGTGCGCTCGCCGCTACCTGGTGCTCTCCATGGACTTGGAGGTCCATGGCCTACTTTCTGGCCACTTTTCTGACTGTTTAAATAATCAACCCTCTCATCCTGTGTGGGGCCTTTGGCCCCAAACACCTGAGGATGAGGGGGCAAGGATTGTGAATAACTCATGGTGAAGATAATTAAAAATCAACAATTATGCATCCAATGGTGTAAATATCCAATGGCGAAGAATTTAAAAAAAAAAGGGGAATATATTACTCTTGGAACTTAATGCTGGAATTTGATCTCACAGTGGTACAGATCATCCATGTAGTTTAAAACCACTATGAAATACACTTGAACACATTTTTTCTGATGTTGAAATAGGTAGGAGGTTAAATTGGGCCAATTGGAGTGTTAGAAAGTACTGGCAATACTGTTGCCCAGTTTCTACCCTAAACCTCCATAACGCCAATGTGTTAGTGACGCAATAGTCCTGACATACTGCTCACATCAGTGCATTAAAGTTTTCTTCTACTGAACCCAAGACATACATCTTTGAGCTTCAATATGCTGCAGCCTTAAACTTCCTTGACAAAAAGGCACAGTGCACATAGGACTCTATGAAAAGAAAGAAAGAAAAAAAACTATTAAAAATGCTAATTGGTGCCACATTGCGAGCAGGAATCGGAATTTGACACTGATTGTTTTCCGTTCAGCAGCTATTGTAATGATTAGTGTAATTGCTGGTATAAGTCAGATCGCTAATTGCTCTAATATACATCTGATGTAACACAAATGTTTGATTTTCTCTGTGGTTGTTCAATCTAAGCATTAAAAAGCCATTTTCATCTCCTAGGGACAGTTCATTGGGTTTAGCAGGAGACAGTGTAGCAAAAAAACAGGAAATTAACTATCCAGTTTCATACAGATACAATGCCAAGATAGTGATCAAATCCCAACTGCAATCAGTGCACCATTATATCTGCGTGAATGCATGATGAGGTCATATTACTTGTACATATATCATATTTTTAGTTAACAGAATAAATAAATGTAGGGCTTTTTATAAATTCTGCCCTCTGCCAACTGTAGTTTGAGCACACCACATGTACAAAATACTGTATGCTTTAGTTGTTCGCGTTGTGTTTCTCTAATTGTTATTGAGATGAGAAAGTGAAATATGTTTTACACCATGTGAAATTACTCTACAAACCAGGTTCATCTGCATAGTTTTCAGAGTTTCAGAGAACACAAGGAAATTCTGACATATTTTCAGGGAACACAAAAATACAAAATTGTAAGTAAACCAGGTTTAATGGTCTGGCTTAACAGTCTCCTCTCTGATTCATCATTTATTTCTGTACAGTGTGATAACACGTTGGTATTCAAACACCCATCATTCCACGACTGGCCCTGACTTCACTCACTTTACTTCACTTTACTCGTTTCAAAGGGACGAAATTGTCTTTAATGCTCATAAAAATAAAATAAAACTAATGCCAAACCCAATTGGTTTCACCATGTTAGGGCTTCCCTTGGTTTTGATCCCAGAGCATATTGTTAAAGAGAATTTCAAGAGTAATAAAAATCCCAAACAAAATAAAACAGTAGTAATAGTAAGATAAAACAGTATTAAGACAATATTGGTGACACCGCAACCAGATACGTATATCTATGAGAAGAATCTCCTACAGTAAAGTGTAGGAGCCTGTCTGCTTACAGGCACCCTCCATAAGGGAGAGGGGGGTATAGCCATAGAGAACGCCCTTAGTGTGGGATTCTGAGCATAGAATTCTTGGTATGGTTTTTTTGTGGGGATTTAGAGCAGAGACTGTTTGGGTCAATATTGACTGGAACTCAGTTATGAGTTACTGTTTGGAAATGCTCCTGGTGCTCTCTGATTAGGTGGATGTTACAACATTTAGTTGCAGCCCTGACTGTCACTGTTAAAAGTTGATATTTTAATAAGAGTATGTATAAAAAGGGAAAAAAACACAAGGTGGGCTGATAAGCAGAAACACACACACACACACCACACAGAAAGAGAAATGAGATAAAGACAGAAGTTGATATAAATCGCAGAGACTATACTGCATTTAATGTGTCATCCTATTCAATTTGGGTGTCTACAACCATTTTTTGCCAACTCACAGAACTGGGAGCGTCGTTAGCAGTAGGCTTTCAGCCTCTGTGGTGCTGTCAGAGAGGGGCTCTCCAGTTCCCTGCCTCCAAAAGCTTTCTGCTTCTGCTTGGTGAAAAGGTCATCCTTGAACACCAGCCCGCCTGTTAACTCAATAATACATATTTGTATTATTCTCAACCATTCCTTTCATAGAGGCAAGGTGCTTTCACACAAAGCCCTGTTACGATTGAAATGCCATACTGTGGCCCATTAAGATAAATATGGGAAAACATTATACAGATTGGAAGATCGCATCTAGAGAATGGATTGGGAGTAAATTCTAAATTCCAGACTGCAACTCATTCATTCAAAGTTCTGCACTCCCACCGCAGAGAGGTTTTGTAATCAGTGGCCTGAGCGCATATCAGTGCACTGACGTAGAAATGCACCAGGGCTGAGCTCCGCTTCAGAAATTCACTCAAATGATTCACTAAAAGCCTGCAAAACATACCTAACCCCTGCGTGTCAAACAGCATTTGTACTGTTTACACATAACAAATTAAGCTTTGCAGCAAAGGCAACACATGTGAAAGGCATGCGTGGGCTCGGCTAAGTGGCCGGGATACAACTTTGAGTGGCGGGAGTGCTCTGTGTGCTGTGCTTCTGGACAAAAGTAACCTGACAGCAGAGTGACTGCGTGAATGGAGCAGGGTAATAGCACAACGTGGAAAGGTCAACCTCACACCACTGCCTCCCTGTCTCTTCTGCCCTGTCTGCAGAGTGGCCCGCTCGGTAGCGGTGCTTCCACCACAACACCTCAGCTTCTCCTATTCAGTTGCCTGTGGAAGCAGATTATGTAACTCAATTCTTGATCTCCTTTGCAAAATGTGCTTTTCTCTCTGAATAACCATGGCATTACAACTTGCAATTTACAAAGAAACATTTCCACTGACTAGAAATGTATAAGCAAGATGTCTTCCAAAAGACTTAATATGTGTGATCATCTACATCTGAAGTGATAGTTATTGAAATGTTTTTTTTTTTTTTGCCCAAACTGGTAAAGAACTGAGGGTATACTCATTCATAGAAATGACAGGTAGCCCTTGCCTTGCATTCAGATGTTGTCTCTTTCACATGTAAACCTTTGTGTTTACATACAAAGATTTCCAAAAAGTCACATAGGGGCTGCTGGGTGGCCCATCATGTTAAAGCATTGTTCTCGTGCGTGGATGAGCCCTTGTAATGGAGTTGGTTCTGGCTGCAGCGAGTTTCGAACCGAGGGATCTCGACGCAACAAGAGAGCAATTTAGCTCGCTGAGATAAAGACTCAAGTCCCTAACTCTGGGAACTAATCGCACTCTTATGCACATCACTTTATGTAGCGGACAGTCACGTACCAGAGCTCATCCGCTACACTCTCCCCCTCGAAACTCCTGTGGCAGCAACCACGGCCTGACCGATTACCATCAGTCGTATGATCCGAGTCACGGCACCAATGTAACGGAGTTGGTTCTGCCCGCAGTGAGTTTCGAACCGAGGGATCTCGACGCGACAAGAGAACGATTTAGCTCGCTGAGCTAAATACTCAAGTCCCTAACTCCGGGAACTAATCACACTCTTATGCACGTCACTTACTGTAGCGGACGCTCACGTACCACAGCTCATTCGCTACATTCATATCAATGCCAACTGTAGCCAGAAGCCCAGCAGGGCGACGCATAATTGGTATGTTAGCTAATAATAGGTTGTCTGTGTCTTGTCACACAGCAGCGACCCCCGCTGGTCAATTGGGCGCTCATACTTCAGCAGGGTAAAGCTGTGCATGAAGTCCCTGCCTCCTACTCATGTCTGTGCAAGCTTACCTTGTGGACTGTGGTGTGAAAAGAAGCAGTGGGTGACATCACATGTTACGGAGAAGAGCACATGCTTGTCTACACTCTCCCGAATTGACAGCGGAGGTTGCAGGGAGCGTGGGTTAGATTACGTTTGGGCATTCCAAATTTAAAAAAATAATTTTACCAATGAATGATAAAATTAGTATATGGCATCCTTTAATGCCTGTGTGTGTACAGCACACGCAGTTGTATATTATTTTAGTAAAGCTAGTTTTTTATTATTTGAAAAAGAAACCAACATCCACACTGCATAGTAAAAAGTTAATTTAACACATAACGGTATGCCTTGTATTCTATATTGCATCCATATACTAGCACATGGTTTTTAAATGAGAAGTATTTCTCCTTAATTAGTAATATTAACTAGTAATCAGTTAAACCATTTTAATCTCAGCAGAATCTGTGCTCATGATACTGAGTAGGTATTGAAAAAAGTAATATTTGCTTCAAGAAAATTGTTTGATTGAATTGAGGTTGAAATGTCACTAAATTAAGTCATAATTTAATTATCTTTGTATTTAAAATGGGACATACCTTGTTTTTAATCCAAGCTGGACCACTTTTGTCTTTGACTAAACACCATCAGACGGGAGCAAGGTCATGTAAGGAGACCTGTTGGGCCAGAAGCAGTGTTCCCTTCTACACTGTCAAATTCAAGGGTTGATCCAATAATATCTATTGCTTCCCATTACAGGACAGCTTGCTGAAGGCAAACATTATCAATCCAAATCAAACAGCAGGTTTGAGAACTTAGTTTGTGTATATATAATAAAGAATAAATAATTCGGTTTTTAATGTCTGAGTGCAGTCAGGGGTAAAACTGTCCATGTTAAGTAAGTAGTGGATATATATACAGCTCTGGAAAAAATTAAGAGACCACTGCAAAATGATCAGTTTCTCTGGTTTTACTATTTATAGGTATGTGTTTGAGTAAAAATTCACATTTTTGTTTTATTCTATAAACTACTGACAACATTTCTCCCAAATTCCAAATAAAAATATTGTAATTTATTTGCAGAAAATAACAACTGGTCAAAATAACAAAAAAGATGCAGTGTTTTCACACCTTTAATAATGCAAAGAAAACAAGTTCATATTCATTTTTAAACACAATACTAATGTTTTAACTTAGGAAGAGTTCAGAAATCAATATTTGGTGGAATAACCCTGATTTGCAATTGAAAAATTCAAGCAGCTCAGCTTTGTTTGATGGCTTGTGACCATCCATCTTCCTCTTGATCACATTCCAGAGGTTTTCAATGGGGTTCAGGTCTGGAGATTGGGTGTTGGGCAAAGCTGAAAATCTGACTCATCAGAGAAGATGACCTTACTCCAGTCCTCTACGGTCCAATCCTTGTGGTCTTTTGCAAACCTCAGTTGGCGGTCATCCCGGTCAGTAGAGTTTTCACCCTCTGCCGGTCTGTACCTTTGTTGTCCCCAATGTCTGCTGCTTGACCTTGTTCTTATGAACCGCCGTCTTTGAAATTTGAAGGATAGAAGCAACCTTACACTCACTGTAACCTTCTGCCAGTAAAGCCAGAATTGAACCCTTCTTTTCCTCACTCAAAACTTTTATTTTTTTATTCCAATTACTTTTGAGGTACTACTAGCACTGTTTTTTTCCATCCAGCTGGTCCTATTGCAAGAGGATAGTAATGACCACAGCAGTGTTTTTTATACTTTTCCTCGTTAAATAAGATTTGGTTCAGGTGATCACCTAATCAGTACTTAATTAAGTAGAATGAGGTGTGCTTGTGTTGGAATTCAACAGACAATGGAATGGAATGGCTGCCATACATGTAGAGATGCTGATTTAAGAAAAATTTGGAGTGGTCTCTTAATTTTTTCCAGAGCTGTATATATAAATGTGTATAATACTCTGTTGTGCCCTAGGCTAAGCATGTTAGAAAAGGAAAAATACCCATTGACAGATGGTGGAGTAATGTGCTGAAGTACCCAAATGACAAAGATGTACAACACCTCCATCCAAAAGCCTGCTGTAGAACATAGCAACTACACCAAATTAATTCGCATTTAGTCTATAGCTACAATACAGCTTGCTTTCTGCTTGATTTTTTATCTGCATCTGCACTCCCAATTTAGTTTCATATCTTTATTAGTTCCATCCATACACCATTCCCTGGCTGCCCTCTGACAATCAGCTCTCAGCAGAACCATGAGAGAAAGAAATAGGGCAATAATTAACAAAGTAACATAAACTAACAAAGCAGAACTGACCTGTAGTGGATGTGAAAGCATACAGTACTGATCAAGAAGCAAACGTTCTGTTAGCATGTTCTGTGAAGAGTTGCACTCGGTTGCACCCCGGATATTCTGCTCAATGATATCGCCACATATGCATGGTGGGAGCTGCCCTCAGTGGATAGGCTTACTCACCAGTGAAGAAGTTCTTGGCCCGCAGGTAGCTGACACTCAGACGTAGGATGGACAGTTTATCCAAGCTGGAAGTGACTTCCTCAGGAAATGGCAACAGACTGGCCAAGCGGTCGAGCTCAGAATTTAGCCGATCCCGATGCCGTTTTGATGGGTTTGACTTTATCCCTTCTGCTGAGGGCTGTTTCACCCTGAGCCCCAAAATATATTAATTAGTATATAAAATACTGCTACTACTAATAATAATACAAATATAATAATATGATCACAACACATTCACTTCCACCTGCACAAGCCGAACTGAATCTGAATAAATTGCTTACTCTGTTGACATTCAAACAACAGATTTCACAATAAATAATATTAATATTCATAATAAATGAAGCCAAGATTATCATTAACACATTTCCACAACATTTCATACAAGGGAGATTTGTCCTATTGCTTGTCTTTGTGTTTAAAAAAAAATTAATAATAATTATTAGTAGTGTTAGTATTAGTGGTAAAATTGATTTGGCAGGTACCTTTATTAAATGTACAAAGCAGTGGCATATGTAAAGCCAATTACACTATGTTATGTATCCTATATGATATTTGGATGATAAACATCATACAAAGATTAGCCTATAATTTCCATAAACATAATTTGGGGCCTCAATATTTAGATTATGAGAAAACCATACAAATAATAATAATATAAATAACACAAATAATAATGTGATTAACATGAATAATAATAATGTTATAAAAATTTAGCAATAGGTTTAAATGGTACTGGCTATTTATTTTAACTTTTTAGGATATTTTCTAACACCTGCAGAGTATGGTTGGTCTGTACACAACTGAACATTTGAAACAATAAGAAGTTGAAACAATCTTAAAAATATTTTTTGTCTTTTTCTGAATCTTAAAAAGTCTTCGCTACAATATTTCACACAAATGTCTACTTCGGACTGAAAGAATAATTTCAATTTAGAACGACTTTAATTCGAAGAATGCAGTTAAGGACGACTGTGCGGGTGATGAAATGTATGTTTCCTCCTGCACCTGTGCACCAATCACTTATAACAGTTCAGCCCTTTGTAATTTAGACCACAACCACATTTCCAATAGAAAGCATTCGCATCATGTCCGAAAAATGTATAATCCACACAATTGAAGATTGCGTACCCTACGTGCTGCAGTCTAATTTCATTTGAATCACCCTTTGGGAAGAATGAGTCTGGTTGCAGATAATAATACAGTTTGGGAATTTCTCTCTTTGTGGATAAAAGTAGAATACAACATAATGATGAGCACAGCCAACAGCTAAAGACAGCAGATTTCAATACAACACAGGGTGGTAGCCTATATCGGTACCGGGGGATGGGGGGGGGGCTGAAATCACTCTGACCATTAGTTAGCTATACATACAGTATAGTGCTTTGCAATCTGTGGCAGATGACGATCTATCAAGAGTAGCCTACCGTGCAATAACAATTGTGATATTTGGCTATCGTAAATATGTGGGGCCCATAAATGGCCCCAGAGTCTGTATAATGTTGTCGCCGAGAGAGAAAAAATGTGCTACACAATAATTAAAGCTTGCATTCCGCATAGGACCATTGATGTTGTTGTATATTTTGCATGAGGTGAAAACGGTTATAATGTAGCCGTTATAATTTTGTGACAAAGCGTTTGCAGCTGTCACAGGACCGGTTGACGAAGTTGAGGGGTATGTGCACTGGGAGACGGAAGGGGTTGTGTAGCGGGGAAAATCTATACAGCGGACACAAATGGATGATTAAATACACGGTAGAATAATTTTCACTTACGTCCTTTGCACGGGTTTTCTCCTTTTACGTCCAGCATACATGTTGGGGCTTAACCAAGAGCCTACAATTTATCCCAAAATTGAGTGTGCAATATTGCTCGACCTACATAAAACTAGCATAGAATCGACACTCATTTATCTTCGAAAGCAAGGGTAAACATACGAAAAAAAGTAGCTTGTACAGGTGTATAAATTAACCGGTCAGTTTCAAAATCTTCAACGATGCTGGGTTATACAAAAAAAATGCTATTATTTATTATTTCATGGTGAAGAAAGGTACCATTTATAGTTCTACAGAATCCCTCGGCAACGCTACATCAGTTAGGTTTTACCGTTTGTATAGTGCAAAAAAGTAAATAATGGAACACGACAATCCATTCAGCCGCCAAACAACTATAAAATCGCGCTGTCCTAAAATAACGTTTTAATATTAACATTAATAAAAAGACCAGAGTTAGCAAGTACTTCTCCTCTTCTGCATTTTAGCGGTCTGGTAACCTACAGTTCTGCAGTCTCTATGTTCATTTCGATCTGCTCTATTCTTTAAAAGCAACATGCACGTGCCCATTCACAGAAACACTACACGTTATCAGTAAATGTCTGCAAAAAAAAAGAAAAAAGTGTATGCAGCCTTCTTTAATGCATCTTAGCAAAGCTTGTTTGAAGAGACGAAGATAGCGCGCACCCGACCTTGGCAACCTTCAACGACCATGTCATGCCAGATTCGGGCACACGCACTCAACGAAGCAGGTGACCTGGCGATCCACTCAGATTTGTGCGAGAGCGCGCAAATGGCAGAAGCCCTGAGAGGTTTACAGGGGCAACGGAAAAAATATCTCCTGGAAACACGATCGAGCGCGTCCGTGATTGCGCGTTCTCGAATAACGTAATTTGTCCTATCGCAGGCCAGTTTAGAAGTACGGGGTTTGTACCGAGTTTGAATGGTTTTTGCCGTGGTTAGGTCGGAGGTTATTTTTTGTTGTTAATTTAGCGGCTTATTATACAGTGTGTAGAAATAGCATACTAGTGTTAAACTCATACTGTAATATTGGCAATAATGACATTAATTTAGCATGGAATCACAATCATAATGTACCACATGTATATAAATGTATTTTATTTCCCGTGATATTTCCAAATAGTTGATCATTTTGACATTTGAATACCACTGAAACAATGAAATTCAACTGCAATGGATTTCAAGCCATACTGAATCTATTTCTGTATAAATCGAGATCTATAAAGAATATCAACTGACATGTTATAAATTACAGCAACACAACTTTTTATCAATAAAGAAGAAAGTAACATTGGCATAAATAAAGAAGTAGAAGTAGTAGGCCAGTAGTAGAAGAAGAAAAATTGGAATAAATCGAAGATAAGGGGAAACAGATATGTGGTCTGATTGAAGTCTGCCAATAGTGACAAATAGTAGGTCTACTAGAAGCATGGTTATCATTTACTGTCCCTGGACGGTAAATACAACGAGTGCATCTTTATTTTAATGGGCGGATACCTTTTAATTTCTCATTGGCCGAAACTACTTCAACAAGTTCAACAAGTAGTGCCGGTGCTCGTCGTAGGGACCTTTGTATCTGGTAAAAAGGAGTGCATATCCAGAAAATAATGTAACTATATGAAAGGAAAGAATTTGCACAGCAATTTGCTAATTTATTGAACCAAAGACAAAAGCTGACGCGTTTCGGAGGTCTCCTTCGTCAGAGGACTATAACTAAAGCCCAAGTGGATCCACTTATGTATCAATTAAGGATAAACAACCAATCATAATTAAGGACACTCTATAAACATGATTAAGTTTATCATGAAACATCTATCAAGAAACATTTCGCATGAGATACACACGTAATGGAACAGAGGAGCACATTTAATTAGATAGATAGGGACAACATGATCCAAGAACGTTTCATTATAGAAAACGTTATGAACATAGAAGTCATACAAATATTCCAGAAAGAGGTGGTGACATTGTCAATCTGCTGTTAAAACTAGAAGCATACTGGATTTTGCGCCTTCAAACAACTAGGTCTTAATGATTAAATTAATTCATCTCACGTCCCTTTAATGATTTAAAGTAGCCTAATCTTGAACTTCATCACAACGTTTTCCCACAATGTTCCGTGTTTTACTTTTTTTACTTTTTTTTCTAGCTCAGTCCAAAATCTACTTTTTCACTTCTCAATCATTATATTCTTCATCATAACCGCTGCCAAATGACATATGAAAATTGTAATATATTCAACAAGACGGTACAATGTAAAAATTACATGCGGGGTGGGGGTGTGGTCATATTGATTTACTACTGCCATTAAGCATGCTGCGACAATCATCTTTGCTGAAAGAAAATCTGAAAAGGTCAGTGGAGCTAGCCTATATATAGAACAACAAAAGGATCTAAGTTTGTGCCTAGAAGCAGTAGTTAAATGAGTATCTATGTTTGTTTAAACACAAAGGTAGTCCCAGTGGAGGTGATCCATGCAGTCAGGGATATGTGCTTATGCTCGAACCACAACAGGAAAGGAGATGTTTTAGTGTTTTGGTTGTGTTCTGAGGGTTCTGATTGGACCTTAACACCCTAGTCCTCTTTGATGTCATTGGTTGTCCTGATTGTCCTGAAATACATCTCAGATGAGCCAGAAAGTTACACATATAGCCTATATGAAAAATGTTTAACACAAAACGTTATTGCAACTTTTAAAAATGTTGCAGTAAGTTGTGGTGAATGGTAACAACAACAACAACAACAACAACACTGTAGCATCATTTTACAACATTTAAAAAACATTTTTGGCATGTTTACGAACTGACAAAATCATGAGAACACAATGTTTTTACAGCTTTCCACAACCTACATTTAAAAATAAGTTATTTGATTAGCAGTTTTTTTGCACATCTATGCAACAGTGTGGTGTAATGGTTAGAGAGTGAGGCTTGCATCGAGAAAGCGTTATGTTGAATAAGTCAGGTTTCACATAACTGTCACTTTATTGTTGAATAAATTACATTTCACTACTGAAATGTTCTATTCAAATTATTTCTCATTTTTTTGTGTGGAATGTTAGTGTGGATCTCTTAACTTTTTGTGATGTCTAATCTCTAAAAAATACTTTACATCCAGTACAACATCATTTAAATAACGTACACATATGTGTATTCTGCACCCTCTTGTGGTCACAAATATATATCAAATAATCTTTCTGCATTAGGAGTCTGGGCAGTGGGTGTTTTATAGTTCAAGAACAAATTTAAGATTAGCTGTTTAACTGTGATCAGTTTCAATCATAAATATATTGTATATATATATATATATATATATATATATATATATATAGTATAACCACCGATTTAAGGGGCTATTCAATTCTAACCATCTCTGGGTTGATGAATCTCTCCATCTGAAAGCTCATATCAGAGACTGACTCCTGCTGAAGTAGTGGAATAATTCAAACTTGAATAGTAATAGAATAATCCAGTCTGGGAAAAACACACACAACAAAAAACGACGAATATCAGAAGGCCATTAAAAACCTCTTTAATAATATAAAGATGAAATATAACATTGAGAAGCAGCACGATGGGTTATTGTTAATACACTGTAAGAAGCTATTTAAAAGCTACATGTTATATACTGTATTAAAAAAACAAAAACATTTTTATCAATATTTTTGTCAATAAAGGCTTACAGATTAAACAGTTGTGGAAAATGTACAAAAGATATATATGGTACGTGAGGGCCTTATAAGGACATGTGGTGTGAAAAACAAAACGCATAGCGTGAAAAAAGAGACTACATAATACACTGATACTGCATTTCAAATAGAAACTTCACCTCACGTATAATCCATTACAAGAGCAGGGAAAAAATACAATAAAATAAACAAAAAAGCATCTGCAAAAGCTAGTGCTTCCATTCCTATAAATCAAGCAGAAAACTCCAAAAAACTTGAGGACTGACCACAATTGGACTGTGCCCAATTGAGCAGATAGTAATTTTCAAACATTCTCAACATTTAGATTTTTGAGGTAATGTTAAAGCAGGTAATACAGCAAATGAATTGTTTGGCAGTCTGCGCGCATTCTTATAAATTCCCTCATTAAAAAAAAAAAAAAATCTGATTCAGATTTTTTTTTACCCTATTTTTCTCCCGATTTGGTGGCCAATACCCTCGTCTATGTCAACTATCCCTTTCCCTCGTACTACGAGTTTGTCGTCTGCAACTCCGGGACCAACAGTAAAAAAAGCAAACTGAACCACCTCCTCCGAGACGGAACCCGCCAAGCCGTCAACTGTTACTCCAACAAACAGACATTGCACACGGCGACCTCATGACGGCTTCCCCCCCTCCCCCTTGGGCAGACAGCCAATCGCCACCCCCCAAATGGGTCTCCTGGCAAGAGCTGTGTGGGCAACCTCTACTTTGAATAAGTGCCTTTACCGGTCATGCCACCTGGGCCCCCACAAATTCCCTCATATTAACACTCTCCATCACCATGTCTACAAATTCATTTTTAACCAAATTCATGGTAACAATAACAAAGTCTGTCTGATAACTTTCTCCACCCATCATTCATTTCATATAGTCCAAGATTAGGGTGACCAGATGTCCTGAATGTTGACTTGTTGTCACACGACTCGTAACAACGGACATTGTCCCATATTTTCATAAAATAATAACATAACGGACAAATCATTTGTTAAAATGAAAATAAGGTTATCACGACTCTTAGATTAATGCCACTATTCTACATTTAAAATAATTTCCTTTCTTTGTGTAGGGCTTTTGAAAGCACACAGCTGTATGTCATGTCCTGTTACATAGTGTGGTGGAGTCTGTCACTGATGCGTTCACAATAATACATAGCTGCCTTTACTTCCTTGTCTTCACTGCAAGGCACAATGCATGTCCCTTCACACACAGACACAAAAAAAACACATTTCAATGAATTAACAATAAATTGTGAATAGAATGAAAGATAGTTCTGCTTTGGTATAGGAGATGAATCAGAGAGCAGGTATTGAAAATGTAGTTCCCATGGTAAGTCCATAGTTTCAGCACCCATGTCTTTGTATTGAACAACTAACCTTTCACATGCGGCTGCATAGCTGCTGCTGTGACTCCTAATACATACAGTACACTTTATCAAACCCATTAAATTTCGCAATACTTATGTAAAAAATACATTCTATACATCAAGGAGTAACTGATTAATAATTTCAAGAGAAAGCTACAGAGCTTCGGTGCATTTTCCTTTCATTAGATGGAGGATTTAAATATCTTTAACTTTGGTATATTTATTTGGGGTGAATATCATCATAAGAGCTACAAATATTGATGACATATTGCATCAGCTAAATTATATTAGCTTTGGCAAATTAGACAATACAATTATTTTGTAGGTTATTAATTCATTCTTACATAAAGTACTGTACGCACAGTACACAAAGTATTCACAAAACACACATACAGACATTATTTATAAATCTCCATCTGAATAATACAACTAATAAGGCACAGGTTTGTTATAGTGCAGCAGGAAGGCCACAATCAACATCCTTTATGGATTACCTACTGTGCTGGTTGAAGTCTGCATAGTCAATGGTAATGAAGTTCAGGGGAAAGAGTCTATTGATCACACATTAGGTTAATCTATTAGTGTGCCTCTTTCCAACATTCTATCCACTTTCACATGGTGCAAGTATCACGCCATTTTATGACAAATGGGGACTACATTTTCAATAAGTTCAAACTTAGTCACTTCCTTCTTGAGTGTTTTACCAATAGAAGCACAAGCTAATACAAATGCATGAACACCAAGTCTATGTACAACAAAAAGCAAGGACAAACAAGGAATGGCTCAATGACACGTTCATTATTTCAATTAAATGCTTATAAAAATATAAAAGTTGCATGTTTTTTTAATCAATACAAAGCTGGATGAATAAATGATATTCTTTATAAACATTCTTTATAAAGTCATCATAACATTCTGATTAACATATGTTGTTATTATATTTTGCAAGGATATTTTCAGGCTAAACTGTTAAAAGAAGACAAGCAGAGGAGTCTTCTCAGAGAACACTTTTTGCATGACATGTTACGGTATGCATTGCCTGTAATCACTGCAAAACCAATGTTCTTATCTTTAAATTACAGATGATTCCTGGGAATGGCCTCAGCTTGTACATTCTCTCTCTTTCACTCACTCACTTTATCTCAACAAATGGTTTGGAACTGTTTTTCTTGGCGTCACCTTTCACTTCCCCCTTTCCAATGTGGTGGCCTCATTCCATTTGCTTTAATATGCCATGATAGTGCCTACGCCACTGTTGGAAGCGGGAGATCACTGGAGACACACAAATCACGAACTAAAATGTGTTATGTATTTCCCACCACTATGAAACAACCATGCACAACTGTGCAGTTATGTTAGCAAAAACAGTTGTTACTGTCATTTATTGTATGAAATATGATAATGTTTGATAACTGCTAACTAACTAACTAACTGCTAACTAATGTCTATCGCTGTATTACTGCACTGATCTCTTGTGTGAACTATGATTGTTCCTACCATGTATTTATGCACATCTTGTAAGTCGCTCTGGATAAGAGCGTCTGCTAAATGCTTAAAATGTAAATGTAAAATGTACTAACCTGTTATGGCGCACCAACTAGCTAGCTAGCGCTAGCTAGATTAACATCTATTCGCTACTAACGTTAGCTCAGTTAATTGAGTGAGTCAATAAAGTGAAAATGTTAACACACTTATGTGGAAATTCTATTCAATTAACAGTACTAACATGGCTTGCATAGTATACCATAGTATTCAACATGGTATACTCGTTTAAAAAAGTGATGAAATGTCGTATAAATTAACAAGAGCACCATTGTATTTGGATTGTGTGTCTCCAGCCAGTTGTTGCTATGTACGTTGCTATGCTGATGACACTGCACTTTCATGGCGTATTGAAACAGCTTTCCATTTTGGAGTCGGTGGTATTCCAACAGACTGTCAGTGATCTGCTCTGCTCAATTCCCAGGAATCCAGCTCTAAAGGATGGCAATACTGTATGCCCCTCCATTACTTCATTATACTGTCTCATCGTTGATAACCTAACCAGCCATGTGTAACTCCATTAGTTTCCACAGCTCTTGCATTTTCTGCAAATCGAGACTGACAAAAGACAAAAACAAAAACAAACAAATAAATATATTCCACAGCGACTTATTTCTTGTTGGGCTCCAAGCAAAAATGGATGGGCAAATCATATCCGAAGCATCCTGGTCGAGTATCTGTTCCCGAGGCATGATCCTCACTAGTTCTGCAGCCTAGTGGGAGCATTGAAGGATCATATGCTTGTTGGGTTCACGCTGCAAGAGGAGACTTTTTCCAAGGACATGCTAATAGAGGGAAGTTCCATAGGCACTTGTGAGGGCACACATAGATAGTTCTGTGTCTTTTTGCTTCAAGTGCTATATTTCTCACCAGTCTCTCGCAGTCTGTCTGTTGGAAAGGGCAAGGACGCCCCCCTAGAAGTCGCTGCAGTTGGTTTGATTGTCCTCAGAAAAAAGTGTGGTTCCATCAGTGAGGGAAGGGATGGAGAGAGATCCATTTTCCTCTAACAGACAGGTTGGCATCTGAGGAGGAAATCAGACCAAATATTAGCATAAGGCAGACGATTTTTGGGAGAGAATAGTTTCTTATGCCAGGTAAAACCTGTGTTTGCCGTTGATCTGAATGGGACAACACGGGTTATCAGACCTGGGTTTGCGACCCTGGTCACGACCTGGGTTTTACCTGGGTCTGACCTTGCTCGGCTGCAGTATGAAAGGGGTAGTCCCGGGGTAAATACTTAAAAGTCGGCATGTTCTTGGTAAACAAACCTACTTTTTTCAAGCAGCAAGCAAGTTTGCGAGTCGAAACCGGCAAGAATTGGCAAGATTTTGAAGTGAGAGAGCTTATGTCCATTCGAGGGGAGGCAGAAATAGTAATGCAATGACACCACATGGCTACTGTCTATGAGATAACGTACTTGTCATATTTGTTATGACAGTTGTCAATCAATGACTAACCTTAATTTTTCTGTGTGACAAACTAAAACAAGGACGTTTAGGTCAGAGGTAGCAAGCTTTCTACTATTAGCCGTTTTATCTTGATGAATCTTGAACTGCGAGTACCGCGAAAATAGGCTATTATACTTGTGTCAATGTAGATGTGTTTATACTGATTTTCACGTCAACAAGCTTGTGTTTTAGAATATACCTATGTTTTAGTGAATTTCCCAGTATTTCAAGGATTACTAGGGAAATGACTTCCGTTTTTTGCTAACTTTTTGTGATTCACGTTGCTGAAAGTCAATGGAAAATAAATGTATAACTCATTGTTACTCTGTCGTAACTTTAGTAATTTGTATGTAAAATAGGCAACTTTGGTCTTGTTTTCATCCTTAGACTATTTTGTAATTAGTTATGTCCAATATGATCATGTATTTTATTTTATTTCATATAAAACATGTATAAAGTGTCAACACGCCATAACTCAAAACGGGCGTTTTGGTGTGGCACAGCCTGTACTTTTAGTACATTTTAATAAAAACTGTTTAAACAACTTGCATGGTTGTATTCGGTAACTTGCTGAAAGAGGCATCCTTCGCTCTCAGAAGCAAGTTATGAACAAACATAAGTCTCTGAAGAAGCAATACACCAAAGTCCGCTTTTAATGACAACCCTGCTCAGCAGTGACGTGTACGGAAGTAAACTTGCTGACCCGGGGTCTTGGGTGAATGGCGAGGACCCGGTATTTACATGTGTCCATAGTGTGGTCTGAAGGGGTCAAATGCGGGTTGAACCCATGTTCAATATCCCGTGTCAACCCCGGGTTTGTGTGTGAAAAGGGTATTCGATTGTAACATCAGACAGATATACAGCAGGCTCCGTTTTTATTCATACCTTTGATAAAGATGAGCAAAAAAGATAATATAAAAGAAACTATATATGAGGTATATTTTACGCTCAAAAAATTCAGAAAATTATATTCTTTAATAATAATGCACTGGCATGCAGCACAATCGACCGGTTCAGAAATGATCATTTTTCCCCAGAAAAATCAAGAATCACAAATATTCACACCCCTGTTATCAGTACTTTGTGGTTCCTCCCTTGGCCATTATAACAGCAAGTAATCACCTTCTGTCGTACGAGGTTATGGAACTTCTTGGAGGGTTTCCGTAACCATTGCTCCATGCAGAATTCTTCTAGTTCCTTCAGATTCTTGGGTTAACGTTTGTGGACTGCTTTTTTGAGTTCAAACCACAAATGTTCATTTGGATTCAGGTCAGGAGACTGAGGACATTCCACGTCAGGACATTGATCTTGTGCTCTGTCAACCATTTCTTAGTTTCTTTGGACATATGTTTGGGATCGTTGTCTTGTCGGAAGGCCCATCTGCGGCCAAGGTGTAGCTTCCTGGCAGAGGGAACAAGGTTTTTGGACAAAATCTCTTGGAACATGCTGGAGTTCATGGTTCCATCAAGGGTCCACCAAGATCCACCAATAAGATCCACCACCATGTTTCACCATAGGCATGAGGTGCTTTTCAACATTACTTGCATTCTTTGGACACCAAACATAACACTGATGTGCATGTCCAAAAAGCTCAATTCGGTTATAAGACCTGGTTCCAATTGTAGTTCAGATGTAGTTTGACGAATTCAAGACGCCTTTTTTGGTGAATTTTCTTCAAAAGAGGCTTCCTTCTTGCAAATATACCATAAAGGCCATCGTCATGTAGGCGTTGTTGAATGGTAGCTTTAAACACCTTGTAACCCCAAGATGCCAGGTTATTTTGGAGATCTTGAACTGTGCCCGTTGGACTTCTTTTTGCCTCTTGAACCATCCGTCTCACTACACGTTGGGGCAAAATAGACTTACGTCCTCTACTTGGCAGGTTAGCCACTGATACAGTGGCCTTAAACTTCCCAATAATTGACACAACAGTGGAAAGCGATATCCTTTAACCTTTTAGTTTTTTGGAGCCATCTCCTGATCTGTAAAGGCCAATAACCTTTTGTCTGATGCTTTCAGGGAGTTCTTTGCCTTTCACCATGATGATGGCTGATCACAGTATTTCAAATGTATGTTCCCTCCTTTTTGCACCCAAGGGAAACAGGAAACCATTGTAGGCCACTGTATAGTTCTATAACCTTCCAATGAACTTCAAATAAGTTGTATAATTATTAAGATTTGTTTTTGTTGGATTAAATTAAAAATAATAGTTCGGGGTATGAATATGATCCAGATGTTTTCTGGGAAAAAATATTATTAATAAAACAAAATATGTGTTTCTGCACAATTGTATTTGTATTATAGGTTTTCTGAAAAATTTGAGCATACAATTTACCTCATTAATGATATAGTTATACTTATATTTTATACAATCTCTTTTGTTCATCTTTATCAAAGGTATAAATAGAAACAGAGCCTACTGTATGTTTGTCAAAATTGCACAAGACTGGTCGGCCGATAATTATTCTATAGCAGTTCTATTCTGGACAGCACCAGGGTTAACTCAAGTTTTTTCACCTTAAAATGATAGTTCAGCCAAAATTGATGTTGGTATAATTTTTTCATTTCAATATGCAACTATGCAATCAAAGGCAAGCTATTAGAAAATGTGTTTTCTACACGAACCAACAAACCAAGAGCTATCATCGTCAGCATCAATATCTGAAAAACAACTGGAGTCCACGTACCCACAGGTAGCATTCTCAAAATGACCTCTTAATAATCTCTAACCAAGCCGCTCAGTCAATTGGTGAATTTGGAAGTTTATGGTTTATTGACATCTTAGCTGCTATTATTTTTGCTAATAGAAGTACATCGTTTCAAAAAGTGCACAAGCATATCATTGTTTTACTTTGTTTTGAATTGTTTAAGCATACATTTCTAAGCTACTATTAAAATATCATCCAAAATTTAGAAACAAAATATAAAAACAATTGAGATAGGTGAGTTAACTATGTAATCAACTGCTTTAATTGATCAATTAAGTGCTGAGTAACAATGAAAACCAGCAGGCCCTGTCGCTCTACAATTACAATACTTCTTAACTTATTAGTTAGATAAGGAAGACCTGTTCCATGACAACTGGAATGGTCTAGCCTATATAAAAGGTGGTAAATGGTGGCGTGATTACCTGTGTTGGTCCATTGTAGTTAAGATACTGCTGTGGTGCCATCAGACTTTCTGGAGAGAAGCCGGGGGCCATCTTGCATGACAGGGGGGCAATGCCGAGGGCTTCCTGTTGGATGGCTGAGCTACCCATGATGGGCTCAGTGGAGTTCCTCTGGAAGTAGCAGGATGCCTGCGGTTGGCTCTGGCTGTGGGTTAGGTTTTCGTTCTCACGTGAAGAGAGAGAGGTGGCTAGCGCAACTCTGTTGAACTGCATCCCATTGACAGGAGTGGATGAGCTGCTCTCGAACATGCAACTGTTGGTTGATGGAACTGTGTTATCCACCAGCACTACCTGGGGAGGGTACATTTCATTGGGGGTCTTTTGAGGTCCATAGCCAGTACTACAGTGCTGTGAGTTCTGAGGCAAAATACCTACAAGTGGGTTTCTTTTGAACTCTGGAATCTGACTGTAACAGTTGGCTGGATGTTGATGACTATTTGGCAATGTAGTAGGAAGCTGCTGCTGCTGCTGCTGCCATGGCTGTAGCCTTTGATTATTTTGAGTCTGAAGTGAAAAATGTCCTTGAAGGCAGGCACCTGGTTCAGGCTCCAGGACGAGGTCTCGCTGAGCTAAAACATTTGGGGTACAGGCTTCCAGCAGGTTGTCTGCAAAGTTTGAATTTGGGATAGAGGGGACCCACCCATTCTCCTGACCTGAAACTATGTGGTTCGATTTGTTGACAGAACTTTGCTGCTGAAAGGTTATTTGCTGGGCTGTAAGCCCAGCCTGCTGTTGGCTCTGGAAAGGCAGAGCCATTGTATTGGGATGTACCTGCCTTGCCATGGCCTGAGCAGCTGTCTGCATCTGTTTCTGGGGCAAATGGCCAAAACTATTCAGCTTGGCAGGATTGAACATAGTCTGTGCATCAGGAGGTTTATGTCTGACCTGGTTCTGCAACTGAGCACAAGGCCCAGACAAGGTAGCATTAAGGGAAATCTGGTTGCTCTGCCCCAAAACATTCTTGGAAATGGGTTCTGTGAGCCCCACAGACTGAGTGAACATGCCACCTGGCTGCATCTGCTGAAGTGTGGGCTGTATCTGTGTGGGACCTTGCAGCCCCATGGGGACTTGCAAACCCACATGTGGGAGCTGCTGCAAGCCTCGGACTCCATTTCCTGCTACCTGAAGGCTTTGCCCTCCCATTCCAAGGTAGCTAGCCTGGGGGTTGTCTGTGATCACCTGGTTTTGGGGATCACTAAGCAATGCACTTTGGTGACTGAAGCTCTGGTTGACGGGTAACACAGGGTTCTGCAACTCCTCAACTGGCAGACTCTCCGGCACCCCTACAAAAGCATTCTGGTTGCTGAGAGGGTTGGCAGGGAAACCATTGGGTGGGACGGATCCGAGGGGATTGACTGGCTCAGAGTTGCTCATGCTCTGGCCCAGGCCGTTTCCGTTGAACAGGGCTTCCTCCACGTAGGTGAGGATGTCATTGTTGAGGATGTCATTGAACTCATCGGATATGTCGCTGTCGTCAATGTTCATCCTCAGCAGAGTGTTCTCCCACTCCTTCAGCTCCATGGTGTTCATGTCCATGTCCTGGAGGGAGCCATTGGTTATGATCTGCTCCAGAGTGTCAATCATGGCTATAACATTGGCCTCCTCCTTGATTCTGCAATTAGACTTTGGGGCCCCCTGCTGCCAAGAACTGCTGGGGACATTGACGAGCGCATGGCTGTCCATAAAGGCACTGTCCAGGGTGACCTGGGAGTCAGGGGGCTGGATGTAGACAGACTTGTCCTGCTGTAATATGGAGCCCAGGAGAGACTTGGGATCCAGTAACTTCTGATCTAGCATCTTCCTCATCATAAAGGCTTTGTCACCGCCTGAGATGTCAGCCATATCCAGAGTGGGAGTGGTTTCATAGAGGACACCCTCTCCGGTGGCAAAGTGGAAGGGCAGCTGCATCTTCCTCTGGCGTAAATGTTCCTCACCCTCTTCGTTTCTAGGGAAATTAACAGTGTTATGGTTATTAAGGGATGTGATCATTAAAGGAGCAAAAATGCCATGGATCGGATTGGAGTTTGGAGTGAGTTTTGTCTAATCAATACTTACGTCAAGGCTCTCTGACGTGCGATGATAAAATCAGGCCTTCCTCCTTTGTACACAAGCCTGGCATTCGCTTGAACCCAGACCCAAATCCCAGCTTTAGTCAGGAGTCTAAAGACAGTGAAACCACTTTCACCTGTTTTTATCACTGTAGAAAGAAAAAGAGCACGTTAAAAAGTGTGTCACACTGAAGTTCTGGCAAGTTCATAATAACAAAATAAAATGAATTCAAGGAGGTAAACAATAGACAATGGCCGGGATTCAATCTAATGAATTTAGACTAAATATGGACAAATGCAATTCAATCAAATCAAACGAAACCTTCTTGAAGTATGTTTAACACACCACTACGGTGGTGGAAGTAAGAGATTGTACTCTCAAAAATGTGTACTCACAAATTAACACCATGTGTTGCCTCTGATTGACCAGGCAGTCCCAAAAATACCTGCCTTTTTGGGCTAAATCTGTCTGTTCGGGTTGCAGTTCATGCTATATTATGATTAAAGTTAACATCTCACTATTACAGCATGAGGAAGATATTTCACCATGGCAAAATTGATTGTTGGTACTTCAAAATGATTTTCAACCATCCTGGTAATGTAAAAAAAAAAGATATATACACATATCATGAAATGAAATACATATACAGTATAAAATAATAAAAATAAATAATATATATTTATTAAATTATATCTGCCAAATATATCAAAATGTATTAAACTTAAGTTAAAATATAGATCGGTATTATAGTGATTGCTGGTCCAAGGTCATTACATTCATCATCATATGTCTGCTTTGCTTAAAAGCCACACAAATGAGGCAAGCAACCCATATTAGGTGAAAAGATGATGTCCAATAGAAACGTGTTTCAATCAATGTGTTATCCTTCAGAGAGTTACTGTAAATGCTAACCGTTTTAACCAGGTGAAAGCTACATTATGTGTATGTATGACATCTGTTAAAATGTTGAACTCCTTAATCATCTACAAACACATCAGAATATACATTTTCACCAAATACCTGAAATTACCTGTTTATTACCCTCCTATTCATTTTTACATAAAATAATATTCTACATATGCCACAAATATTAAAGACAAATGGGAAACAACTACATTAGTTAATTACTTTATAATGATATTAATTTTATTATCATTAATCATTATAGTGAACATTATAGTTAAATTATATATTACATTATAGATCATTATAATGTTAACTTTTAAATTAATGTAACCTTTTCTTGGAGAATGTTACATTTCATAAATAAAACAGAAGAGATTGTAAAGTTGGAGACAGGGGATCTCTTGCCCTTTAAGAAAAGCTCTTGCCTCAGATTTCAGCAACAGCAGATTTCCTGTTTCCTGGATTTTCAATCCTTATGAGCATGACGCAGATCCTTAAGGCCTCTACATGCTCGAGTGACAGCAATGCGACAGCAACGCGACAGCAACACAACCAGGGCTCTGCAACATCAACGCAGCCTCTGCGACCTATGCAGAGGGTGTTGCAGAGGATGTCGCGTACCTATCACAAAAATCAAACTCGCGACCACAGCGCAACATTTCGCGTAGATGTTGCGCATCATTGATTGGTTGGTTAGCGAATGGAGGCGGAGCTGTCATAGTCATAGTTCATTGAGCTAATACATCAATTTTTTATATTTGACATTTTAAGCATTTAGCAGACGCTCTCATCCGGAGCGACTTACCAGATGTGCATTAATACATGGTAAAAACAATCATAGTTCGCACAAGAGATCAGTGCAGTAATACAGCGATAGACATCGTTGTTGGCAGCTGCATACCATACCTGTATATATCTATGTTAACGTTAGCTAAGCAAAACTATCGATATCTATCTAGCTAGCTAGCTAGCAACCTGGTATCACGGCCAAATAAAAGTAGCTAACGCTATAGATAGCTATCATCATTTGTTCCACACGGTATAAAATGAACCAGCTTCAGAAAAGATTGGCTGAAGAAGTTTGAAGGTACAGGAGTTTCCCTACTTTCATGAAAACTTTACCGACCTTGTTCAATACATTGACGCCTACTAGTGTACAGAACTGTAAGGACACCATGTCGCATAGGTTGCGTAGAAGTATAAATTGCCGAGTGTTTGCGACATTGTTGCATTGCGCAAACCACGAAGATGTCGCACAAGTTATACAGGAGCATGTAGAGGCCTTTATGACCATAAGGTTGGTTCAATTGAATCCGTATTAAACTCTTGTTTGAATGAATTGCAGATTCCCTTATTTGGTCTAGATTCATTACATTGAATTTAGGCCAATATGTGAGCACAATATAATGATAATTTCTATGTAAATTAAAAACAGGATAAAAGGAATATACACAAAAACTCACTTCTAATATGGTTGTCCGCGCAGTGCATCATATCAGCAGCATGAATAAACTGGTATCCGGAGCCTCTAGTACACAGTTCCATTTCAGTATATCCCAAAACCACTTTTCCTCTGAAAGGAATGAAAAAAATTAAATACATGAATTCTGAATCCAACAACAAACTAGACACTCAGGGATCAACTGACATTTAATTCAGATTTTGTCTCTACAGGGATGAGACTTCTCAACTGCTCAACCTAGAGGGAGTTCCTTTGTGAAGGTGTAGGTACCTGGTGTCAATGCCCATGGGCTGAAAGTCCAGCTTGTGTTTTGTCTGGAAGATGAGCGTCTTTGTCCTGATCTCCAGGATGGAGGGAGCTTGAATGGGCATGGCAATGACAAACAGGGCCAGGTGAGGGTGGGCCATGGTCCCATCCTCAGCCATTTTGTTCTGCCCATGGAGGTACTTCAGCCGTCCCCGGAAGTTAAGAGCCTGGATGTGCCAGAAGAAGAACACCATTCTCAGCACAGGTATAATAGGTATAATATTACATGCAATAGAGTGCCAACCAGAGTTTAGCCAGAAAATATGAAGAGTGTGTTCCCAAAACTCACTCAAGTCCCTTGAGCAAAAGTGGACTGAGTGACTTTTGGATAAACACATATACATTCAGTATGTCCAGTTCCTAAAGGTTAAGCATCGCAGACAAAGTGATCCCTCCACTGGCAAAGATTTCATTGTAACTCTCTCTCTTTTGCAAGATTAAGGTAGCATTCTTTTCTATTACACATTGTTACTTTGTGCAGTACAGTAGTGAATGACAATTCTGGTGCTGGGAGAACAATATGCTTTTAGTTTGTCAGGAAGATTTTATCTGATGTTTACCAGGAAGCCAGAGGAGTTGTCCAGCAGACAGCGGAATCGACAGCAGAAGCTCCTCTCCAGGAAGGATGAGTTTTCAGGCGGGATGTGCTGGGGGTCATAGGTCACGATGTTGCTGGTAATGTCACTGCTACTTTGCATGCCTGGAAAATAATCCAGATAATAAAACATAGACAGTTATTGTTGACACAACTGACCATTGTGTTTATGCTTTAGTGCTTTTGACTAATTTAGTGAATGTTGAAGCTCACTGCAAGACTAGAATATATACGTATACAGTAGTCATTCTGTCTTGTAGCATGCAGTGTTCTTCCTCCCATAATATTAATAACCATTGCCCATGGCACTCACCTTCTCCGTCTTGGTCAGAGCTAAACTCTGTGGGATTGAGCGCAAAGTGAAGCTGGCGTCTGAACATGGCACGGTCGTCTGTGTGGATTAGTTCAAACACACTCTGATGGACCACGTCGGACTGAACAGAGGAAAACAAATGGACAACAATAAAAATAAGTTAAGTGATGAGTGTCCGTTGAGGTGTACATGTGTGAGATGACGGGTCTTGTTGAGGCAGCATACACTGCACTGGATATCCCCTTAATCATAAATCGGCTGTCTTAAAGACTCACAGCTTTGGAATGATTGTTCTAGAACATGGCCAATGTGTTGACCCATAATGGCTGGTGTAACTTAGCTTTTCACCCTAGCTGTGCTATTTCCTCTCTATTCAAATCTGCACCTGGGCATAACTTTCCCAGCACAATCCCTGAAGTAATTCCATGCTCAGCAGGCATAAACAAACAGTACTCGTGGTGTTTGCACCAATCACTGTGATTCAGTTATGACTTTAGGTCATAAGCGCAGTACACTTGAACAAGGTGAACAGCTACATATTGAATTCAGACCAAGGTTAGTATTGAGTTGATTATAACAGCTGAATACATTTTTAGATTTAGGTGATGTGATGTGAAATTAAATTAACGTTAACCTAAAGGTGAACAATTAGTTACAAAGTTCAACAAGAACAATGGACATCATAAGACCAACAGGACCTAGCATAAAGAAGAAAATCAGTCATATTGATTGCAAAACTGTCACTAGTTAGAGCTGACAGATAATATATGCAAAATAATTTCCTTCAACTTACTACCAAAGTGTATTATGAGTATTTATTTATATATCGCATGGATTTTTAGCAGACGCTCTTATCCAGATCGACTTACAGTTTACATTTCTTTACATACATTCCATTTACACAGCTGGATATTTACTGAGGCAATTCAGGTTAAGTACCCTACTCAATGGTACAACTGCAGTGACCTGGGAATCAAACCTGCAATCTTTGTATTACAAGCCCAGTTCCCTAACCATTATACTACACTGGTACATAACTACAAGGAATACAACACATTTTAAACATGCCTTGAGGCAACAAGTATGCTCTAAAAATGCACAGAATTTCACAAAATAGACCCTAAAAACAAACTAAATTAAATATCCTGGCTCCATCATGCAGCCTCTCTACATCTCTACATGGCCCCCACAGCTAAATCCTTTCAAAATTCTGGGGAATCAAATCATATGGTTGCTTCAGCTGCATGTTGAATTAACCATGTAATCTATTCATGCTGCCTTTTTGTTAAATAAAAGCAATATTTTCAAAGCTAAGACAGCTCTAATACATGCTGTGTGGGTTGAAGTGTATGTGTTTGCGTATCATACACAGAAAGTCAGGAAATAAGACTGTCGTCTGGACACGTTTTGTGAAAATCCTGTTTGGATGACAAACGAAGAAGTCAAGCATATCACAATATCTGCCCCCAGGGTACATACAGTGAAGTTCCAACTTTCTCTAGTGCTCAAAACAGCATTTATCTCAGTTTTTAAAAAATCACTGCGCTGCAACAATCCAACACATTGCTGTTTGTGGTATGAATTTAATCTGTGGCCTGAACAAACGGATCCGCTCTTTTCCACACTTCCTTGTTTTTGTGATTTTAGATGGCTGGCTAATTGTTTGTTTTGTGCTTTGTGCTGCTTTGTGAATTTCTGTCTGAAAATAATTAATTAAATTCTGCACTGCACTGAAAACAAAAGAGAGAAAAATACAACAATGAATATATAGGTAACTTCCATTAAATTAGCCCTTATCATTTTGACATCTCTTTTATGAAAAATCTAAATTGCAAAGACAAAATAAGTAAAGGAGAAGCAGTACATTATGCTAACAGCCAGACATTTCCATCAACACCTTTTCATATGTTGGTTAGGAAACCGGCAAGTTCTGGAAAGTAATGTTGGTGAAAAATGTGATATTCAACCCATATCAAGGAATATGCCATGGCCTAATGAAGGATTACAAACAAAACACATTTTCTTTTTAACTTATTTGAACAATAAAGACATTTTGTATTTCCATTTCTCTCCAAGTGTGGCTGGATTTCTTATAGCCAAGGAATATATTCTTCACGCATGGTACTTGATGTACCTAAAACGAAATGGTACAATGGACTAAAAGGTACAATGGACTGGACTGATCGATTAAACAGATATGCACAGTGAAGCAGTTGAAACATTCTTTATGGCTCACCTGATGGAAGCCCAAGTAGTCCTGTATGGTCGGAGATGCATAGAAGACATATCCCTCCGCAGTGACCACCATGACAAAACCATTCAGGGCCTAAGGAAACAGAGGAGGAGGCTTGTCATAAACACAGACATATCCAAGCATGAATCACACACATACACCCGTGTCAAAATGCGCACCGCCATGCACGGATGTTGTCCAACACACGTGCACACACATACACGCACACACATACACGCACAGGTGGACTGTGTACAGTGGGTACAGTAAGCGTCAAGAGAAATGTAGCACTGTTTACGCATGTGTGTTTTCATTTCGAAAAAATTAGGGAGACCAGGAATTACAAACCCTTTCCAAGATCAACACATTGTCCTGTTATATTTCCAAGTTCAATTTCAGTTCCCCTACATTAGAATTACAATCAGGCTCTCACCAAAGCAATGTCATTCAGTACATTACAGTACTGTACTGTACTACAGTGATTAGATACTTCTGACTATACCATCAAACTTTGACATCCCCACTGATTTTTTTAATCTGTTGTACACAGCAATTAGGGGCCCGTAGGGGGCAATTTTCTTGCGGGAACAAGCTTAACCATTGTGATGATGGGGACAATGTGCTGTAATCTTTTGGACTATACTCTAACCCGGAGGTCCTGACTCACTGTGGTCATTAAAAATCCCTTAAAACTTATGGACATGTTGAGTGTATTAACCCCAGTTTCTTGTCAAATTCCGAAACTGGCTCTCATAATGTCTCAGGATCCTGAGAGTGAGAGGTGGTCATTTGCCTAAAGAGAAGAGGAATGTACTCCCAGCCTTTTTAAATCAATTCCTGTAGCTTCAGCCTAAAAAAAAAAGCTACTTAAAAACAGAGGCCATGCTAGAGAGAGTAGAGAAAAGAGAAGAGAGAAAAGGCAGAGAGGTGGCTGGCAGAGAGAAAGAGTGAGGGAGGGAGCTGGTTTGGTAAACATCCCATGCAATTAGTGACCTCTTTGTTCAGGTGTTAAACATGTCAACAGAAGGGGGAGAATACGGCTTCCAGTCACGCACAGGATCCCATTCCTTATAAACAATAGGCCGTCAAAACACTCCCCCTCCATCAGAGAAAGAGAGAGAGCAGAAGAGAAGGAGAGAGAGAGAGAGAGAGAGAGAGAGAGAGAGAGAGAGAGAGAGATCATCAGATTTCTGTGGGTAGATTTGATTGGCTTTGGAGGTTTATCATTTCAAGCACACACCCCCAAGACTCTGTGCCCACCCCTACCCCTGCCTTGTCTGCCCTTATTGACCTTCCCACTTTGCACAGCTAGCATCCATGCAGTTCAATGCAAGCACTGGCGAATAATGATAACAATGCTCATTGCATCGGCATGGCAACGCCTTTGTTTTAAAACTGCCATTTTAAATTGAATTGTTCTTTCAAGCCTGGCCTATGGTATGCAGTTTGTTGTCAAATAACCGATGGCCAGAGAATGCTATGATTTTGGATATTAGACCTTTATTTTCTAATATCGAGGAACAGGTTTTAGTGTTTTAGTGTGTACATTATTGACCAAAGTCCCACCAGACATTGTGCCGACATTGAATCGCCACTTGTAGTTATACCACATCCGAGTGAGAAATGAGTCAGACTCATAGTTATGAGCATGACAAGCGAGGCTAGTATACAGGTAGAAATGTTTTAAAGTATTGCTGTTGTTTTCTCTGACAGATTCAAGTGCATTACGGACATAAAGTACACCTACATGGGAATCAGGAAACAAACCTGTTACATGCACACACCATTGCTTCCTGAAGATGATCTCCCACACCAACTGTCATTGGGTATTGAAAAGTCCCTGACACCTGCCTGCCTTGGCGAGTAAACATTGCTCAAGAACAGAGTGCCTCAAAAGCACCTGCTTTGTTCAGCATCACACACTGTGACCACACTTGGCAAAAAAACAAAATCACTGTTTTTCTTTTTCATTATTAAGACAAGTCTTTCTTTGACTTACAGTTGGCATACTTGGTCAAATGTGCTTACTTATTCATTTTTTTAACCTCTAGAAACCTGGCAGAACCAGTGAGCGTTTAAAACGTTAACACAATGCCGAGCTTTGTTCACGTCGGTTTTATTGGCATCTATTTTCCAGAATTTAAAGTATGCTAACTTTATTTCCCGGCGCTACGAGAGAACGCCACAAATCCTAGGTGGGGTGGGAGTGGGGTGTGCAATGTGAAAGGCACCGTACACAATCCAGTTTCTGTGTAGAACAACTGCAGTCAGTCAGAGAATGCACAAGTTAATGTCTTTGTGTCCCACGCTCCAGATGAATACCGTGTACAACTTGGCCGAATTATCATGTGGGGGAAAAAAATCGGCCATTAATCAAAGCAGCACCGTCCTAACACAACAGACGCAGCCCTGAAATCCATACCAAAGAATCGGGCGTGTGCTATAATTTCCTTGAAGATTATTATCATTTATGGCGTGGACAAAATATGACAGTGATTCATAAGCAATGTTTTGCGCTGAATCCAGGTGGGTTCCCGCCACATACTTGGAGCAGGAGGCTGCCTTCCGAGAATTTGACGCCATCGAGCGACATCGCGCTGTGCCCGTCTCCTCCGAAAGTGGTGGTCCTGTCCTCCAGCCAGTCATCGTTGCACTTCTTAATGGTCGCTGCAACAGAGAAAAAGAAACAAATTCACACCAGCACGCAAGTTGAAAAAGAAAAATGAAAAAAAACCTCACACAAGTCTGGAGCGGCCTGCGCCCTTCGCACATTTCATACGCTCTCTGCCAACTGCTGACATTTTTCGCATTATTTTTTTTTTTGCTCGACCCACAAACCCACTTCTCCGTCATCAACCTCCACCCTTCACCCTGTGCCCCCTCACCAACTGCCTCCCTCCCCTCTTCGGCTGAACAGCTACAGCCACATGTTAAACACCACCAGAGAGTGAAGGACAAGACCTGGCCTATCTGATTAAGTCACAGATCCTCCCCCTCTTTTTCACATTGTTTATTTATTTCCCTCCTGAGGGGAAACAGACAGGGATTAAGAGAGGCTAAGCAGAAACAACTGCATGTATACGAGTACATGACACAGTGAAACAGTGGATGCCGTTTTCTTATTCCAGATGGTTAATTAAAGCTGTAGTTCTATTTTTTCTTTTGCCCCTGAGCAGAGACCGAAGGAACACAGAGGAAACAAATGCACTCACAATCATAACAGAGCTACGAAGTAGTATTTTGTATACTCAGTACAACATGGGTCAAGAGTCATTTTGTCGAGTTACAAATAATGCTATTTGGTCCCACGTGTGCAGACTCCTTGAAGATAACGTGTACAATGTGCAAAAATGGCACCTTTAGCATCAGTCATGCTAAAGCCATCCTGCTCAGAGACTTGAGACTTGAGACCTGAGGTTAAACGATTGCAATAATGTGTCTTTGTTACAGTTAAGTGAAAAGTGAAATCACTTCAGGTACATAACTGTAACAAAGTCTTGAGTCTTTGAGCATGATCAAGGAATTGAATGACTAAGACTTGCACACTTATTTAATGCTCCAAAATAAAGTATAATGGTTTATTTAACCATGCAGGTTAACGTTCTGACTTCACTAGAACAATGAGCACCATCCCTTAAATAACACTTAAATCGTAAGAATTTACAATTCCAGACTGGGATCCAAGGCTTTTGTGCTATGGTGATATTTAACGCTCAAATATGTGTTTGATAAAGAGAGCTCACTGATTTCATATAATTAAATCCCCAAAACTGTGTTTTAAGTGAGAAGTTAAAGGTTTTGAACAAAAGACAAAAAAGACAGGGCAACACATGAACATCGAAAACCTTTCATTTCACATGTGAGCATGCAAGGTTTTCCCGCACACAGCTTTGACACCTGGTAGAGTTGGTCTACTGTACTTCAAACAACATGTAGGCTACTCACCACTGAGCATGGGCAGGCTGCCTAGGATTCAAACCTTCTCTCAAACAGCCTACTTCATATTCTAATGATAATAGTCAAAGTCAAAGTCAAAGTGTTTTATTTATCAAGTGCACAGTATAACACAAGGTCATTCTGAACAATGACATTCTTGGGACATGGCAAGCAACAACTAAGTATTAACAATAGCAGAAATATACATAAATATACAAAACAGAAAAACAGTAAACATTAAACATTTATCTATAATAGATAATGATAGTAGATTTTGGTGCTTTTGAATGTGAGCCGTTCTCAAAACCTTTAATATACATTTTTCCTCCTGGCAAAACCTTCTAATTAAACTGTTGTTACATCCACGATACATCCATGCAGCTGCGGGGACCTCTCCTGTTGCCCACACTGCTACAGGTTTGTTTATGGTGGAGTGGCTCCACGCACATAAACACCCATTGATTGGGGGGACACGTGCACACTCATCCTGATAGCAAGTTCTTCGTTTCTATAGCAATTTATCAGACAGTGGGAAGCAGCTCACCTCTGAGCCCTTGGGCCAAGCGCCACAGAGAGAGCACGGAGGAGCCCGAGTGGAGGAGAGTAGACTCTTTCTCCCAGACAGGAGACACAATCCACGGCACTATATCCATGCCAGTGCCGAGAACAAACACCTCCTGTTCCAGATGGACCGAGGGGAACAAATGTCCACTGTACGCGGTCACTTCTGATGAGGGGGCCTTCGAGCCGGATCCTAAATCAATGCAGTATGTTTTTTTGGGGGGAGAACGGAGCTGGGGAGCTCTATAAGAGGGCAGAGATTGAGAGCAGCAATTGAACCTTGTAGACATGACTCAGATAGACTGTTCTCATGGGTGTCATCATATGCGCTGAGCTGATGGCCACCTTGGACCCTGTCTAATCTACGGAGGTCCATCTTCCTTCAAAGAGCCCAGACGTGAGTGCACGGCATTAATATTAGCATTAGCGGCCGTCTGGTTCAAAGGTGTTACTCTAAGGGAGAGACGCGCTGTTGTTTTCTGTTTCACACATGCAGACAGGATAACTATTCCTGTAAAAAGGAACGAAACGCTTCTTTTGTTGATCGTGTTTATTGATGTTGGTCTTTGGGGGAATGAGACCCTATTGTTACAACCCTATTGTGGTTTTTTTTTCTTGTAGTACTTTACTGGAATTGTCATTGTGCTACAAAATGATTGCGGTTGAAAATAAAAGGGAAAATAGGGAAAGAAAAAAAAAGTATTACTACAAAAGAAAAAAGGGAAACAATATAATTTAGACTTAAGAATTAAACCCCCAATGGGTCCCCCAATGTGGGGAGGTGGTGGCGGGCTTGAAAAAAAAAAATCAAAAAAATCCCAAAACACACAAGCTTAAAACCCAAAATATCCTCCCACATGTCAGATGCTTTGTGATTTGGGAAAGGCAAACCCAAAGACAACTTTAAAAGAAGGCTGGCTATTAATATGGCCATTTAAATTGTTATGCATTTTCCCATGTATGTCAAAGGAAGGATGGAGGGGCAGAAAATAAATCTATTTCAAGACATAGATGTGGTGTAGTTATGTTCCCATGTTTATTTCTATAATCACAGAGGGGAAACAAAATAACCAAGTTTTTTTCCTTCTTTTTTGAGGGGATAATTATTTTCAGCGTCAGAGTCAATATTCGAAAAAGAAAGAAGAAAACATTGTTTAAAAGAGGTTTAAAAGAAAACACAGAATAGAGAATACCTAGAGAATACCGCTCTAGGAAACACAGCCCTTTGTAATGTAGCTGTTGACTCTAACAGTCGACGAGAGCCCAAAATAGTCCCCGGTAACCTGCCCTCGGATCCCCCTTCTGGAAGATTCCGCCGTGGACTGCGCGAGAGCTGCGTGTCCACAGTGAAGTTCTTGAACGGTTGGCAGGGTTTAAACGTTTCCTCTGTAACTTCGCGTCTGTGGTGTTCTCCCTCGGTTGGTAAGGTTGACCTCGACGCTGACGTGAGGTCTTGCCACCACAGAAGAGGAATAACTCAACGGTTGGCTCAGATGGGGCTTCAGTGGGAAAGACTTATGAGCAAACCAGACTGGCCAGTGGATAAGAAAAGATCCAATGGCTGGTGGGGAAAACCTCAAAGGCCAAACGTATTGGAAATCAACCCGAGACTTCCCTTCAGAGAGTCACTCTGTGCTGTGCTCTTATCACAGTCGCACAGGCATTGTGTCCTGCCCACTAAACTCAATATTTTAAGCACATTTACTTCCTTCTTTTATGAACCACAGGGAGGTTGTCAGTCCATCTGTGGTAAGATTAACAGCTTTTATTTTTAGAAGCCCCAAAGCCTGTTGTTAGCCATCATATTTATAGAAGTCCTGCTCAATGTACTGTATCTATGCAATTATTTAACTTTTTTATTTTTGCTTCATTCTTCAACATTATAATATATTTATGTAGACAGGGATGTAACTGCCAAATAACTATAATTTTTCCCAAAAGAGGAGAGGGTGTTCATCTTTTTTAACCAGATTATTTGAAAAAAGAATGGTACAGAAGTCTACACACAAGGCAAACATGAGGCTATGTATTCCTGTTTGGACTGCTACTGCATGTCAGAAATTAAACCACTGCTTGAACAATCATTACGGATGGATTTACATAAATGCGCAACAAACCTGGAGTACATGGCACGTTCATTATATTATGTTATCATATATTTATGAGCCTCAGTATATTCATCAATACTATTTATTGATGAACACCAATACACCATTTGCAACCAAGAATACATTGCAAAATGATCTCATTTTTATTCATTACAAGCACATGCCTATTTCACTGTAAATTATGTAAGGGCTCTATTTCTGTTCCAGTGTTCCAGTGCACTATTCCCCACGGTTGGAGGGAGGTACGGGTATGTGAAAATGACAAGACCTACAGCTGACTCGGCCGCGTATACAGGGCTGGTATGCTGGGACACCAAAAACCTCACAAATATCAAGATTGAGCCTCTGCTGTTACTGTTCAGCTCCCCGGTCACATCAAGTGAAAATGTCGGATGATAGTCTGGGCATTTTTAACTTTCACCGATCTAAAAGCCAGCAGATATTGGAATTATCCAAAGACCAATCAAGGAGCTAAGCCACTGGTCAATTAAAGGGTCTCTGTAATTAAAAGCGCAGGGCCATCTGTAGTACAACCGCACTTTCTTTCTTTGGGGAGCCTGTCTATTTGTACAATGACATCAGTGGTCAACAGACAAACCTAATCAAAGCGAGGGTCCAGGCAGCTGTCGAGCGTGGCACCAGAGAGAATGGCGGCCTTGTCGGGGTGCGCTGGACGGCGATCCAGACTCAGTGCGCGTCGCAGCTGTTTCGGCTAAGTCCACCAGGCCGCAGCCTTCACGCAAGAAAAGGTTGCTTATATCACACTCTGTCAAGCGCAGGATTAAAAAAACAATATATATACATATACTACCGGTCAAAAGTTTTAGAACACCCCCATTTTCCAGTTTTTACTGAAATTTAAGCAGTTCAAGTCCAGTGAATTACCTGAAATGGTACAAAGGTAAGTGGTAAACTGCCAGAGGTAACAAAAAAAAAAAAGTTTAGGATACCAAAAACTGAAAAAGAATGTACATTTCAGAGTTATAAAAAAAAAAGGCCCTTTTCAGGGAACAAGTAATGGGTTAACATGGGTTAACAGTCACTCTGTGCAAGTCGCCGACTCTGGATCCAGCAAAAGAGCCGCAGACCATCACGCTTCCTCCTCCATGTTTGACAGTTGGTGTCACACACTGAGGAATCATCCTAAACTTTTTTTTTTACCGCTTACCTTTGTACCATTTCAGGTTATTCACTGGACTTGAACTGCTTAAATTATTAAATTCTACCGGTCAAGTGTTCTAAAACTTTTGACCGGTAGTGTATATACACATTTTTAAATCAACATGAATTCCTGCCTTGAATGAGCCCGAGGTCACCTATTCTCTCTGCAAAAACAAAGCTAAAACAATGCAGGTAGATTACCTGAGGGTCAATGGACGCAAACAACACTAATACGAGGCGTAGTTCGCGTGAAAAGTCTTGAAAGGATGGCCAAGGCTGGCTCACGCCCTTCGCCCTGCTGGAGCAGGAATAGTGAGTGAAGGAAGCCAGCTTTGAAAATCCTGTAATGAGCATGTGGATGTGAAATAACACTGCAGGAGTCGAACCCCCCGCAGTGTTTCATTTCTCATAGACAGACTGCTACAGGCACAATTTTACACTCAACCTGCGGAGCACTTCAAAGCACTCTGGCACTCCAAACAGAGGGTTTCAGATTGCACACATGACAGCTATTTAATTAATATCAGTGAGGAAGTTGCCTGGAAGACTGTATATCTTCAGATGTTAAAATAACCTGTAGGCAGCTATGATTAACATTGCACACCTCTGTGTAGTTATAGTTCTGTGAATGCTTGTGCATGGACTGTACTCCGTTTAAAACAAAAACTGGGAAACAGTGTGATAACAGCAAGATAACAACAAGGACGAGTCAGTGAAAGTGAAATGCAAACCGTGTAATGTGCCGCTTCCAGGAGGAAAAGGAGACATGGAGAAAATGTTCTATGGTAATACCAAAAGTCCCCATACAATGTCTCATAGTTTTTGTTTGTGTACTGCTGGTGGGCTCATCTCGTTAAGGCACTGATTTAGTGTGTGGAAGGGCCCCGCATTGCTCTCCCAAATTGACAGAGGAGAATGAGCACAAACACACACAAAATATGGGTAAAATAAATACATAAACAAATAGAATAATTCGCTTTTGAGGCGGCTCAGTTGGTAGAGCACAGCGTTGGCAACGCTTAGGTTGTGGGTTCAATCCCCACTAGGGCCACACATACTGAAAATGTATGCATTCACTACTGTAAGTCGCTTTGGATAAAAGCGTCTGCTAAATGGCGTATATTATTATTATTATTATTAACTGATTTGACTTGTAGAAAGCCCAGAGTAGGTCACAGCAGTGCCTCTTCCTGAGTGTAGGTAATAAAGCCATATCCTGTTTCATCTTTCACAAGATCAATTAACAGATGACTTAGATTAATCTGTTAATTTCCCCTGATCTCATTCGATTTCAGTTTCCTCACAGTTAATCCTCCCCCACTTATGATCCAGACTGACGTGGCAGTACATGAGAGAAGGGCTTTATACAACTCTCTCAGGATCTGCAGTTGCAAGACACTCCTTGTGATGAAACAATAAACAAGCTGCTTGTCATTCAATGGTACGGTAGAGTGTGTATGTGCGTGAACATGTGTGTGTGTGCGTGTGTGTATGTGTCTTCTCACAAGAAAAGCTTGCACACATACTTGTGCATGTGTGATTCAGATCTACGCCTCTGTGAATCTTTGTGCATGTGTGATTCAGATCTACGCCCCTGTGAATCTTTGTGCATGTGTGATTCAGATCTACGCCTCTGTGGATCCTTGTGCATGTGTGATTCAGATCTACACCCCTGCGGATCCTTGTGCATGTGTGATTCAGATCTACGTCTCTGTGAATCTTTGTGCATGTGCGATTCAGATCTACGCCTCTGCGGATCCTTGTGCATGTGTGATTCAGATATACGTCTCTGTGAATCTTTGTGCATGTGCGATTCAGATCTACGCCTCTATGGATCCTTGTGCATGTGTGATTCAGATCTACGTCTCTGTGAATCTTTGTGCATGTGCGATTCAGATCTACGCCTCTGTGGATCCTTGTGCATGTGTGATGGAACTCAGTTCCTGGGAAGGAGCTCATGAGCTGCACCACTGATGCTACCCAGCATCACATGTGAGTTACTCTCCCACTCTCTCACAGTGACATAGCCCCTTCTCACTGCTATGTAACCCTCCTATCCTCTAATCCGCTGATGTATCCCAGACACTGCCAGGGGGCTGTGATTCACCCGTACTTGCCGGCGAGGGGGAGGGGGGAGGTGAACGTACTCCGCTCTAATTCGGCCTGCTGCTTAACGACCATTGCGTGCAGAACAAGTCTTCATCCTTGACAGCACCTGAACCCCATTAGCTAACAAACTGGACCCGTGCCCAGTAGCATTACCTTTTTTTATATATATATATTTCTAAATGGTGTTCAGTGCTAATCGCTACCCCTCCTTCGAAACTTAATTCAGTTAATAAATCTGACTGTGTATAAATATGACGGAGCCCTTTCCAGAAAGTGAGAGTGCACGAGCCAAGTCTGCCAAGGCCAGTGAAGAGAAAATCAGATACTACCATAAACACACCGGTTCAACACAAACAGCTATTACGTGGCTGAGGCTGAGCCCTATAGCCTACACATCACATGGTCACACCTGGGCTATGTCAACTATGACTGTGAGTCTGCAGCAATGGGACACACTTGTCCTTGTCTTGTCAAGGGTAGGGAGGGATTGGCCATTGGTTCCCCCGGGTTGCTGCTGCATTAGTTCCTGGCAATTAAACACGAGGTGCCCACAGGTACCAGTCGTCATCAGGGAGACGAGAGAGATCAAGGGAGATCAAGAGAGCCTCTCTTTCCATCTGTGTGGCCTGCTGTGTGGAAAAATAGCAACTGGCTGGTGGCCAAGGGCATCAGAGGAGCTCAGACACTTCAGCTGCATTGCTCCTTGCGTGGGTGCGGGTGCACAGTGGGACTCGAGAGGGACAACTTGCGATTCAAACTTCGGGAGGAAGAAAAAAAAGTGTATTTTTTACTTTTTTTAAAACATTTTTTTTATGGTATTATGAGCTTTTAGGTGGTTTTGTACTGACACTGATTAGAACACGTCATCTCCCGGAGACAACAGCATGCTATTAAAATCATACCATAAACAGTATATTCTGGACGTGTAAGCGTAATAGTTAAAAAGCAATGTAATGTACCAGCATTCCACACACTGCTTAATCATATGGTTCCCTGCTGGTTCTCAGTATGGGAATTTCTGAGGTGTGCCAAACTTTTTATTGCTCTCTCATGGTGTACTCCTGCTCAGTGTTTAACATGATTTACAGCAAAATCTAACACTCAGAGGTAATGCTCGGCACGCTCGCGTTACACTTGCGTTATTCTGCAGCCTTGGATGGCCACCATAAGCACTCTCGGTGCCTTTCTTTTATGTCAGTAAAGATGTGATGTTGAGAACCTTGGTGAGCATGCACTATAACCGCTGTAAGTGTGACTTTCTCTTCTCTACAAATATGAACAAAGTGGGCTTTAAAAACAAATTACTCACAAAATCATAAGATGTAAGGATTCTGCCAGAACACACAAATTCCATTGCATGGAAATTGCATTAGTTGAGCAGAATGCTGAGATACTATTTTAGGTTTTAGTTTTAATGGTCCTTAAAACACCTCTAACAAGCGTTTATAAAGAATTTGCCATTTATGTGGGATTTGTTTTGCATGTGGCATTCTGAATTTATATTTTTACGATTGCATGGTTCAGACACAAACAAAGTCAAAACCAGACACCCCCGTGTGTCTTCGGTCTTGAGATTGACCTGCTTTAGCCACTAGGGGTTGCCCTTGAGTGTACTGCTAACATATTCTTGCTCATTCTCTCGGACTTAAAGTGCACCATACAATAAAAAGGTACTTGCTTTCCAACTAGCCTTCTGCTCCCCCCCTCCCCCCCTCCCCCCACCCCCAACATACCCCTACTCCTCTCCTTCAGGTCTACCATTCCCCTCCAACCACAAACACCCCCCTTCCCTCGGCCCAGCCAAAAGGACTTTGCCTTTGAAACCCCAGAGCTGAATGGAGCCATTGTTTCACCCCCCCATCTGGGCAATACTGCATCATACTGCATCATCCACACTCACCCTCGCAGAGCAGGCTCTGACTTGCAGCCTCACCCACTGAAAGAAGAGAGAGCGCTGTCTGTGTATTCAGATGAACACTTTCCACCTATTGCCTCCAACTGCCCAGACACTAGCAGAACTCAGAACAAGACCTTCAAGTCATAAGGCTGGTTTACACCAGGCTGGTGGTGGTGATTGCGACAAGTAAACTGGCCCAGTGTGATATGGGAGTTGGTTGTGGTCCAAGGATATCGGAACAGAAGAGTGCAAACTTCTACAGTTCACGGCATTGGCTAACTAGCGAACTATATGAGGTGTTGATAACTAGCTTGCTAGCTAGATAATGAATCTAGCTAGCATATAGCTAACTTGCTGAACAGCTATGCTCCTCATTTCACAAAACAGCGAGAGTTGGCAAATGAACTGTTCTCATTTTTGCCATTAATGAATGCAAGATATAATTCATCATCTTAGTAACCAATAACTTTGACGTTAGTCAGCTAGGAAGCTTATCCAGATATCAATCTGGATAAGCTCATTAAAGCCAGTGCTTGAATTGGATTAAAATAAGTGCAGGGACTTTCAAATGTTGACATTTTTCATTTAATGGCCTAGTCAATGATGACGTCTACAAAAGCATACAAAATTGAAAGCTGAAAACAACTTGAACACAGTGCCTTTTCATTTGAACTACCTTTGATGTAAATTCACTTAATTTAACATACCAGAACAGACTTCCCACTGATAGTGGTGGATTCATCAATTAGCAGACACATTTAGCATTTGTTTTCCATGATAGCTTCTGTCATTCTGGTCTTCATTTCAGCTGCGATGTAACGAATTATGTCTGCACACGTTTTGTTTGAATGCAGTACCAGCCCCATACGAAGGCCATTCAATACTTCCAGACTAACATGTACTGTATGGTCTATCATACTTGTCTATTTTGTAGGCAGTCCAAATATCTATAGTGCGAAAGACCCGTCAGGTTGTCAGGTTTTGTACATTGACCCGATCTGTTTCTCCATATTCTCTTTTTTTTTTTTTTTAGCTCTGTTCAGGATCTCAACTGCTTTCAGATGAGCTACAGCTTTTGTGCTCATTTATTTTTTTTCTTAAAGAAGCCTGTTGTCTGGATCTCTCTGTGCCATAGCAAGAAACGAAGCACTCACCCCACTCAGTAGACAGCTTCAGTCCCTGCGCTGTGTGTGCTCCCATTTGACATCCTAGTTTCTTGTTTTTGATCACAAGCCATTGGCAGGTTTCTCAGAAGAACTGATCTTTATTCCAACACGCTGGACGATTGGTCACATCAGTGTCATCAGGGAGACTATCGTCCTGTTCAAGTTCAAGTTGTGGTCCGAGGTCTGCCGCTGTGGCGGGTGATTGACAGGGACGGTCTGACAGCACTCCGTCGCTTATGATAATGCTCTTCTTCTCCGGACAGTTTGCATCTGAGTTAGCCAGTGGTGGATTAGCCTGATCATTTCTTTTTATTTTGCCTGACGCATTATTTAGCCATGCTAACATTTTAGATTAGGCTGTTATCAATGTTAAATATTTGATGTCAACTACTTTGAATGTCCCTCTATATTCTTAGCCACAACGCTCTGCTAGTATTAGCCTACGTGTGATACGTTAACTAGCCTACGTCACATGTGAGTTGTAATCTGGGAATTGTAGTCCACTGTGGACCTTGCGGACATGCATTTTTGCAAAAAAAACCCCATATATTTCTTATTTGGTAGCCAATTACTCCCGCTGTGTTTAGTTCAATACCCTCCCTCGTAGTTCGCTGCCGTAGTTCTGTGACCGGCAGTGACAAAGGCGGAAGCGCTGCCTCCTCCGAGACAGCACTTGCCGAGCTGTCGACTGTAATTCCGGTACTCCAGAACCACTCCTGTGCGCAGCACTTGCCGTCCCGATGGCACTCCCGGCCAGAGCCGACTCTGGCGCAACGGGGAATTGAACCCCGGTCGCCGTGGCCAGCGTCGGACGTTGAAACCACTAGACCACGCGGGAGGCCCGGACATGCATTTTTGCAAAAACCCCATATATTTCTTATTTGCTTCCCGGTGCCTCCTCCGAGACAGCACTTGCCGAGCTGTCCAGAACCACTCCTGTGCGCAGCGAACTGTGTCAGCTTCCCTCCCCCCTCCCTGGGGCAGACAGCCAATTGCCGTCCCGATGGCACTCCCGGCCAGAGCCGACTCTGGCGCAACGGGGAATTGAACCCCGGTCGCCGTGGCCAGCGTCGGACGTTGAAACCACTAGACCACGCGGGAGGCCCGGACATGCATTTTGCAGCACATTTTTATGGAAATGATGATTATTGGGTGTAGAATAGTCTTTTCCGACCCAGATCTTATTTCATATTATAATAATCAATACTCTCAAAACTCACAGAAAAGTTGGAAATTGACTTATTTTAAGTGAGTACCGTTCATCATAAATAAGTAACGGGATGCGCAATTAAGTCTGAAAACTGAAAACTGAAAATTAAGAAGTGGGGGGACTGCATCCTGGTGAGCTCCGGCCAAATTCAAGCACTGATTAAGGCTAATGTTGCAACAGCCATTGGCAGTGGTACTCTTCTTATACTTGCTTGTAGTTGCTACCTGTTTATTCTCCTGAAAAACTGCTAATGGGAGTTTCACGTCAGTCACTTCTCTCCTGGTCGCATTGTCCCTCCTTCCGATGAAACCGCTTGAAAAACACAATTCAGCTGCCCGCCTAGACAGTGTTTCTGTCCCTCTTCTTCCTGGAACAGCTGTGACCACCCCCACCAGCTCGCAATGTGGACAGGCACACCACAGGGCATTTTCTCCCACATTGCCGGACGTGCACTGCGCCAGGTGTGCTGTTCAATGCCTAAACAGCCGGTCTGAGCTCCCTTCCCTTGATGTGTGATGCTGACTGGTCTTATTTAATGTAATCTTACCTGAAGTAATTTGCAGTGTAATAAAGTACAAGAGAACAGGTACACAGTGTGACACTAAACCGCTCAGTTCTCTCCACTTGACCAATGAGCCCCAGCCTGTGAGTGTGGTCTGTATTAACCCGATGCAGACGCTGCTCTGAGGTCCAGAGGGTGCATGCAGGGGTGACAGGCTCCTGGCCTTTATAGCAGAGGGCCATTGAAACGGACTTCTTTCTTCTCCATCTACATTTCCTAAAGCTTCAGAAAATGGCAATTTAACCCCATTCACTCTCATGTAATAAAAAATTAGCGAATGAATATACAATGAATATACACAATTAATTTAAAAACAAAATGAATGATAATATAATATAATATGTGCCATTTAGCAGACGCTTTTATTCATTCAAAGCGACTTACAGTAGTGAATGCATACATTTTTCAGTATATGTGGTCCCAGTGGGAATTGAACCCACAACCTAAGCGTTGTCAGCGCCAGGCCTACCTACTGAGCCACACAGAACCACAATGGAGACTTGTGAGAAATAAAAACAGCCTTACTCCTAAATTACAAATGTATAAAATAAATGGTTCCTGAACAGGGACAGGGTCTTTATGCGCAGTGCATTTCTCGCTCTAGGTCTGAGTAGTGGTGCGTTCCTGACAGGCAAGACGCAACATTGGCAGATCTGTTTATAGAAAGGAATGTTTTTGAATTTGGTTGGATATGAATATAAAAATGACTCATGCAGAATGGCATAATCTTGCCTGAAACCGTCCGTTGATACATTTAATACTTCATTAGCGTAAAGGAGGTGAACTGCCTATTAATACAGCATGGCCAGCTTTTTCAATTCTAAGAATGCAGTCCCCCAGGAGAACCGGGCCAAATAAATTCTTCAAAAAAAGGTGGGGTGTTTTGACCTTCACCAACACAACACAATACCCAGTTGCAAACAAAATATATGCATGTACATATACATGTGATGAGAGAGGATGAGAGAGCGAGAGAGAGAGAGAGAGAGAGAGAGAGAGAGAGAGAAATAAGAAAAATGGATAGAAACAACCAAAAGTAACCAAAAACAAGAGAGAGAGAGAGAGAGAGAAAGAGAGAGAGAGAGAGAAACAAGAAAAATGGATGGAAACAACCAAAAGTAACCAAAAGCAAGAGAGAGAGAGAGAGAGAGAGAAATAAGAAAAACTTGCCGAGGGACACTGGCACTGTTTACATGGAACACTTCCTGTCAGAGGAAATATATAAACCTGGAGATGCTGAGTTGTGTGTTCTTTTCTGTTTTTGTACTCTGACAGGAGGAGGCTTGCTGAAACTTATGGGTTTATCTTTAGGAAGTCTGACTTAAGGACCTATTCAGCTTTTTGGCTGAAGAATAAGGAAGAGAAATAGAGAAACAATCTCCATTCTGCAGCTGGGGCTTGATCACTGTTTAATTAGAGGGCACAGCAGACCCTTTAAAACTGCAGATTCTCGGAACTGACGTTATAACCTTCTAAAGTCACGTCTCCTTGCGCAGTAAGGTTTGGTTGCAAGAATGAAAGTAGGCCAGTGCCTGGAAGATCTATCACAGTGTTTACATTCTCCTGTCTCAGTTCAATGTCACATAGGCGCCAGTGTTTGTTTTGTACATTTTCCTGCTGCCATCCAGCTCAAACGATAAGCAGTTCTCGACTGGTGTTGACTGGTGAGCTGCTGAATGCTACACTGGGGAGGATCTGCACAGACACGGCCCTGTTTCTCTTCTTCTTTCTTTTACTAAGAATGAATTTATAGGAGCGTGCATGACTCATAGTTCCTGTAGACTACACTTCTTTTACAGCAAAGAAAAGTCCTAGAGAGTCCTAAAAAAGAGGGGTGGTGTGTTGCTACAAACTCCTAATGCCAGAAAGTGTCAGAGGCTAAAATATAATAAACCGAAAACAAATAAAAATAAAAAATAGGATCTAGCATCAGTTTTGCCTTTTTTGCTCATAATGAATGAGGTTAGGATATGGATGGCGGAATCTGATCCTAGATCAACACTACCCCGAAAGGTCTTTTTTGCCCGGATTCAGATGGGGGCTGTTTCCTGACTCTCACAGGCTACTCTCTTCTGCTGGTAATAAGTCAGGGAGGCTAGGCCCTGTTCCCCCCTGACTGAGCTCCGTCTAGCTTGATTCTTGGCTGGCCTCAGCACAGGGACAAGGGGGCAGAGATAACATGGTGCAATATTAACATGGTGCAAATTAATGGATAACATGGCAAACAACAACAGAACAAACAGAACTGTAAAGGGCTTACACATGCAAACACTCAGCAGAGTCATACAAAATAAAAACGTTGAAAAATCCAGCAGGAATTGGACTTCACCAATCCGCATCCCAAAAAAAATTCAGGTGACTTAAAACTCCATCCCAAACAACTTCATGTTACTTGAGCCCATGCAAAAAAAACCCCCCAAAACTAACGAAAATGTGCATATTTTGTGAAAATCAAGATAAACATGACATATCGTTATTTGATACCCTCTCTAAACAATGAAGGAATCTCACAATTTTTTCACGCGACGATGCCCTCGTATTTGTAATAAAAAAATTAGGCTTGCATGGAAAAAACGTATATGTACATTGCTGAGAATGGAGGGGCAGACGTTGTACTTATCTGCGACCAATGGAAATCGTAATGTTGAAAGTCAATACCTTGGAAAGACAGACAACAAAATACCCTGAGGAACGTGGGGGAACCGTATGTAAATCTCAAGGTGCAAGAGAATTCAGGGAAAAGTCCTCCGAAAGCGGTATGTGGAAGGTATGTGGCATACGTGACTTTAGCTAGCTATTCTGCTAATAGCCACTAGTAGCTGTTGTCGGTAGTATGCAGTATGTAGCCAGCTAAGCTAAGCGTACTAGCAACAAGGACGCTTTTTAGACTTTTAAACTTCCTTGACTAGCTACTGACAACAGTTACTAGTGGCTAGCCTGTTACTAACATTAGTTAGCTTTGGCACAGTTGAACGTTTCAACTCAGCTGTTCGCTTAGCTGTTGCAGGTAAACCCAGCTTAAGAACAGGCCGTTCGGCCCATCTGGGCTCGTCATTTCCTAGTATAAATAATATCCAATACTGCATCAAGCCTGGACTTGAATACCCCATGTGTATCTGCCTCAACCACCTGACCTGGCAAGCTGTTCCAGGCATTGACAACTCTCTGTGTAAAAAAACTTCCTGAAATGTGTGCATAATTTGCCTTAATTTTAAGAATTTGCCTTAACTAACTTCCATCTGTCTCGTTCTGCTAACCAAACTTATCTTAAAAAAATATTTGGTAGTTCACTTTGTTAATCCCTTTCAGGAATGTAAAAACCTCAATAAAATCCCCTCTTCGTCTTCGTTTGATAAGCTTGAATAGATTGAACGTCTTAAGTCTTTCCTCGTAACTTTTACCTTTCATACCAGGTTGCCTTTCTTTGAACTTTTTCAAGAGCTTCTATATCTTTCTTGTAGTGTGGTGAGGTCTGACAAAGGCATTGTATAACATCAATATAACCTCCTTTGATTTATACTCAATACAATTCCCTATCCTGTTGGCCTTTTTCACAACTGCCACACACTGCTTAGATGCAGATAGACTTTGATAAACTACAACTCCTACAAACTACAACTCTTTTTCAAATTGAATTCCTTCTAATTTTTCTAATGAATAAGTTTGCTAATTGAGCTAATTTAGTTCAGAAAGCTGTAGCTATGTCAGTCAGTTCATGTCTATACATCCAACTGATTCACTGCTTGCGGCAATTTAAACTCGCATGATAGCTCCACCTCAAAGAACTTCAGGTGACTTGAAAACCTCTTCCCAAAGAACTTCAGGTCAGGGCTCCATCCCAAAACATTTCAGGTGCGTGGACGAATGGGCCGGACGCCACATTCTGTGGGTTCAGTAGCAGGGCCACGTAGGATACAGGGACGGTGATACGGCCAACTGGCAAGATTCACAAAAGCCTTGGGCACACGCATGAGTAGAGGCCTGTCCTAGATACGGCAGACAGGACCATTGGCATGGCACCAGGGTTTTACACAACCAGACAATTGCACAACCAGACAAGTCACCTCCGCCAAGCCATCACACCAGCAGGGCTTATTCCATGGGCATGTTTTTTTGTGTGTTCTCAAAATGGCAAAAAAAAAAAAAAAAAACCTGAGCCAGAGCCAGCTTTTTGTTTAGCAAACCGGGCCTTTCTGTGAGGCGTTGAATTCCAGCTCGCATTATGGGCCCCCCGGTTTCGTCCCCGGACGCTCACCATTCGCCCCCCCGCTCGTATTTCACCGGGGTTATTTATTTCCCATCAGAACGGTCACAGTCTGCTCGGTACTGACCACATCTCTTTACTCAGCAGGTTGATAAGATGACAGAATATTCACAAGAGACTGTGTAGACAGGCACAGGCTTATTTCTGCAACTGTACCCAAAAATGTACCCAAGACAACACATTTCTTTCACAGGCAGGGATAAACAAACAAATAGTGGGGGATGAAGGCTGAGGCAATGAATTAAAAAAAGCAAAACGGCAAGACGACCTTAGATTGCGGAGGAGGAGGTTATTTTAGCTACACTTTTTTGTCGTGCTACACTATAGAATTCCGATGAATTATTTCACACAACAATGTAAAAAAAAAGGTTTAAAGGTTTCGTTTTACATAAAAAAGGTTATGTAGTCATAATTTATTGAACAGTTTGTAAATGAGAACATCCTGTGTTTATCCCAAGTACTGCAGTAAACGCTCTGTCACCATTCCATAGCGGTTATCTGTTGCGCGATATTAAGCAGACGTTCACAACAGCATATCCCTTTCTTATAGAGAGATTATTTGCAGTGCACGTACTAAGACGATGGCTGTGGTGTCATGTGAGAGCTGAACAGTACAAAACAGAAAGAAAACTCACGAAGGCTCTTGTTTAATCAGTGAAAAGATAACGAACCGCAGAGACGATAGTCTACATGGACAAGCGTTGCTGGAGGTCTGTTTACCTTTCTGACAGCCGCTAAATGAATGGCTGCACCATAACTAACATGTAATGCCAAGCCCAACAGTGCAGGGGAGAGAGAGCCTGATGACATGAGCAAGCTGTAGCTGGTGTCTGTGAGACAGGGCAGCAGAGTTCAAGCTGCGGGGTGTTGAGATAGGAGAAGTGGAGAGATAGTTGGGTATGTACCACTTCACTCTACATGGGCAAGGGGGGCTCCAGGCATCCAGACCCCTCTCACATTCCTCCAGTGACCTTCGCCGCGCCTTAGTCTGCCCTCTTTCCTGCTGTGCTCCTGGTACCATTCACTGACACCTGTCCCTCACATCGGAACCATACCTGCTGCAGCACAGGACATGGCAGGCATTAATATAATGACCCATTTAGGTAGATACAAAGCGCCAATGTGGAACTCCTCCCTTTACTGTCACCCCTCCGCTGGAAGGTCTTTAAAGATTTTCCAAAATTGTTATCATTATTTTATTTTATCTCCAAGTAGCTATTAATATCCGTGTTTACTTTCAAACCCATTCATAAGTCTGAGCAACATTTTTCAACTGTCCCTGTCACCAGTTGAGACAACTAGTGGGTGATGCTCTAAATCACTTCATCGCACAACAGTGCAAGCTCTGATCTCAAGCCATACTCTCTCTCTCTCCCTTCCTCCCACTCTCTCCAGACCAGGCTGAAGTACAGCTTGAAATAAGTACGGTGCTCTCTTTTCCTTGGCGAGTCACCGCTCAGTTTGGTTCCCTGCTGATCTTAATTACCAAACTCCATATCCTTGTGTAACAAAACACTTCTCACTGACCCCCCTCACCCCCACCCCCCGGCCCCCAACACCCGCCTTCCTCCTCCTCTCGGTTCTCCCTTTCCCAAAGCTTCGCCGTCAGCTGCCAGGGTTGAAAGTTCACACGCTTTCTCCTCACGCAAGGAGAGGGCTGGGCAGCTCTGGCTCTGCACACGCTCAGACTCCCCTCTCGTCCCTCCGCGGCCCCCCCAAGCCGCCAGCCAAGCAGGAACAGGTAGACACAAAGCCGCTCATTGTTGCCAGAGTTGGCTGCAGACTGCTCTCTCATACTTTACAGTTTAATGAAGCTGTGGAAAGACAAAGACGACAAACTGAAAGAGAGAACGAGAGAGAGAGGGAGAGGGAGAGAGAGAGAGAGAGAGAGAGAGAGAAGTGGAAGAGAAGATCCTGGCCGTGTCATGGGGTTCTTGGACGTGCCCGCGTCTGGACGTCAGGTCAAGCCCTCCTCCCTTATTTCCACAGCCCCCTCCCTCTCCAGACCCCCTATAGTGGCCACCCGTCCCCGGGGAAACACCTGGCATCTGGAGCCGAGCGCACTGCGGAGGGGCTAGCTCGCGATCCCCTCCCAGAGCATAACGCTGCACATGTGGTGGGTGTGGTCGACTCAGGTGGCATACGAGAGATTTTCAGGCGTTGTGTTAAAAGTGACAATCATCTCGTATCCTTACCAAGAAAAACACAGCGGCCAAACACTTCACTCAACTTTGGAAATGCCAGACAAGTAAAAACCTTTGAGAGAAGAACCGAGAGCGCTCTTTCTCTTTCAATAAAACATGAAAGGAGCTTCCCTTTGGACGGCAGATTAAAGATCACCCCTCCGGGTAGAAAGTGAAGGTAAACACCGCTCGCTTCTCTGATTGACTTCAGTAACATCATGCGAGTGCCAGTTGTGTTCATGTACAGGCACACAGCAGATGTGTGCCAGCAGCCGGTTTGGCTGGAGCTCGCCGCGGCCTTCCCTGCTGCGTGTTTTACACACTGAATCCCCACTGAGAGCACCAGCTGTAGGAGGAGAAGGGCACCCAAGCTGAGACACTTCAAAGGCCCAACTGACGCTCTGCAGCATGGAGCGCACGCAGGCAGCCAAACACACGCACGCGCACACACGCGCACACACACACACACACACACACACACACACACACACACACAGTCAGGCACAGTCAAAGAAACACACACGCATACGCACACGCACGCATGCACTGCGCTCCTATACGGACCGCACGCACGCACGCACGCACGCACGCACGTACTAACACACGCAGTCAGGAATAGTCAAATTAATATATGCACACACGCACACACACACACACACACACACACACACACACACACACACACACACACACACACACACACACAGTCAGGCATAGTCAATGAAATATATGCACACACACACACACACACACACACACACACAAATGCACATGAAAATGAATACAAATACACACAGTCAGACACGGTCACACGCACACATCTGCTCACGCTGCAGGGTGGTACCAAACCCGCCCACCATGACCAGTCATACTGCACATACAGTACACCTCAGTACAGCTGCGGCCACATCAATGGCCGACGGAGCGCCACACAGATCCCCTCACCCCTCCAGCCTCACCGGTCACGGACATCGCCGACCGCTACACGCTAACCGGCTAGCGCATTACACTCGACACCCAGACTCCCTGCGCGCCTACTCACAAAGGAACAACTTTGGGTGCTACAAGGGAGAGGAAACCCGAGGAGACAAAACATCTTGCTCTTTTAGATCACAGTGGCTTTTAGATACAAGACCCTTTATCTGTGACAAAAGAGTCTGCCAGGGAATTTATCGTATGAAAGAAAATGAGACAAACCCTTATTACAAAGGCCCATGTTTAGTCGTATCTCCCGCATCTGTAGAAATGTGCTTATGAAACGTGCAGGATATTCAAGAAATTTGAATACCGTCGTGATGTCCTTTGTGCATCGAGAAGGGATCGAGAAGGGATTTCGGTATTTAAAAGCCAATCTACTTTAATGAATAACCCTTAAAACACAGGCAGCTGTTTTGCACCATTTACGAATAAAATGTACTTTAACGCTTAAAGAATAGCCGTCAGCCTGCCAGGAACACTGTAGTTTATAAAAGGGATCCAGTTCTTCTGAACAACCAGTTCTGCGGTGAGCCTCATTTGAATTAATCAGCCACATTAATGAAGTGAATGCACGTGGAGACAGGAATCACAATTACACGGTTGCATGATAGCAAAGAGGAAAATGACAGAAGCCAAAAAAATAATAAATCGGCCGAACACACGCACTTACACACACATACTCAACCATGCACACTCGTACACACACACACACACAAAAACAACACACACACGCACACGCACTTACACACACATACTCAACCATGCACACTTGTGCACACTTGTACACACTCACACACCCACACACACACACAAACACAGACACACCCACACACACACACACACACACACACACACACACACACACACACACACACACACAAAACACAAACACAGACACACCCACACACACAGTTTTAGTATAACTTCCTCCACGGCGCCACAATAAAAAGGTTATCTTTGTGGTTTTGTGGCCATTCATTAACAGTGGTGGAAGCCCAGAAACACAAACAAATATGAATTGCACATGCAGTGGTGAATTGTCTTGCGTCCCCAAAATAAACAGTCTTGACTAATGCGCCATTATATGACACCAGCATATACACTCTCTGCTGATTTCTGAGCTCATGAAACACACAGAAATGAGAGCTGCAGCACAGAGCTTGCAGCGAGAGAGAGAGAGAGAGAGAGAGAGAGAGAGAGAGAGAGAGAGAGAGAGAGAGAGAGAGAGAGAGACAGAGAGAGAGAGAGAGAGAGAGAGAGAGAGAGAGAGAGAGAGAGAGAGAGAGACAGAGAGAGAGAGAGAGAGAGAGAGAGAGAGAGAGAGAGAGAGAGAGAGAGAGAGAGAGAGAGAGAGAGAGAGAGAGAGAGAGAGAGAGAGAGAGTGAGACAGAGAGAGACAGAGAGAGAGAGAGAGAGAGAGAGAGAGAGAGAGAGAGAGGGCACTGCACACGAAGGGGCCACACTCTGCAGGGGGTCAGAGAGAGACATTCCTGGAAGGGCCTGCGGGGAGCTGCTGGGATTGTATAATGCTGCATGTGTGAGTGCGGAAGGAGATACACGGAAGTCGGGAGAAGCGGAGAGGACTGACCCGGAAAGAAGAGGAACCCTCCACGGGCTCGGGAGGGCAAACGGGGGGGAGGGGTGGGGGGGGCAGGGGGATATTTGGCCAAGCATATCGGTGCACGCTGAGATTACCCGCTGCACCGTGGGACACAGTGCCCCGGAGGGCCTGCGCTGTTTTTGTTGGGAAGCTGCGCTTTTCCTGGCCGGACCTGCGAGCTTCACGGCTTCACATGCTATAAACAACCCCTCCCCTCTTGCTTCCATTCACCCTCATTCCCATTCACCAGGAATACCAACACACACACACACACACACACACACACTCACTCACACTCAGTCACACACTCACACTCACACTCACTCACACTCACACTCACACTCACACTCACACTCACACTCACACTCACACACACACACACACACACACACACACACACACACACACTCACACTCACACTCACACACACACACACACACAAAAACCTACACACAAACACATACACACACACACACACACACAAAAACCTACACACAAACACATAGACAGACGCAACTCACAAAAGCACACACTCACTGTCATTTCCTCACCCACTCCTGTGTCTCTTGCTAAATAAACTCTTCACACGCAACGCCACTGGCAAGGCAGCCACTTCCCCACAGCGTCTGCCAATTACTGTCAGTCAACGGCTCTGACTTTCTTGGAAGTGTGCAGCCTGTGAAGTGAGCTCCCCACCCCACCCCACCCCACCCCACCCAATCTCGGGCCAGGAGGATGGCCCAGACGGTCATATCATATTGGAAATTGGATATGAATAAAATGCGCTCAGAAGTGAAGGAGAAAAAATATGCATGGTCTTACAATTTGGATTAGGGTTATTGGAGAGACTGGACCATTAATGTTTCCCAGAATTAGTGCAGCCTCACATTGCCCCAGCGACCACAGAGCAAGAGGGCATTGCTGCCAACCAATGCTCCTATTTGGATAGTGGAAGCATATTGTGGAAGCGCAATGTTTTTTTGCACAGTGTTTTTTAAATATACTAAGATATACTGCCATAGTCCTCCAATTCAACTGAGAGGAAGTAAAGCCAGCAATCTTGTAAAGTATAAGAAAATGTATACTTTTTATTATTTGCATATACACTTACTTCCTAAAGGACCTTGTGCCAGTTGAGCTTGTCTCTGAATTTGTGTTCTCAAGCCCAACTCACAACTATCCTATAAACAGCCACGCATTCAGAGAGAAACAAGAAGTAAGGGTATGAGACCGAAGACACAGCTTCAAACGTTGGTAAAGCCAGTCCGGACACGACACAACGCAAACAGCATCCCTGTGAAACTTTTAAAAATGCAATTGGGGCTGGCGTTGAGCCGAGCTCGGCGATTTCAATGATTTCACGGCCAGGCCTTTTGCGTTGCAAAAACAAAGCCGCAAACGCACCACAGATATGGACGGAGATTGCTCGCTTCCCAGGTTCTGCTTTTCGAAGCGTTGCTCCACGTTCGTCATTGATCCTCTCTTTGTTTATATGGCAAACTGTTGTTTGTGCTTAATGACCAGCGAGGTCGTTTATCGCCTAGACCCTGCTTCTTCTGGTTTTACAGTAAGCGACTGCAGTGAACTGCCAGGGGCTTTCATGCATGGCTAAGTGTTTCTATTTGATACACAATATACTGTAACAGCTGAACCACAGGGAGTCATGCCTGAAGTATTGTCATTGTGCTGCTCGCACCACGTCTTCACGCTTACGCACAACGATTACAATGAACTTTAGATTATGTTGCGTGCCCTAAAGCGCGCTGGGCGCTATCCAAGCGCACACAAATAAAATGCGAGAGGGCGGATCGTGTTGTGTTCTAGCCGCTCCGCCGTCACCTCGGTTTGACTTGACCTAACTACTCATCGATGACACACTGGCCTCGGAGTGAGCCTGACTCACACAACCACAGGCCTCAGGGACCGCAGTAGCGGGTGGAGAAGTCACACTCCCGGCCTCCGTGTGTCTTTCGCCCCCTCCGGACACGACGCACACAATGCCCCCCTCTGATTACATCATCATCATCATTGCCCTACACCTGTCTGCGCCGGAACATTTCCAGCCGATCACTCGTCAGGCCATCCCCGGTCTGCCGCCACTAACTGGTTGCGTGGCCGTGGCTTCTAAGTTTTTTGGTCTGCCAGAATTCCGAGTGTCCCTTTTTGTCCCAATTAAACGCGAAGGTTTCGCCCACTTGTCCGAGGAGAGAGAGAACGGCTGTCGCGTGAAAGCCGAAGCGCCGCGCTACTGTACGCCGCAGAGAGGAGCGGCGGTGGCTCACAGAGCAAAAGCCCTGTGGTAAGGAGAGAGCTTCCTCTGTGAGGGAGGTCGGAGGTGACTGTGGGCTCGGGGAGGAAGGGGGGGTTCCCCAGCGGCGGCTCCTGCGATGATAAATCCGCGCGCACTGATGGTTACGTGCGTCACGAGCCGCAGCCCACCCCAGGGCTGTTTGGGGGGTGGGGTAGACCGCCTGTCCTGAGGCACGGGGATAAACAGAGGCTACGTGAGCACAGGTAACCGCACCGCGCCGTAGCAAATGTCAGCGTTTTGCACTCAAATTAAATCTTTTTCCGGCTGAGGTTGCAGCTCAGCGAGAGTGTGTTATAGGCAACTAGGGTAAAGGTTTTCTGACCGCAAGGTTGTGCATTAAATTCCCAGGTAGGGAATTTCCACTGGATCAATAAGCTAACGTAAGCTATTATGAATCACTATGCGTAGTGGTGTCAACTTAGCAAATAGTAATAATAATAATCAAATATTCTGTATGCTGTTATCAAAGTTAAATGGTGTTTTAAACACACATCATTGGAACTGATAAGAAGCACAGTGAAGGGAACACAGAGATATTCTTCCCCTCTTCCTTTTTCTCTTTTTCCACTGAGGGTGCCTAGAGACAGGAAAACTCGTATTCCTTGCCGCATCGAAGTTCATGGGGTACAGTGAGTGAGCAGTACAAAATGTTGGAACAAGTTCGCTAGTGAAAGCCTGCCCACTTCAGGGAATTTGTCGCCCACGGAGAAAGCTGGGCATGACCGTAGCAACTTTTCAACTCTCCGTTCTTGTTGTACCCCACGTGCCCACCCCAAGTGCCACTGGATTGTCTCCAGTGAAAACCACTTGTCTGAAGGGCAACTTAGTGTCTGACGCCTGTCTGTGTCTCCCACCCGTTTCCCAAGTTCCCTGCTGATGGCCTTCCCCAAGGGAAGAGGGGCTACTGGCGCAGGTTAAACACTGAGTATCGAAAGCAGTGAATTATCTGCACAGCGTAGCTTCATTGACATTTCAGACATTTCCCTTAGGAACCCAACAGGGCCTACCACCCTAGCCTAACAGAAAGAGGACCGTCTGTCCATTGGCACAGTAAGGGCCAGTTAAAGAAAGTCCAGTCGTTATTGGCTTGGTAGAGTTATCTCTTCAGAAAGGAGCACTTGTTTGAGTGGCTTCCTGGGCCACGGCAGGATCCATGCCGCAACATGGCCTGAACTCCCTGCCAACTTCAGAGCCCCGAAATATTTCACACCTAGACGTGTTTCGTACACTTTGTTTTCAATCCAGTGCAGAGGGGAAAAAGGGCCTACTTTCTGGCCATTATCAAAGAACCGTGTCCTGTCAGAAAGAGCGAATGTAACAAAACAAACTGCACTACCAAAGCACTGGAGGTATCCCACAGAGGTAGTGAACAGAGGGACTGACCCAGCCAACTTGGTGTGATTCAGGCATGTTTGTCTGCAGTGTAATTACTGGTGTGCGCACAGCGGTGATTATAGTCGCTTACAGCAGTGGTGGGGGGCGATGGGATGGCAGTGGCTTCCAAGCTGTCACACCAGCATTGCTCTGTTCTCCCTCAAACGGTGTCGCAACAGCGGTAATTACAGACTGTGCGCGGCAGCAGAAAAACAATGCAGGCTACATATGTATCCGATACATGCCTAAATTCATGGTGCCGTGCCAATGTCCTCCATATTTCAAAGCCAGTGAATTGGCAATATTTGGCTGTAATGCACTCCCAGCCAAGAACATTAAACAAAAATATTGTAAACATCACACATCACACATCAAACACATCACATAGACTGTTGTGGAACAAATGAAGAGCTGCCACAATCTCAGTGGCGTGATGACGCGTACGTTGAACGAGACAACATTCGAATCCGACAGCGTAGAAATAAGGATATTTCGGCAGATATTCGCTGCCTACAGTGGCAGCTGGGACAATGCAGCCTACAACCGCTGCAGTTCCCCAGGCTTAATCTAATATGGGTTTGTGTCTCGGATGCCCCGTTTCCCAGTGAGTAGCCGAGGCCGCCACACAGCCGGGTCTTTGTTCCTGGGTTAGGTTCGGCCGTCCCATTCAGACCTCGCCACGGCAGTCCCCCCCCCCCCCGCGGTTACCGCCCAGCTCCTGTCGTCTGACCTGCTCCCGCTCGCCAGACATTCAAATCCAAGACTGCTTTCAATACGCGTGGGGATTCAAATCTGCCGTGGCGTCGCGGAAAAAGCCCCTGGGCAGAAAGAGAGGGTGCCCCTACAATGCCGCGACTGTAGCCTCGCTGACCAGACTCGCCGGATGTAGCCGTCGCCCCTCTCCGGACGCCGCAGAGGCAGCGATAAACAAGGGACGAAGGGCGGATGCCAACCCGAATCAGGAAGAGAAGCCTGAGATAAATGGCTGGTACTGTGCGGTGACAGAAATCCCTCGTTGCTGGAAGAGCTCAGCTCAGCTCATGGGCATAGCTGCAAAACGGGAGGAGCTGTGGATGATTGCCATGGTCACCGATGTAGCTTAGCGTGGTAGCAGCTGGGATGATAATTAAAATTATGCTTGCTGGGGCCCATAACTCCCCGGCCTCCCTGTTCTCAAAACAGAGTGCAAACGGAGGGAAGTTTGTGCTCCAACCTGTCGCAGCTGCTAACTCACTCAATGCGGACCCCACTGCGTGTGTATGCGTGCGTGTGTTGGTGTGTGTACGTATGCGTTGTGTGTGCTGCGTCAAATCTCATTATTTTAATTCATGGTGGCCATTCAAGCATGTCTAACATGACAGGGTGTTAGCCAATTACTGTATTACGTCGTATGTTTCGTACTCTTGCGTTTGGAATCGCATACAGTTGTTTGGCTTCCTCTGTTAGAAATTACAAGAAAAAGAAAAACAGTTCAATGCTAGAGGCATTTAAGAGACCACACCAAAATAAAACATTAATATTGGATAAAGATGTGTTTGATTTGAGAAAAACAACAATGTACTGGTGAAGCCTTACATCACCAAAATAAACGTGTGGTACAGCACCGAGTAAAGAGAGTTTATATCACAATATCATTTTCGTGAAATAATAAGATGCAAATAGGCTGCATTTGACTACCGCCCTAAACTTTAGTTATCTGCAGAAATGATAGAGCAGAGTTTGCAATACTCGTGCATTCCTGTATCCGTCCAGCGGAGTTGGCAGTCTCAAGTATTCCGGACGTGCGCTCGGTCGTCAACTGATAAACCTTGCTCGACGGATAAGCCACCCCAAAGATGTCACGTGCCTGCAGGAGAGTCGTACGATTGACGAACCCTGCAATTTAAGATCGAAAGAAACCCCCGAGGGAAATGCACGGGCGCTCTTAACTGGAATCATGTGACAGACAAGGACATGAGACACAGGATCCAAATGAAATGAAATTCAGCCACAGCCATAGAAAGCGCTCTCCCGAACGCAAACCTATTTCCATGACTACAGCTATACTCGTACCGCATGCTGGATGACTGTAAGATGCATGCTTTATTTATCCTAGGGATATATTTAACAAGCCTCCTTGTCGTTAGCGAAAGACGCACATTCCTTGAAATGGCTTGCAGTGTTTCAACAGTCTCGTTAAGCGAGGAAGGGAGGATGGAGAAAATGAGCACGGAAGGGGAAAAAACTGAAAGTGGACCGCTTTGATTCGAGGATTGAAACAGGACTCTTAGACAGCACATCTGGTGCAGCAAGATTACTTTGACACAGCCGAGTCTCCGAACCCAGTCCTTGCCAAAGAGTATGAAAGAAACATGTTTATTTCAGTCTGCTGGGGATTGGGGGGAGAGTGGGTGAACGAGAGAGAGAGAGAGAAAGAGAGAGAGAGAGCAAACAAAAATGAGCAAGAGAAAAAGGGAATGAGAGAAAGAGAGAGAGAGAGTGAAATAAGAGCAAGAGAGAGAGAGAGAGAGAGAGAGAGAGAAATTAAAACATGCAAGCTATGCAAGGGGATATTATCTTAATCTGAAAACATTTAGTTCCAGTAGATCCTGCCCACAGATCTTTGCTTGCACGCAGGGGCTTGGAAAGTAGTGCCTATACGCTGTTCCATGGTAGAGGAAGGCAGCCAATGAGCTGGGGGAGGAGGGGCCTGGACATTTTCCCAGACTCCTTGTCCCTCCACTCCCCCTTTCCATCCCGAGGCTCCTAATGAAACAGCGAGGGACCCTCCTCTTCCAGAGCGGCTTGAGGGGGAATCAACCCTTTGTAAAGTCAGCCTGATTCATATCTCTGAGCCCTCGCCTGCTCCATGTTTGTTTTTCTCTCTGCTGTGCATGTACCCGAGTTCTTGTTATGACGTGACACAACCGACATAATTAATTTGTGGCCGAAGCCCGCTGCCAAGAAACGCACATCAGAGAATCCCTGTCTACCACACAAGGAGGAAGAGTAAAATGCGAAACATACACGCCAAAGATCCACTCGGAGCCGCTCAGCTGGCATCGACCCGGTGTCTGCTGACTGGAAAAGCGAAAGCTTATGTGCGGCGACGGCACGACCGCGCCGTTTGGGCCGAACAATGCGTTTAGCGGTGTGGAGAACCGAGGCGTCTGGTAAAAAAGGGGCCTCGGTTTTGTCTTTCAACTTTTAATTACTACGTGTCGTCCTTTCTTCTCGCGCTGAGCGGAGTATCCTGTTTACATACTTGGGCCTGCACTTGAAGGCAAGATCCCCGGCGCACGGGTTGTCGACTCTGCGCGGCGCAGACATGTAGGGAAACTGCTCGTACAGGCCCGTCTCGCCCCGGGCGAAACCGAGCGGGGGGTTGTGTAATCCCCACACACAATGGAGAGCCTCTTAACCCTTTCCGCTCGACTCGGGAGGCAGCGGCGCACGCACCTGTCCGAGGCCTCTAAACACATTTCGATACGTGTTTTCCGGCTCCTTCTACATTTACATTTTGACATTTGACATTTTAAGCATTTAGCGGACGCTCTTATCCGGAGCGACTTACAAGACGTGTGTTAATACATGGTAGGAACAATCATAGCTTGCGCAAGGAGTCATGGTTCCTTTTTTTTGTGTTAAAGGCGCGCGTGCGGCATACTGCTGCGGCTGAGACACGTCCGTCTTCCTGACCGAAAATCGGCCCGTGACCACTCATTAATGTTAGCCTCGACCGTCGCACCGGAACTTCACACCGGAATCCTGCCGTTCGTATGATTTTGTGCCGTGGGTTGGTCTCCAACGCTACCGAACGCATTCCATGCTCTGTCTGTCTGGCAGAAATGACGGCGCGAAAAAAAGCGATTGTGTGATTGTGCGGTTAAGCCCCGTTATAGGCTCTGCGGGCTGGGAGGCCAGGTTGCTTCCGAGGAAACTGTTGTCTTATCGGGTAGACAGAAACAAACAGGTGCGCTTTAACGTGTACCTATAGAGTTAGCTGGGCCCTTCCCAACAAGAGGCCAAGTTAAATGCTAACTGACCGATCATTTCTCTCCAACGAAAACATCTATTTTAAAGCATTTCTGAACTGAGAACTATTAAATCAAGCAGGTCATATCTCAGTGGATACAGCAAACAACAAGACTGCATTTTATATAAAGTGGTCAATATGCCCTAGCATAAATAAGTAGTATGAAACTGCTACAAAATTACATGCAGCAGATGCATAATTATAAGCTTGTTAGGGTCGGTGTGTGGTGAGGCAGGGCAGGGACTGGATTTGGATCAGTGATATGCCAGTACACACACACACACACACACACCACTAACTCTTTAGTTACTGTGTAACAAAGTGTACATAGAAGTTACACTGCACTAATTGTGTATTTAAACTGTGATAACTAAGCCATATTGCCGATACAATAATCAGTTTGCTCTGGGGAGTAATGTGAAAGTACTTGGCGAAAGATCCTGTAAACAGAAGTACGTTTTCATACATAAAGTAGAATCCCTCCTCAGATTACAACCTCGCTGACATAAACAGCCTAAACTCATTGGCCGCATGCAAAAACGAAAGTTTTCGGCCCTAAGTGAAAGTCATTTTTGTGCTCGTAGTGGGAACAAAATGATCCGAATCTGGCGTTCTGCAGTCCTAGGGACCCATTGTCTTGATTTCCCACACACATACACACAGAGTGTCGTGGCGCAAGACTTCAAGGGCACCGCTGCATTCTAAGGGAACATTCTTACTGCAAGAAGAAAAAGGTTGTGCAAGTAATTCGGTAAGGACAGTGGGCCAGTCTGAGCCCTCATACGTTTCCAGTTAGAGAAGCACCAGCATCTCACCCACTGTGGGGAAATGATGTCGATGAGTTCATTTGGGAAGGGCACAAAGTAAGCGTGCCATTTAAAAAAATATTTCCAGGTGTCAAAAGCCCAAACAGTACCTGTCAGCCGACCGTAAGTCTGTTTGGTAACCGCGGACCGCACTGGTACCGATCCTTGGCAGTACGTCTTCATGGGCAACTCATAAAGGGAACAGTATGAGCAGAGGGTCTGAAACTAAGGTTTACCGTATGTCTTGTGCGCCTGGCAGGGAATGATGCCCGACACTCCCACCGTGAAATAGTATGAAGCTGAGGTATAGGCGCCTTTTCGTGTTGCTCAAAGAGCATTCTCACAAAATGAGGTCCTAGAAACTGGGAAGTGCCATGCTGGCACGCGCTCAGCCAGCCTTGGTTATATTATTTTGTTATGTGGCCACGCTCTGCTGGCTTGTGGTATCCTGCAAAGGCAGTTCCTCATAGCGACAGGATGGCAGAAACACCAGAAAGCATGTGTGTGTGTGTGTGTGTGTGTGAGTCCATCTTGTGTCTTTAGAATGCACGGTTCCTTTCTAACTTTGCAGTGGCCCAACGTCGGGGCTTTCATTGCACTCTCACCCATTATTCATCCAGTTCAACACAATCAGCACAGTCTGCTTCTTTTGCTGTCGTTACTTTATATAACTTATGGTCATTCATCGCTATGTTGGAGGCGGAGGTGCGACCACATGAGTGAAACCACTTTCCTCTGATGGGGGGGTGAGAAACGAGCCCCAAAGCCAACCACAGGGGCAATTGGACAAACAGAGCAAACGCTTCCCTGTCTCAGCCATACCACGGTATTGTGCCACACACACACACACACACACACACACACACACACACACACACATACATGCCATCACACAAATGTACATACACTCACAAATACAAGCACGAGCACACACACACACACACACACACATACACACACACACACACACACACACGTGCATGTTGAGAGTTCTGGGATGGTAAACTACAGCCGCTACATCACAGACGATCCTTGTACAGTGTCAACCTACCCAGGTGTCTTTGTGTATTATCACATGCTGCTTTGACAGTCAAACGTTTCTGGGTTATCCACTTTGTTTTGATATTAAAAAAGTGCTCCTGTTTTTCATTCTCGTACCACAGGACCCACCAATAAACACAAGTCCCCACTGCAGCTGACAAGGCCCAAGTGCAAAGACTCAAGCCGTGGCGACAGTTTGCGATGCCGGCAATGCCAGCCCTTCCTTGACACAGCAGCCATGCCAGGCACCCTTGTCGGGTGATAACGCCCTGCGCCACACTAGAATAAGGCGTCCTAAATCTACCCCGCCGCACGGAGAACAACCGCGTCAACGGAGCTCCACTTCATCGGCACCACGCCCCCCCGCGCGCGATCGGGCTGCCGGTTTAAGGAGACGTGCGTGACAATGGGGCGATAGCGGGCCTTCGCCTCCGCGCGCACTGCTCTAAGTGTGCTGGGGCCTGGGGAACATGCCCCCCGCCCATAAGCCACCTGATAGGCCCCCTGGATTCTGACACTAACACCCAAAAGGCGCGCTGACAGACAAGGGCAGAGTGTCCTGGGGGGGGGGAGGATCTGTGAGCTAATATTGGAGACCTTGAGCAGTCCCGCTCCGCTGACAGCCCCTCGGCTCGGCTCTCACGCAAGGCCGGCCTCTCGGGGGAGCAGGCGCTGCCAAGAGGAAAGAGAGCGTATCTCTTCCTGTGTGCCTTACAGTGCGGATAAAACACCCCAGAACGGGACGCTCGTCTGAGAGAAAATAAAACAGAGAGAAAGAGGGGGGGGGGGGGAGACAGGAAGAGTGTACAGTGCCGGGTGTCCATTATAACCACAGAGGAAACGCTCGCGGAGGCCAAAGCAAACTGTCCTCCCAGGCGCGTGAAAGACGTCCCTATCTGTTTCTCCTCACAATGCAGATATTGTTCTTGCCCTGTCTTTTTATTTACTTTTTTTTTCTACATCCTCAAGCCTGGTTCACACCCTCCTCTCCTGGAAATGTTGTACCGTTCGTATTAAGTTTATGTTTCGTTTTTTTTTTTATAATAGGAAACGTCCATTTCTTCAGACAGAACTGCTAAACCACTTACTTCTTAGACGTCTCCAGGATATACACCTTGTTAAGCCCTTAAAATACTTATTTGCTTCTTTCATCCATTAAATATATTTTCTGTTAATAAAAGTTAATAATAAAAAGTTAATAATAGCTTTGGGAAAATGGGTAGGACTCCATTATGGTAGCTATTGTTTTCCATTGTCAGGTCATTATGAAATGATCATTTAGTTATTATGGTCTGTACAAACAACACAAAGTAATTATTGATTATGAACTTTAGATTTAGAATGACTCAAACAGAACGGGGCTTTGGAAGCATCCATTTATAACTCCCATGTCTCGAGGAGCTGGACAGGTTCAGCCAGAGGTGCTCTATTGTGTTGAACAACAACAAAAAAGTACAGCTCGGTGTCTTATTCGGTTGATATGTTCCACAAAGCGGGTCATGGTTTATCACCTGTGACTAAACAACTGAACAACAGAGTGGCCGAGACACAGGTAGCAATAAAACAGGCGCCGGCGAAAAGCCACGAGGAATCAACACACACACGTCGGACAGAAAACGAAAAACCGAAAATAATATTGCACTTCTGCACGAAAACGTTTCATGCGTTTCAGTCAAACACAATGTGCACTAACTCCATTTGTGCTCTGGTGTGGATATGTGTCAGGAAGCAGCTTTTTCCTCCCATGAACCGCAAGACCACGTCAACCCTTTAAAACATGACACTTCCACACCGCCGCTCCCCGCGTTTGTCCGGCTCGCGCTGCGCTCTGAACGCGGACAGATCTGAGACGGTTTGGTCTTTCTTCTTCGAGTAATTGAAAGGGGGGGGGAAAAACACACACAGCTGCCTCGGGTGCTCCTTCAATCATCGAGCCGATTGCATAGCCCTTCCAGCGTCGTCACTACATCAAACAAAACGCAATGGCTCCCCGTAGACTCAGGCACGCACACGCACATGGACACACACACATACACGCACGCAGACACATGCACACGTACATGCACACACAACTTTCAGGGGACACATGCCAGAAAATCCATATCACTCAGATTTCCTAATCCTCCACACAAATTCTGCTGAGGTGCACTACACAGCACTCAATACTGCAAAAGAAGCACACAGAAAAACAAGCAGACACACGAGACACAGTACTTCAGACAAACAACTGCCAACTTGCGCAAATACAAAACTCGAGGAGGGCCACGAGGCATTGTAAGAGCTGCACAGGATCTTTCGCGAGAGTGAAAAAGTGAGAGTGACGAAAAGAGTGAGGTAAAATGTGTGAAAGAAAATATGGGAAACGAGAAGAGCGAGGCACCCTCTCATTTCCGTGAAGATCGATATCCAGTGAGTGATTACTGTGGCGTATTTCGTAAACTGTGGACGGGTCCCACGAGTAAGCCAGCCCGTGGTCCGCGAAAACATTTCTTTTTAGTGTAAAAGTGTTCAAATCGGAGGTGAAAAACAAACGGTGAAAAAAGGAGAAATGAACTCAAAGAGCACCAAAGGCCAGGCCGGGGTGTGGCGTACTGTACTTCAGGCCCCGCTCCAGAGGCCCGGCCTCTCTTCTCATTTTTCATCTCAGGCGTGCTTTCTCTCTCTCCTGGTGCAGCTGTGTGTCAGAGGACAGACACTGCGCAGATCCCTCAGAAATGCCACAGATTGCTCCGCATCCTGCCAGCTCCAATCTCGGCCCGCCTGCGCTTGTTGCCGCTGCGGTGCTCGCTGGCGCGGTCTCCGGGCCTCAGACCAGGGGAAAGCCGGGTTAGTGGGAGTACCGCGGTCCATTCCAGACCGGCATCAAACGGCACCGCCCACTGGGAATACCTCATTCTCCGGCTACAAAAGGTGGACAATCTCAGCACTGGGTTCAGTCGCCATTCGTCATTAACTTTGACATTGACATTGACTTTTGAAGTTAGCTTTCACCTTCACCGGCACAGTTTGGCGAGCACAGCGATCACCAAAATGACCTCACCAATTTGTGCTTTAAAGATAAAAATGAACACTTGCATTTAACTGTGTTCCAGTGTTAAGGACAAATGTTGACTGAATCCAGGGCTTAGCTTAGTTATTGCAAAAGGAACAAAAGCTCCTTTTAAGAAAGAGACGGTGTACCGAAGACCTGCAGAAATTCACGAGAAAATGGAAGGGCCTAAAAAGCTCCTGCGAAGACTAAGAACTAGCGTGGACGCGTTCCGCTCAAACCTTTATCACCACCGTGGGTTTTTGATTTTCTTATTTGGCCGCTGGTTTGTCGGCGCGCTTAGCTCGAACCCTGCTGGCTAGACAACAATGGGTTTCCCCTGCCCACTCACTCCGGCCTGGACCGAGAACGAAAAGAACAGTGCTCCCCTGGCCTCGCCATAGGGGTCGGGCGCTGCGTCCCGCCCCTTCCGCACCCCCCCCCACGCGAGCCCCATCCCGGCCGACTTCCTGCCGGGCCTCTCCTCGCGCCCGGGAGAGCAGGGGGTAGCAGGCAGCTTGCTGCGAGGGGCGGCCACAGGCATTTACATTCAGCTTCACTTCCTGAGATCCCTTCTGTCAGGACAAAGACGGCTTCCTGTATACATAAACAAGATTAGGCAACATGTTTTACAGGTTCCCCTTTATCGAGAGAGGGCAAGGGCCTAGCCTGAGCATTCCAACCCAGGCTCCAAACATCAAAGCCAGGGCTGGAGAAATGAAAATATTGTTGAACCTACTTTCCCATAACTCTTCATTCTCACGGCACGCTGAAAGATGAACCCCCTCCAACAAGGCCGTATCTTCCGAGAGCTCCTCTTATTTAATAAAAGCAATAATAATAATAAAACTCTCTCATATTCATAAACTGTGTGCGCTACAGAGGGGAGGGGGGTTGGCAACTAATGCAAAGCTGACAGATGAGTTATGCTGTGGCTTATAGGAACTTCTTATAAAAACAAGTGCTCTTCCAAAACAATGTTCCTGCTTTCTCACATCTTGGCCATGTACAGCTCATGTACAAGACCGGGCACAGAATAATGAATCGGAGTGACCTTGAATCAGCTTGAATTCAGCTTGAATACCCCAGCACAAGCTCCCCCACCCCCCCGCAATGCAGTCACTGAGCTTGAAAAGTATTGAGGGATCTACTCTTACCAGCTTGTATCAATGTGTTTTTCTCTTCCAAACAAAAAAAGAAAGAAAATCACGGCAAAGCTTTGCAAGCACTCTTAACCTGGCTCCAGGCACTGTTTGGCTGGGGTTGGCCAACATTTCAAAGGTGACAGCATGTTTTAGCGAGTGAAATGATGTGAATCGCACCGCAGCTAGATGGCTGTGAAGAGGACGTCTCCACCTGGCAGTTGGTGAGTCTCAGCATTTTCATCTTGTTCCCTCTCCTTTTGCTCGCTCTCTCCCTCTCAAATTCAAATTCAAATGTGCTTTATTTGCATGACAAGTGAACTTGTGTTGCAAAAGCATTAAAATACACATATGACAGCAACCCTTCCCAAGAAAGGAAATAATTAATACATCAAAAATACGAACAAACAGTAGGGGCCTCGAATAGCATAGGGGTCTAACGCACCCGCATTGCGCTTTGCGAGTGTGAGCTACCTACTGCAGTTGCCGTTTCAAAACCGGTCTCGGGCTCGGGCTCGTGAGGGGAGGGCAAATCGAAATAAATAGAGGGTTGAATTGGCTACTAAATTGGTCTGGATAAAAGCGTCTTTTAATTGCTTAAAATGGAAAATGGAAATGTAATGGTTCATCAGGGTAAAGAATTTGGGCAAATATTTTTCACTGATGAGGTGGTACTTGGGGCATATATGGATATAGAAAGTGGACCACTGTCTCCACCTGTTTAGCAAGCCAGGTCTTTTTACTGTGGACCCTCTCTCTCTCGATGATTATTTATTGTCATATGACGGGTGAGTGTGGTGAGTGACCCACTTAATGAGACACGAAAACACAGCTTGCCATTGTGTGGGTAGTATTGCACAGTATGTTTAATTATGGCCTCAGAACTTTGTATCCAGAGAGCTACAACCTGACATTACACAATTGGTCACAACAGCAAACAGATGAGTGGGATGTTTTCAATGATTTATTTTTTCTCTTACCATGACACACAAATCAAATAAAAAAAGTGTTACCTCATGTCACATTCAGTCCAATATGCTCTTTGGAATGATACTGAGTCACTGTTGTGCAAAGTTTTGCCAACTAGCCTGCCGTGGAAGTAAACAGATAGTGCAGCAAGATTAATTAAATGGCGCTTCACCTGCATTCGTATTGTTTTCGACAGCCATTTCAGCTTGTTTTGGACTATACTGGACTTTATCGAGTGCTGGGGCTTGTCCCCACATGAATGGGCCCTCGGTGTGTTTTGACTCGAGAGTTTTGAAAGCTGAGCTGGTGATCTGAGCCACGCTAGCTGATGCTATCTCCATCAGCACCGAACGAATGCCATGACAAGATGACTCTGATTTAGTCTGCTGTTATTGTACAACAAGCCAGGCTTGGCGGTTCCCCCAGACTCATGAATTACATACATGCCAGTCTCCGCTAGGCAAGGGGGAAAAAATCATGAGAAGTGGACAAGCTAGTTGATTTTGTACTGTGGCGTGCTGGTACCTCCAACACTTCCCGATTCCTCATAAAACCTCCAACAGTTCCCATTCCCTCATCAACCCATACTTCCCCAGTCCCTCATCCAAGCAAGCCTCGCTCCACACCGCATGAGCCCACCATGAAGTTTAACGAGCAAAAGGAAGCAGAGACAATGAAAACCTAACAAGCTATTTTCCCAATTAGTTCTGGACTGCCTCCACCTCGGGACAGAACAAAATCAAGACCTTAGGGTGACACATTTCCTTTGACTTTACTGGAGTTTAATGAGCTTTGCAGATTTTGGCAGGCGTCCTGTCCTGACTGCGGCGAAAGACGACTACGTGAATCTGTCACTGGAATCTACAACGGGCGATTGATCAGTTCCACAAGCTTGGCTGGCACCCCGGAATGTGAGACCGAGTTGGTATGAAAATCCCTCCTCTTGGGCAACTGCCCACCCCTGCCGATCCTACCACCTGCTGACATGGTGACAGGAGTCAAGTGCATTTGCTCTGAAGGGTGCGGACGTGTCAATTCCATTGAGATACAGTGCCCACGAGTTCTGCAAGACCAAATACCAGGGCCTGGGAATCTATGGATGCCACGCATTCCTGTTCACAAACAGTGTGGCATAACTCAAATTATTAAATCTGTCAATCTATCAAGCACAAAAAGGCTAATAAATAGTGTTGAGGAGAAATGGCACTCTTTTCAGGGAGAGAGAACAACCATATGTCACACTCTTCCTTGTGTTTTCCTTCATTCATGCACCCTTATTTAGCTAGATTTTGGAATTAAGACCTGAAAAGTCTGAGACAGGCCTGAGGAAAAGGTTGAAACAGGACACAAAGGTTTCTGTTGTGAGGCAAGATACCCACAGAGATAACAGAAGGTTTATGCGGTGCGGAGGGCAAAAATATCCTGATCATTAGTCTCCAGGTTAAATGAGGCCACGGTGCTGGTTAGAAATAGTGCCGTAACAAAGTCATCTGTAATCTCTGCTTAGGCTCCGGCAAGGGAGTCCACTGTCACCGCTAGCGTGAGAGTGGAGCTCTCTATTCCTTTACATATTCACAAACCCAGTCCCTGTAGTTACTTTCCTGAATCCATTAAACTGTACCTTTAACACCCACCAATGCATATAATCGTTGGCTTTGATGGATTGATTTCCCAAATATTTTTCCCCTGCCAAAAAAGAAAGAAAAACTTGAATACATGTCCTGTACAACAGGCCACAAAATAGAAATAAATGAAGAAAAACAAGATGTTATTTCAGAAGAGAATGTGTTTCCTAGTTTGACTTCATTTGCAAAAAAAATAGGAGGGAAGAAGGCAAGAAGCTGCCACTCACAAATTTTTTTTGAAAAGACTTAGTAGTAGGTGTAGTAGTCCTGGAGCTCAGTTGGTAGAGCATGGTACTGGCAATGCCAAGGTTGTGGGTTTGATCCCATGGGACTACATGTCCGTCGTTCGGATGGGACGGAAAAAACGAGGTCCTGACTCTCTGTGGCTTTTCGAAAAAGAGTAGGGTGTTAACCCGGTGTCCTGACCAAATTCCCAACCAAAAACAATATATATACATGTAATTCATTCATTCCCAGCCCTCCTCGCTTCTCCACTGTGTATCTAATGTGCAGTGAGCTTGTACTGGCACACTATGGCTGCCGTCGCATTCACCCAGGTGGGTGCTGCACGTTGGTGGTGGATGAAGTGAGTTGCCCCTATCATTGTAAGCCCTTTGAGTTTCCTGGAAGAAAAGCGCTATATAAATCCAATTATCATTCATTCATTCACTTCTCCTATAAGAATACTATGAGCAACCATATCACCAGAGCACCAGAGGAGATCAGGGCCGGTATTCACAAATAATTTAATCTTACCACTAGGAGTACTCCTAAATCGCACTAAAACATTTTAGCTAGGAGTCCCCTCTTAAAACCTATTCACAAAGCTGCAAAGACAAACTCATACGAAAGAAGTCCTAGCATTTTCAAGCTAAGTGTGAGGGCGGGGTTGATGTCGTTGCTATGGATGACGTTGTGTCTCATGAACGAGCTTACTCAGAATGCCCACAGCGATTGGCTGATATAGGGGATGGGTCTCTGCCCACGATTTCAACCTAGAAAATAAATTATATGCTACTGTAAAGGGGTATGTAGGCCTACCTGTTCCTGTTATATTCTAGTGGTGTAACGGATCGCAGTTGATCCGTGATCCGTAAGGATCAACCCCCACGGTTCGGCACGCATATGATCCGCAGATTAATAGCTAAATTGAACCATCATAGAGAAATACAGTTTTTCTGCCGCTGTTACGTTTTAAAGTAACAATTCCCTAAATCTCGATGCAGAGTTACAGTGAAGAGATAGACAACCATGTATGTTTTGGTTTGCTTTGTTTTTCATACTAAATGCCTTTCTGGGAGGCAGGTTTTTAGAAACGCGCAATTAATTAAATTAATTCAGGCATAAGACCACCCTAGTTAAATCGCCTAAGGCGTACTGAATCTAAAAATGTATTTTGTGAAATTTTCGAATAAAGATTTAGTGAAATAACTTAAATTGAAAAACTGAAATGATCATTCATTCAATTCCTTGAGAATAGTTCCTGGTCATTTTTGGTGGAAATGCGCCTTTTGTCTGTTTATTTTTTTGCTGATCCGGAAAATGATCCGATCCGTGACTCAAAACCGCGGTACGATCCGAACCGTGAGTTTTGTGATCCGTTGCACCCCTATTATATTCTAATAAATATTCTAAAATACAAATGTACGCTACGTGTCACTGATTTAACATGAAACCAAGAATACCGACTAGTCAATTGGTTACATGTCTGCATCTCGTAAACAATCACCGGGTATCTATATATAATATTATATATATAATACCCTCGCGATTGAGGCGGTACCTTTTTATGAGCTCTGTATCATTCAATATCTCCAAAGTGTTGACGTGATTGCGACAACGATTGCCGGCAGCAGCAGATTTTCGGATCGCTGTGAGTAGGTCTTTAGCGACTTAGAAGTCCTCTTGACTGCTTCTAACTTCTCCTGGACTTAGGAGCTGTTTTTAGCTCTCAAAAAGAGTGCGCTGCCTGTCAGGGATGCGGTTCAAAACTCGCGTCTCTACCAGACCGGCCGTGGTCGTCAGCTCGATTTGGCTGTCCGCCTCCAAGGGAGGGGGGAGGGAGAGCCGGCACGAGTTCGTCGAAGAGAAGGTTAAGGAGTCCGTGGAAGATTTCCCGTCTCGAAAGAGGCGAGAACACTCAACCAGGAATGTGTGTCTCGATCCTGGAGGACGGGCGACGGACTCGTGAGGGTGGGGAATTGAAGTAAATAGAGGGTTTAATTGGCAACCAAATTGGGAGAAAAACGGGGAAAACAAATCAGAAATAAATTTATAAAGAAGAAACAAAGCTTTTGCAGATATTTGGCATGGCATTCGCGGAATAATTAAGAAATCAGAAGAAATTATCAAAAGCCTGGATCGCCCCTCTGGCGGGAACCTGTCAGTACAATACTTTATTGAGGTCAAAGGTCACCGTCCGAGGGAAGCGCTAGCTCTTCTGCGTCTGTCTCCTCCATGCTCCATTTCGTTCGGTGTCCTGAAGCGGCGTGCAGTCTCTCTCCTGCTCTCCCTGAGGTCAGCATTAAAATGCTCCTCCATTACACGGGTCCAGACGTTACCGGGAGCTACCGCACAAACTGACGTGGGCTTTGAACTTCAGTCACTGTGACCAGCAGAGGAGAGGTCTTGTCAAAGCTCACCGATCCATGCGGCCTCCTTTCACACAAGAATGAACTCCGGGAAGCTCATCCAGCACACAGAAAGCCGCTCAGATGGTTTGTGATCGTATCCTTCGGTGGGTATGACCTGAACCAGGGACGTCAGCCATGCCATCTGAGCGGATGAACAAGTGAAAGCATTTTTCTACCCAAAAGCTATCGCATCACAACACTATAAATACTGCATCCACATTGGATTCAGCTGCACTTCAGCTTGTTTTGCTTCTATGCACGGGCTGAGTAGTCATCCCTCTGACAAGCACTTGGCTCTGTCTTACGCAGATTTAGTACCGGGATTGTGATCATAAAACGGCGATGTTGCAACCTTAGGGGAGTCAGTCATAACTGTATAAACAGAGACACAGTCATTGCTGGTATGAATCAATCAATCAATCAATGGCTTTGATTTATATAATCCCTTTCATACCATTTGGTGATTTTAAGGTTTAAAGTGTTTGGCAATTGGGCAACAGAAGGTTTCAGGGTGGCATGTCTGTTGGCGTGAGCTGCTAGTGGTGTGAATTATGAGCAGTGACTGGTGTACTGCCTAATTCAATAATAAAGATTAATATTTTTTAAATGTCAACATTCATTTTCTTTGACGTGTCAAATGCCATTACATTATTTGGGACACGGCTCCGACAGATTATAGAGCTTATGTTTTCCGAAGAATTGCCCATTGTTCAATCCTTACTTCACCGTATGCAAATTTCTTTGGCATGGACAAAAAAACAACAACATGACTTCAGACCTGGCTTGATGAGTCAAATCTTGCAGTGGTACAAATCCGGATGGGTGTAACATAAAAACATTTCTTTTTGAGAGCACCCCAGCGATGTTCACCAAAGGGATTTGGTTACAGAAACAGTGAAGTCCCCCTGCATTCAGCCTTTCACAGAGAAATCTCATTATTAGGACTTCCTCCAATGTGAAATTTTAGAACAAGAGTATTCATAAAGCCTTAAATTCATTCATACATTCATAAAGCCATGCTGTTAAGTGCCTACTTCTCTATTGGCTCTGTGCAGAGTCTAGGCACAGCAAAGGCACTCCGGCCCCCTTACCGATTGTGTGAGGCACAATTCCAGTGGCTGGTTTGGGGCACACTGGTGCCAGGGCTGACAGTGTACACAGTCCCACAGGGAGCCATAAAAAGCTCCTGTAGAAGTGCTGCTTTTATCCTGCTCACTGGACTGAAAGGGATTATGTTATTCAACCCTGGGCTTGGGCCTGTCAGGCTACTGCTGCTGCCTGAGAAGGAGAGACCAGACGTCTGCCCCACCTCACTCGCTGCCCAACATGCTACTTCTGCCCTACCTCACATGCTGCGCAACACGCTACTTCTGCTCTACCTCACATGCTGCCCAACACGGTACTTCTGCCCTACCTTACACGCTGCCCAACATGCTACTTCTGCCCCACCTTACACACTGCCCAACACGCTACCTCTGCCCTACCTCACACGCTGCCCAACACGCTACTTCTGCCCCACCTTACACACTGCCCAACACGCTACTTCTGCTCTACCTCACATGCTGCCCAACACGGTACTTCTGCCCTACCTCACACGCTGCCCAACATGCTACTTCTGCCCCACCTTACACACTGCCCAACACGCTACTTCTGCTCTACCTCACACGCTGCCCAACACGCTACTTCTGCCCCAACTTACACACTGCCCAACAAACGCTACTTCTACACTGTTCAATACACACTACTGCTCCATCTTACACACTGCCCAACAAACACTAGTCTGACTCCACCTTGCACACTGCTGCACACCCTAGCTCCACCTTAATCAAACACTGCACCCCGCACACCTCCCTGCACACAGTATTCTGACCCAAAGTGTACCACATACCACCCTGTCTCCCCCTTACATAAACAGTGCTCCACACACACTCCCCTGTCTCCACTTTGCACATGGCCCAACACAGACCGCCCATCGCACAGTGCCTTGGTTGCATCACAGCCCCGCCACATTCTATTCTGCAGCATACAGCATGTACAACATCTTCCTTGTGAGATTAAAAACATGTCTACGGTCTGTCAAAAGTCACACCATTCAAGTGAGTTCTTCCTGGTAATCCAATTTCACGGCCATGAAAACTGAATTCTCTCTTACTAAACAACCGCAAATCGAGTGGTTGTCAGTTCCATGTAATACTCCTAGTATCAAGAGTAGCAGCACATTTCTCTCTCTTTGAGAAACACTGCTACAGCAGGTTGCCGTGGCTATTTTCATTGGCTGTTTTACGGCCTTCCCTACGGCAAAGGGCACTCATGACCTGCTCTGCTCCCTAACCCAAATCCCAAAGCTGTAAAAACATCCAGCGCTGTCCTGGGGAGGCCCTGTAAAATTAGCAGATGACTTTGGAAAGTGACCCATGGGCAGGGAGTGGGGGGAGGGTTGGAATCTGGATTTGGATACGGGAAGGCGTAAGGCCCAGTTTTAGAAGGGAGGAGGACCACAGACCGACCACAGTGGGGCCGGTCGGGGTGGGGATGGGGAGAGGGGTGCGATAGGGAAACTACCAGACATCTGTAACCCGCCACCCTGTGTCACCCCCAAACCACCGCCCACACACACGCACACACACACACACACACACACACCAGCCCCACCCAGTCCCCGGCGGGTCCCTGATCAGCCTGCTGATACGAGGGGCCTCCAGCAAGGAGAGCAAGGGGAGAGAGAGAGAGAGAGAGAGAGAGAGAGAGAGAGAGAGAGAGAGGAAGGAATGAGTAGATTCAAAGAAAGGACGGACCAATAAAGATATTTCAGTGCCAATGTCTGTCAACATGCTGGGAGGAACGCTGCCAAAAGAAACCCCCAGTGCCAATCATTACAAATGCTCACACACCTAGGTAAACACCTTTTAACCTCCACTGATTTGGGAATTTCAACAGCTTGTCAGTCACTAAAAGGATAGCACTGGAGGCCTGAAAGACTAGAGGAACTTATTTGTTCCTGTTTACGACCATGTTGAGCAGCACATGCGGTGCATTTTTTAACTCCTCGTCCCTGAACCCCAAGGTCCCAATCGGATGGACCTTTCCGGCTACACCCCTGACCCCCTTATTAGCCTCACTCTTTAAATAAAAGCGCCACAGAGAGTGAATAATGAGGAAAGTCATGGTGGGAAACTGTGGTTTGACTCATTGCTGGGAGCTAAGGTCACTAAGTGGGCTGCGCTTCGCTGCATGTGACACCGTGCATAAATCGCGAGACAACGGGCGCGCTGTGCGGCTGCGGTCCCTTGCCCCGCCTGGCGGCGGGGCCGGCCGATCAATGCCGAGCGCTGTGGGAAGACGCCGGGGCCTGCAGGAAGCGAGCGCGGCGGGCCGGGGCAATCGTCGGCGCACAATGCACCGTTTGTGCGGGTGGGCGTGGGAGCCGGCCCGGGGGCCTTTCTCATCACCGGTTTCCGGGTTCTTTGGATGCGTCTCGTCCACCAATGGAGCGCCACAGAGGATTGTTTCTCTGCGCCGATTGTCTGGGAATCTGTCGTGTCAGGGGCTTCAGAACGCTACATTTTATATTTACGTTTTTGTACATTTAGCAGACGCTCTTATCTAGAGCGACTTACACAGTTTACATTTCTTTACATACAATCCATTTATACAGCTGGATATTTTACTGAAACAATTCAGGTTAAGTACCTTGCTCAAGGGTACAACAGCAGTGCCCCACCTGGGAAATGAACCTGCAACCTCTGAGTTACAAGCCCAGCTCCCTAACCATTACACTACACTGCCAGCCGCTAAAATTAGCTAAACTTTGCTCCAGAACGACTCGGTGTTATAATGTAACGGTAATGGTCCAGCAGCAGCAGTCCTCAGCCCTGGTTCTGGAAAGGTCTGCTGAGTTGAAAAAGAGAGTTCATAGGCAGACTTAAACTGAGTTCAAGTTCACTGTGAAAAACAAAATAAACAGGCAAGACTTAAACCACGTTCAAGTTCAAGTTCTTGAGCTAAAAGGTGCCTAAGATTTTAATTGCAGAGGGAACAATAAAGGCACGCCATTTTCGCAGTACTGCAAACTGCTATGCAAACACAGGCTCAGATCCTGTTTATTTGTTAGTGAAAGTCTCAGTCTGGACTTGCATTGTGAACCTGGCCTTCAATTACACTGGGAAGGGGGAGGGGAGGGGGGGGGGCAGAAACAGGAAGCGGCAGGAAGATTTACACAGGAAATAGTGGCTATGAATTTCACCGTCTGTGGCAAGAACGGAATAGAGAAAAGGGAGTGACACTATCGAATCGCTGCGTGCCTTGGCTTTCGTCTCATGGATGTCGGAAACGAAAAGCCCTGCGATCTCTTTGCATGCCTACGCAAGGTGTTTTTCTGCTTCTTTTTTAACACACTTTTTGACCTCCTGTTTAAACCGTTCCTACCTATCCTACAAAAGCAATGCTTTCACGGCGTGAAGCTAAGGGGCGTGTTGTACTTATCGACATTCGGAGGATCTTTCCTGAACAAGGCAGAGCTGGAGAGTGCAAGAGGAATGCACCAGAGTAAGAGTTCAATTATTTCAGGAATCGCACAAATTCCCCCCCCCCCCCCCATTTCTGTCACGCTGACACGCATTCATTCTCAATTCACAGCTCGCATACGGCGCGGCTTCCGTATGAATGGCTCCGAGAGATCCAGTTCAAGCTTCGCCTGGGTGTCAAAGCACCGGAGATTGAGGACTGCTGGTCGGCTCAAGCGCAAAGCTCATAAATAAAACGTTGTGTGTACGGCTGTCTCCCGGGCAACGTTTACCTAGGAGCCCCGCCTACCTTATCCACCAGTGCACCTTCACTGGTGCTTGTCGTTAAGGGGGGCAAACACTTCGGCCCGCAATCTCTCTTTTTCTAGATTTCTCTTCCTACGGACAAGTGCAGCCTGTGTCAGGGACCTGTGGAATCACAAGGCCCAAAATAGGCCTTCTCTTTTTTTTCATTCGCAGTCTGCCAGGCCACCCTGACTAGAGGCAACGGCTGCTTTCTGTTTTATAATTGCTGCTATTTCGGTGGTGCGGAGAACAATATCAGGAAACCTGGTCTGGGCCAGAGTGGCTGGCAGAGTCGACCCCAGGACAAACTCACATGGCCTGACTAATTATGCCCCAGACGTGGCGGGACAGAGGCCCCATTTTTAACCGCTGGAAGTTCAGATGAAAAACAACATCAAATGGAGAGTAGGGGAGAAGAGGGAAAAAAAGAACGATAGCGGTCCAAACAATGTGTGCCCAGTTCCTGTGAGGAAAGGGAAGTTGAGTTCGGACCATTTGGCTGCGTGGGGTCACGGCACCGGGCGTTCGGTCCCCTGCTGGACTGTCTCCTTCCTCCCGTTCAACACCCAGACTTCCATTCACACTCTCTCGTCTGGGCCGGCCAGTTTCCTGAAGGGAGGGGGGGCGAACGCTCTGTCCTACCAATCCGAGAAGAAGGAGGATCACAGCCAACATCCCAGTATACTTAGTCAGCACTACACCTGCCAGCTTCATTTCACTGCCGTTTCTGTTTTTTATCGCTGCCTGCACCATAACCGCAGCCATAATAGCATCGCAGCCATAATAGCGTCGCGGCTATCTTCCTTGAAGATGAAGCGCTTGCGCAACATTAGATTCTTAGCATATGTCACATACTTGCTAAGCCCTCTTCACACACAGTACAAACAAGTTGCATTCTTCTCTTTATGGTGGAGTAAATAACTAGTGCCACCCCAAGCCTGCCTCCTTGTTTCTGGACAGCTGCGGTCATGATGAATCAGACGTGATAATCGCGCTGAAACTGAGCCCATGGCAATTTTTCCACACGAGGTCACTTCTTAAATGTTTGCCTGTCCACTCTACCGGGGCACAGTGCACAGCGGAAGGGTGTGGAAAAATATGACCTGACCCAACGGTCATTGCCACCCATCGCAGCAAAATCTGGGAGACAACAGGAATGGACTATAAGACCAAGCTAGCCAAAAACCTCTAAATCAGCTGATTTGGGTTAAGGTTTGAGAGAAAAGTGACAAAAGAATAAGTTCATATAATAATTATAATTTTATTCCGTTTTTCTCCCAATTTGGTAGCCAATTACAACCTCTATTTTTCAAATCAATCCCCCCCTCGTAATGTGAGTTCACTGCCGTAGCCCTCTGACCGGTAGTAACGAGGGCGAAGTATCGTCTCCTCCGAGACGGCACCCGCCATGCCGTAGACCGCAACCCGGTACTACAGAACCACTACTCTGCGCAGCGAACCCCCCGTCGGCTTTCCTCCCCCCCTCCCTGGGGCGGACAGCCAATTGGCGCCCCTGGTGGCACTCCCGGCCAGAGCCGACTCTGGCGCGGCCAGTGGGAGCGAAAAAGAATACGTTCTTTACATTGAAATAAAAGGCTATTCAAGAGGCCATTTAATATGGTGGAGTCCGGTGTTACAGGTACGCAGCTGCCAACAATTATGTCTATCGCTGTATTACTGCACTGATCTCTTGTCCGTGCAATGATTGCTCCTACCATGTATTAATGCACATCTTGTAAGTCCCTCTGGATAAGAGTGTCTGCCAAATGCTTAAAGTGTAAAATGTAAAATGTCAATAAATTAATAACCTGATATTTTCTGTCCGATGACAGAAGTCTTAACAATTTTTTTGCCTGACCATGATGGGAGGTTAGGCAGGAGATCAATAATGGTGCGCCGTATACTTTTACTGATGTTTCGACTCACCAACAAAATAATCTGGTAAGCCGCATTGTAAGACTGCTGTCATGGGAGAGACAATACCAGGCTGTTCTTTAATTATTCATTGTCCTTTTTAAATTTAGAACACACAGGGAGCTGGGCAGGCTTTAGAGCCAGGGTGCATCTAACAACCACGTTTAAATGTTGATGACACAATACCTTGTTGATGTTCACAGCTGCTCTCTACAAAACCGAGGGGGGAGTATTGTGCTTCAGTTGTACAAAAAAATTGAAACAAAACATAGACACACAACAGCTTGATTTTAGACAAAAGCCCTGTTTCATTTCATCTAGTGAAACTTACTTCATAAAGACTTCATAAAAAGGCAGGTCATACTGTCAAACAATAATTTGGTGGTAGGTTATGTTTGTGCACATCATTTATTTTTTCTATCAAACTACTTGGAGAAGTGCTACAGGTAACAGCCAAAATAAAGCAAACACCAACATAATAGAACATTAGGCCACCACGAGCCACCGGCACAACTTCAATGCCCCTTGGCATAGATTCTACAAGTGTCAGGAATTCCAATGGAGGGATTCAACACCATTTTTCCACAAGAAATTCTATAATTTGGTGCTTCGTTGGTGGACGAAACCGCTGTCTCAGGCGCCGCTCCAGAATCTCCCATAAGTGTTCAATTGGGTTGAGATCTGATGACTGAGATGGCCATGTCATGTTTTACATTGTTTCCATGCTCATCAAACCATTCACTGACCACTCGTGCCCTGTGGATGGGGGTATCCTGGAAGACACCACTCCCATCAGGATAGAAATGCTTCATCATAGGATGAAGGTGATCACTCAGAATGGCTTTGTATTTATTGGCACTTGGCTTTCCCTCTAACGGGTTAAGTGGACCTAAACCATGCCAGAAAATGCACCCCACACCATAACAGAGCTGCCAGAACCCTTTATTTACTCAAGTGTTTCCTTTATTTTGTTTCTTTCTATTTTGGCAAAAAACATTCCAGAGCTTCTGTTTTAATAACTGAAAAGTTCCAATTGGAACTTGAATTGGGTACTGGAATGGGTACTTTGGTACTTGGGTACATGGGTACTTGGATACTGGAATATAAACACAGAAGTTCTGCTTCAGGGATTTAGCCAGAGACAGACTGTTTTAATCTAGGTACACAGCCTGCCTAGTCTCTTAAAAATAGTAGCAATTAGGGGTGCACCGATATATCAGTGGACTATCGGTATTGGCCGATATTTGCCTTTTATTTGACTAGCTATCACAAGCACTCTGGCACTCCACACAGTCTTGCACAAGGTGCACGCTAGAGCTGGGCGATATGACCATGATCTGCTGACCATATACTTCAATAACAATTTTGAAACGATTATTTGTTTGCATAAAAAAGCTGAGTATATACAGATATTCAAACACAACTTCATTTAACATTCAATGCTTGTATGTGTGGTAAGTTTTCAAGTATAAAGTTTGCACTTTGCGTAAACACATACAAAGATGTATATATATATATATATATATATACATGTACATATATATATATACAGTATATTAGGGTGGTCCAACATGTTATAGTAAGAAATTATGTTAGTCGAATCGTATCTCCACGTACCTTTTTTTTCCACTAGGGTCAACTTGTGTGAAATTTGAGCTTGATTGGTGGATATTTAGAGGTCACCCCGGGAGAAGCTTCTGGGCATTCCGAAGATGGACAGAGGTACAGCAGAGTCTCAGGCAAAGGGTTGTGTTGACGCAATTCAGAAAAGCTCTAGGACCCAAACTGGTCTGGATTGCTTGCCGCCACTAAGTCATGGAAATCATGTTGTCCAACGTCTTCTCCTGTATTTTCGTTCCATCTGGAGGTCCAGAAATCTTCGGAATCTTCAAGCAATTTCAGAAAGAATGGCTATCAATAAATCAAGGTGCTTATGTTGCAGCAACCAACAAACTCTTCCAGGATCCGGTATTGAGCAGATTGAGATGCTGGATTATTTCCCAAATGCCCTTGAAGCCTAGCAACCAAGGGACGATTATCAAGAATTCTTGTGCTTGTCTCTCTTGTTCCTTGGCGGAGGAAGTGGGAACGAGTCATTTCGAGCTCCCGGCCCAACACACCACGCTCGATGGATGGGTAAAGGGATGCGTTGCAGATATTCCATTTCCAAGTTCATTTCAAGCTGACACCACGAGAAGCCAGGAACATAACTGACTTAGCTCTGTTCGTGAGTCTCGTTTGCATCAGACAGTGGAACAAAGTGCCCCTTGGATGTCCCCTACAACAACATCAGAAGTCTCTCCTCAAGACTTACCCCAATCAGACTGTGACCAGCAAGGCGTCTGCAACCTTTTGCAGGTATCTTTGGTTTCTCTTCGAGCACCTGGTTGCCCTAGCCTTTTTTTGACGACCATGTGACCACAGAGACAAAGGAAAATATGGTCCTACAGTGTCTGCGGTTATCCAGCCCTCCTCGACGTCTAGAGATCATGGATGAAGTGGAAGACCTGGAGTTGGAGGACCTTGCCACAAAAAAAAAAAAGGACCAGTTCCTTCTTTGATGTCTTGATGGAAGGAGGAAAAGCAAAATCTCAATCCTTCCTGGAGAAACCCCCCGAGCAGTGAATGGACGATCCTTCATTCAATGAACTTCCAGATCGGTCCTCTCAGATTAAAGTATTAAACAACACGGCGGAACAGGGTATCAGCATGATCCAAAAATACAACGAGACACTGATGAAGGACAAAGAACAGAAACATTTCCTTCTTCAACTGGTGGCAAACCACCGAAAGAAACAAATAGTTTTTCAAGTGCAGGACTGTTTTCTGCTACGTGGGACCCTTGAGCAGAGCTTTTGTTTCAAATTCTCCCCGTTTTTATCCCAATTCAGTAGCCAATTCAACCCAATTCAATCCAATTCAACCCTTTGCAAATTTATTTAGATTTGCCCTCCCCTCACGAGCCCGCCGCCTGTCCTCGGGTCAAACTAATGGGGGCATTAACAATCTACACACTGAAGCAAACCCTTCTTGTCGACAACCTTTCACCTTAAATGCTCTCGAAGCACAGATTCCAGGGGGTCTGCCTCGATGAGGCAGAGCAGACATTCTACATCCTATTCATTTCACACACAGATATGAAACAGCCAGAATAAAGCATACCTCACAACCAGAACTGGGTCAAGCTGCTCCATGAGCGTCTCGCAAAATGAAACCCATACAATATAGGGCAATCGCCAGCGTACCAACATGTGGTGGCTTGTGGTGCAGAGCAAGGGTGGGGCTGATTTGTATTTCAGCATAGTAGGTTTCTGTAGCAAGATCATGTCTCCTCATCATGCCAAACCACAAGGCCCATGCACGCAGCTCTGTCGCCTGCCATGGGGAAAATATGCTTTTTTTTTATTGAGGTTACACTAGCTTGCTTTAAATGCTTGGGTTCCCATGATCCTCCTTGCCAAGGGCAAAGCCCAAGTCTGACAGGCAAAACTTACCATTAAAGAAGCTCTTGACTTTCAGGTAGCCGACGCTGAGCCGCAGCACGGACAGTTTGTCCAGTCGGGCCTGGACGTCCTCAGAGAAGGGCAGCAGGCTGGTCAGTTTGTCCAGCTCGCCATTCAGCCGATCCCTGTGGCGCTTGGAGGGGTTTGACTTGATGCCGTCAGGAGGTGGGGGCTTGGGGCTGTGACAAGACAAAAGAAGTCAGTAAGAACATCAGAAACTGGTGGGGAAACAGCCTGCAAAGTGAAAGCTATTTTCACTCATTCTAATACAACCGCATTATAATACCGCACGCACAAAACTGTCACAGCCACAGTTTTTTTTAAAATGTCAAATAATTACTCCTAAAACAGGGGACCCCAACCCCAGGTTCTGCTGGTTGTTTTCACCTTACAATCAGCAACCATTTTACATATAACATATAACATAAAAATAAATAAAAATTATAATAATTAAAATTATAATTAAAATTAAATTAAAATGTACTCAAAAAACCAGGTGAGGTGAGATAACTGCAATCGACTCCCTTAATTGACCAATCACGTCCTGAGTAACCCGTGGCATAAAATGTTCATCAGGTAAACAAATTAACTTTAATTCAGAAAGTAAACATTGAGGGATGGGGGATAGGTGTTGAGTCAGGTGTATGAAACAGGGGAACGCTTTGAGGATGTGCTTTTGTACGGAATGCAGAATGTTCTCATTCTCCAGGCCCCATTTATCACACTTTGGTCGCTTTTAAGTCAATCTTTACAGGCCATTCATGTTCTACGTTCAGTTCTCATAATGTAGAATCTCGTCTTCTTGTAACTTCCAGTTAATTACTTGCGCAGTAGCTTCCGCTAGTGCCACTGACTTCGCGCATGTAGTACACGTGCCTGGGACGAAACTGAGAACTGAGGAATGATAGATTTGTCTGAAGTAATTTCGCATTTCTCACTTCTCAGTTTTCAGAAGTCACAACATGCATCAACCTGTCATTTTGCCATAGATAATTATGCACTGATCTGAATGAAACTCGAGAGATAAAGGCATAACAGGAGCTACTGTAGCGGCGATGGTTAACTGCTAATCGACCGAGGAGTGATAAACGAGTGCCGAGGGATGAGAATGACCTAAAATGTCCTCCATAGTCTTGGGTAGCGAATTACACCATGAAGAACGCTACACATTGCATCCCCATCTTTATATTAATTCCTATTTACATTAAAATATCTGATTATAAGGAATAAATAAAAAGAGGAAATAAAGATAAATGTAAAAAAAAAAAAAAAAAGCAGTGTAGTTTCTCCTTTCCACTGGAAAAGCTCAGACTGCAACTTACACTGAACCCTTTCAGGTCCGAGGCCTGAGCGCTCATCATGTGATAGCCATACTGGGGGCCCGCTGTCTCATGCAGCATGGTGTACAGTTAACGCATTAGGGGCCGGGGAAAATCACCGAGGTCTATTGATGATTCACGAGGTGCGTGGGCAAACCGCAGGTCGAAGCCATACTTTTTCACAACGTGTGCCTCCAAAGACGTAGTGCGCCGCCGGGGAGCCCGAGATCTTCTAGATCCACAGCAGAGATAGGCCAAACCCCAGACACCAGACCAAGCTTTTCCTCTGTCTCGAGGCTCGAAAGGTCACAACTTAAAACTGACTGGGTAATCAGGGTAACATCAAAATATCTGCTGAAAGGTTTTTCTAAAGAGAAAATGTGGTGCATTCTGCAATACACATTGTGAGCACTGCATGGAAATTCTGGCTAGTGCAGAGGCTCCGGTTGGGACCGTTTTTACTTTTCCTCCAAGCAGTGCTTTTGTAAAACATAACTTTGGAGAACTTCAGCCACATTTATGAAGCAAACAGTAAGGAAGGGGTTATCATCACTATTTGCAAACGCTGGGTTGGAAACAGTACACTTGAGGTAGCAGATACTTCTTAACACTGAAATTTAAGGCGGAGGCTAAAGTAAAGCAGGGGAGCCATTTTCTGCTGGATTATAAAGACACACAAGCCGAGATTAAAGTCAGCATTTGTCCTTAACTTTGACTCAATTAACAATTAAATTCAAGCGTTTGTTTTCTTCTTCACAAACACAGTTTGGCAAGTTAATTTCGGTGATGTCTGATTTCTGATGTCTGATGTCTGAAAAAACAAACACTTGAAAATTGATTGGATCTAGGCCAGTGTTTTAGTTTGGGGAATTTGGCCTGGTTTCAATCTAACTTTGACTCACAAATACATGAAGGTAGCCTATTCATTTTGGTGATTGCTGAACTAGCAATTTATCTGTAAGTCAAAGTCCAAATATTGATTGAATCCGGGGAATAATTCTGTTTCTTCTGAACGATAAAAATATCCAGACAAGTGTGTGAGAGACAATAATTCTGTTTTGTGAATGAGGACAGAAAACTACAGACTCACAAATGCAAGGAAAACGATCCGACTGTCAACAGTGTCAGCTGGGTGAATCACTGATGCTGAAGCGGTACATCATTAGTCTGCTCACAGCCGAGTCAGTCGAACTATTCAAAGTGCCCGGAGCCACTGAGACAGCCTGCTTTAATTGTGTACATGGAGAATTCCCACTCATACCTGAGGCTGAACTACAAGGGAAACATTTCCTACTCGTACTCCTGTAACCTGGCCAAAGATATGAGATCAACCTGACATGAATCTACAGTATGTCTTTCTTACAGTATGTCTTAAGATTATTCTCCACTGTACAAACACAGGCCTGGATTTTCTCTTCAGATGAGCTCAGAATTTTCGGCCTACATTTTTCACCGCACGTCTAAAGTAAAACAAATGTGCATGCATCATGATGTTTCCTGTATTGAACGTTGGAGTTTGCTTAAAGCATTGAGCCTCCCCAACCCCCCAAGTTATAGGCTTACACTTTATATTAAAACGACGTCTACGATCACTTTATTATTTTCCTTTTGGGGCTCTGTAGTGTGATGAGGTTGTTGAACCACCCCCGTAGACAGCTGAAGCCCACGTTTCGAGCGCAAAGTCTCAGTCTAGACACGTCATTAGTTAATAATTAGGCACAGATGCCTGTCAAGTTACAGCCTGCTGTGAGCTCGGAGAGCAATGTCACGGACCAGGTTGCCTGGGTGATCATGTGGCTGCCCTTGCGTCATTCTATCGGGCACAACCTTGCATGTAGCCATGCATGTTCTCCTGCTAATATTCTCCTCAGGAGAAATAATGCACATCCTCTTAACTACTCTCTGCAACACAAACAACAGCATCAAAGGATGCACTAAGAGAGTGCTAGGACTAACTCTGCACCCAAAGCCATTGTCTAATCTAGGTCACGACTGAGTAAGTGGCACTTCAACAACATAATGACAAATCAAATACCATCGACAGATAAGGCTCAAAACGATAAGCCTACTCTTCTACCATGTTACTTGCAGACCAACTTGGACCCATCATTGTACAAAACTGAGCAGGAATATTTCATATTATTAGGAAGTCAACTTTTTTTTTATGCACTGGAAAGTTCAGAAACTAAAAGCTTTGCCACTCTGTTCTGCTTTGACTACACGGAGCCCCATGGAATCAATTCACAAATTTTGATCTGTAACCCACTTGTCTGCCCAAGGCAAGTTCAGCTGTAACTGGAGCCAGAAATGTAGGCCCAAATTACACTTTGCTAGAAATAAAAGAAATCTAACCTCACCAAAAACAGGCCAGAGGGGACAAAAGGCCTCATTAAAACTTAATTCCACCTCAAGCTTTGCCCCATGTTGGGCTGCTCACACATGACTACTGTCACTGCTGGCACTCCAGCGGGTTTACATCACCGCCTGTCTATTCAGGAATGTGTCTTAATTCACAGCACAAACCCCTTCTCTCAGTCTCTATAAGACAATGCTCAAATTACACAGCAGAAAGATATACTGGGAATTATACCTCTTGTCTATTCAGTGACGAATGTGTGGTGGTAGATCACTGCAGAGCTTTCAACAATTTTAACCACACATTTGTTTTGGCAGCACTGGTAAGCAATTAATTATACTTATACATTTATTATGCTGTACTGTACAATAAAAAAAGTACATTGTTCACGGTTTTCTCGCATCGCGTTGCAAGATAACAGTGGTACTGCGGAACAATGGTTAGCTGCAGGTTGGTATCGTGTTTCGGAGTTGGGAATAGTCGGAGGGTGGGTGGGGTTGTCTGCGTAAGGCCCCACCTGATCTATCAAAAATCCTAGTGGGGAAACTGCTGTGGTTGAACTGAACTGGAGGTCATGGATTTGTGAAGCAGTCTTGTACTGCCAACAAGGGAATGCTCAGAAGGAAAAAGTGAATCATCAAAACATTTTTATTAGTGGTGTTCCACATGAATCAGCGAGACGTCCAAAACACACTGTCTTCCATAATTTCCCTGTCGGAAACACAGCTTAGTTACAGCGCATGCTAAACTTTCTCTAAATTGCCAGTGCTCTGTTGCTTTGTTGGGAGTATTGTTTTTTGTATTAAGCCTTACTTGCATCTTTTTGCCTTGCATCTTCTTGCATCGCAAACAATACACATCATGTGGTGTGGCTCAGTTGGTAGAGCACAGCGTCGGCAACGCTTAGGTTGTGGGTTCAACCCCCACTGGTACCACATATACTGAAAAAAAAAAAAATGCATTCACTACTGTAAGTTGCTTTGGATAAAAGTGTCTCCTAAATGGCATATATATATATGTTTAAAGAATTCTGCTTTGAAATCATTGACAATCTGTCTGCATGTGTGTGAGTGCTTGTGCACACACATGTATTTTGGGCTGAGGGAAGGGGGACGGGAATAAAATGGTACAACCAAGGGTATAATAATTTCCCTGTGGCAAGTTTTAACATGCTGTGGGATCTGTAATCTTCCTTTGGACAGACTTTTCATTGTGTAAAAAACAACCTGTATGAACGTTTTAAGCAGCATTGACACCTTCAACAAGATTTTGATCAATCACCAACTGCAACACAAACACTGCTGAGATAATTATATTATTTAAAAAGACAATCCTATTGTTTAAGAATACTACTATAACCCAGTATAATATTTTAAACCTACCAGAAAAAAAAAAAGATTTAAAAATGTAATCATCTGGTTATTATGTAGATAAAGGTGTTTTGCGAGCTGCATACTTCAGTCTCCATATAAACAAAACAGAAGTAAAGTTAATCTGGGCTACTGAAATCCAAAGGATCTATTTCTGTAGGTGTGTTTCCATTAGAATATCACAAATAATTAACCTTAGGCCACTAAAAACAATCCTGTTTGCTTGTGCGGAAAACGCCCACCAAATTCTTTTTGTTGGAAAAGTGGTATCACGTGATTTGAGCAAGCCAAACACAATGGGATCAGTGACAACTACATTTATCATTTGCATGTGAGAACATTTGCATGTGAGAACAGTTTAATGCAACCAAGGTGCGGGACAAGTTTCGTACAAATTGCAACTATTTCCATACGCCTTACCATACCTGTCACTTTGTATTTTCCCAAAATTGTGACTTACTGAAGATACTCAGGTCTTGCATTTTCATAAAGGTTGTTTTCCACTAGGCAAGTCAATGCCCTAAAGTCACATACATTTGCCGTCGTGGAAACATAGCTTATGTCTAGGATGGAGACTGATCCCATAGTGTCTCGTTTTCACAGATATATCCACCTACTAGTATCGTAACAGCCTGCTTCCCATGGCAGTCAACACAGCCGAAACGCTGGCCATCTAGCGTAGGCTGAAGGCCCACTTCTACAGACTGCACCTTAGCTCCACCACCCCCGACCCCCTTTAGATTTTACATAGCCCTAACTTGTAGCACTCCTGTATATTTTATTTTTCCGAGGCTGCCGTATTTGCTTTTTGTTTGTATAACTTTATTAGATAGTGCCTATCAGGGTAGTTGACAAGTTGTCAGCTGAGTCTAGCACTTTTTGTCTCTCTTAGGACTACACTTCCCCCTCTAGGGTACAAGTATAGCCAAATACCTGATCTATGCACGTGTTTGTGTTGTAAGTCGCTCTGGATAAGTGTCTGCCAAATGTCAGTAATGTACTACCTATATTATATATTTTATTTCTAAAAAGCATCAAGATCCATTCTGATGATAGTATCCACCGATTTGACCGAGAATGCAAGAGGCTGGTGTGGGGCCTTCAACAAAAATAATTCAAAACAAACACACCTCAGACTTCACCAAAACAGAAACAGACGGTTTCTCAAGGGGTCACAATGATGGCAAAATAGTAACAGAAAGAAAGAAAACAGAACAAGCCAACTAATGTGGTTCAGATCCAACCTGTGGATGACAGCCAGATGAAAGCAACGAAAGATCAGCAATGGAAAGAGACATAACAGCTTGGAAATGCATAGGAATGTGCATGTGGGATGTGATGAAGTGGGGGAAGGGTGCACAAGGGAAGAAAAATGATGTCACTGCAAAGTGAAGTTCACCGCAATACATCTTCAGATTTTCTACCTCTGAGGCAGACAATGGGGCAATCGCACATCCTAACAGCAGTACCAGAGGCTTAGTGAAAAATGTCTGTTGAGATAAAGGTAACAGGAAATGTATAAGTGATGGTCCTCCTAGATATGCAATAATACAAGATAACAATAACAATGCACAGAAGCTATTTCAGCAGGCATATTATATTAATCAGACTAAGGTTGGTTTCTTTTTGATGTTGAGATTTACACACCTACTGTAAATATCACCTCCAGAAACACTAGGAGACCCTAGGCCTTTATGAAACAGTATATTACAGTCGACTCCTAACTGTGTGTGTTTTGGACTGTTATGATGTTATGAACCTAACAGAAATCAGTAAAGTCAGTGGATTACCATGGGACCAGCTGCACACCATGCAAAAAATTTAGTATGCAATTCCAACACAGCAATTATAGGGAGCTGACAGTATTTTGTTAAAGTGTATTAATCAGAAACCCCCTCCCACACCTACCCTCGCAAGGGCCCCATCGCCTAGTTCACCTCAAAAACCATGGAAAATCCTGGCCTTGACAAAACAATCCTCACCCTCTAATTTATGTCACCCACTCTGACTCCTGGTGAATTGATGCTCAGAAGCTTTTGGGGAAAAGTTGAATGACTTCATGGGGTCTGATAACACATCGCACTTTTTATTCCTTGCCAAAGGGCGTTCTGCAACACAGCGTTGACCACAGCGTGAATGAAGAATGCGAGGTCGTGATCGTACGGGGATGAGGTAGCACACGCTCTCGCCTAAATGTCATCCATTAACTTAACCAGTCAATCGCACGACAGGAAATTCTGTTTCACAAACATTCTGCACAATGCCGAGCATAGTTGAGGAGGTGCAAGCGTCCACCGCTGGAAGTCTGCACCAATGCCGTCATCGTCATCGCACCGCCGCAACGACTCCAATCAATCTTCAAAAACGATTGCCTTTGAACAACAACTTGATATGTGGTGTGATCCTTTTCAATTGAAGGTTAAAGAGGTTGGCACTACTCTTTTTGTCATCGTGACTACCTCAGAACAAAAGACTGCTCTGCGGTTTTGGGTATGACAAGTTCTTGTCTAAATAGGGGGAAATACCTCATGTGTGAGGCGAAGGTGATGAATTGGGGGATTTTGGGGGGTTTACTGTGCATTAGCACAAGGTATGCCCGCCTCTATCTATCCCAGGGCATCAAAACATTATTAATAATTTTGCCAAAAATAACCCAGCTCATTGTGTTGTGGGCACTTTTATAATGGGCTTTTGTCATTCTTGTTTAAAAAAGAGGGGGGAGGAGGTGTTACCTCACTGGCTGGTTACAGGGCAGTTACAGGCACTTTACGGAACACTGTGGCATTGTTTTCCTTCTCCCTGGCACCGATCCTCAACAACAGTGTGTACTGTAACCAGGGGGTCATTCAATCACCCCTCTGCTCCAAACCACAGGGAATTCCATTGCATTCGACAAATATCATTGTGGTTTCATGACTACGTATACAGTGTTAGAAGGCATCATCACAACCTGGATTCAAGGGAAGTTCGGGCACTGTTTAAAAATGTATTTTATAAAATCTCTGTGCTTTGTTTCACGATGGAACAATGGTATACCTGAGGTATGGAAACACGGGAAAGGTTTACAATGCGTAATCAGTATTTCAAATAACCTATTCATTCATCCCCACCACTCAGGCACAGTCCAATGTGCAAACAAAGACTAAACATGATAGGATAAAGATATGCGACTTTATTGCACTGTCCCTGCAACCCAAAGATGCCCATTAAATATAACATTTTGACCACAGCTCAAGAACACTAGACAAATGGGCATAATACAGTAAATCTACACGGGCATGTGATGTCATTCATTTATAAGGGAGAGAGGACCACAAATGAAGTTATGAACAAAGCCAGATGCATTTAGATGGTAATACTGGCAAGCTCTGAAACATTAATAGATTACAATTAAAATGGACCTTATATGGATTAGGGATGGGCACGAGTACGCAAGTATTTGATAAAGACATTCTTTATGGTTTTTATTTGTATTTTTGTAACAAATAATCAACGTGAAATGCTTTAATATAATTAAGATGATACATTTATTATGACACAATTTTTATGAGTGGGGGAGGGACAGTTTCTGTCATTCAAGACATAGTAACAACAGCATCACGGGCGGGACTAGTAGGCAATCGGCTGCACACTCGCACTTGTGGTTCCTGAGTTAATTACGCAATTAACATCCCATCATTCTTAGGGTAATGTATACAAATGCTGGTCAGGCCCAGTTGCCCATTATTTTGGCTACCATGGCTAGAAGAGATCTCAGTGACTTTGAAAGAGGGGTGATTATTGGGATACAGTTGGATGCTTCATGAGGAATAGTGGCTAAGGTGATGTTGGCATGGAAGATTGACGAAAAGACTAGGGGCAACGGTGGTCAAAAGTGCATTCTCCTCGACTGTGATGCCCATGCATTGGTTATGTGGTTGCTCCTAGCACCCAGGAACTGTACTTCCCACTAGGGTGGCTTTCAGCTAAACTGTTCTTGACTACGGTTAACACTTTGTTGTACGTCACTCTGGATAAGAGCGTCTGCCAAATGCCTGTAATGTAATGTAATGTAATGTTAGAGATGCAAGGCAAAACAGATGGGTAACTCTGAATCAGTTGACTCCCAATATCAATCTAGGGCATGAGCAGGGAGTTTCAGCAAGAACAATCCATGGGAAACTTCGTAGAGAGGAATACCATGGTTGGGTTGCAGTGCAGAAACCCCTTGTTACACCTAAAAATGCACGTTTGGGAGTAAAGTGGTGGAAAAAATTCATGGTCAGATGAGTCATCCTTCTCAACAAGAGGACGAGTGCATGTGTGGCGCATGCCAAAAGAAACCTACACGTCTGAGTGCTTGTTTCCTAGGGTGAAGAGTTTTGGGGTCTCTGTTATGATGTGGAATGCATATTCCTGGCAGGGTTTAGGTCCAGTTTCTGTTGCTGTTTCAGTTAACATTGTGAAAAAAACTGTGTTATTAATGTTAACATTTTAATGTGTTTTTTATTATTTATGTTCACTTTTGAAGTGATTATTTAATAGGCTAAACGTAGCCTGGTTAGGAAGAATGTGCCTCTTCTCATATTCAATAAATTAAGTAAAAATTGGTTTCTTTGTTACATAAATGTGCTTGCATATTCTCATGTTTTATTTTTTTGCAAGTACTCCAGTACTCCAGTACATGAATAAGTTCATGAGAGTACTCGATATTGAAATAATTTTACATGCCCATCCCTTATATGGATGAACAAAAGTGAAACGTAGTGTACAATATGAGTGCATTTAAACTATGTGCTTTGGTCCATCGTGATACTGAAAGGTTTGAAGATGTCAGATGAGAAAGCAGTCAGCAGATTAAATTAAAAATTAAATTAAATCCTTAATTTTACACTCATTTTTACACTCAGCCAACTGCAGAATCAGACAACATTTCAGTGTTCATTCACAAAAAGGGATGCCTTGCAGGCTGCTAACCTCATTAAAATCCCTCCCCCCTGCTCTTTTCCCTTCCCACAGTATGCACTGAAATTGGTCTGGGAAATAACTGAGGCATAATTTTACATAGCAGCGTCTGGAAACAATCAAAATAAGATAAAACCATCATTTTGAGAAGATTTTAGGAACACTATATGAAATTTTCCAACGTAATTACATTGAAACTACAGTGTAGCTTAACTGCTAGGTATGACCATGTTACAGGCATAAACACATTATCAATATTTTAAGAGAATGCTATTGGTGGTTGTTTATTACTCTTGTACAGTATACAGTACCCTCCAAAATTATTCACACCAATAAAGATGCGCAAAGAAGGCTGTATAAAATAAACAATATAGGTATTGGGCAATTGGGAAAATTGCAGGTAACTGTCAAAATGAAGTCTGGGGGGACATTGAAATGGCCCTGGCCTGGGTTAGTTCGAAAGAGGAGGGCCAGGCCTACATGCCATGGGCCATGGCACCCTCCGACAGTACTGCACCCGTTTCAAGGATCCCTCATTTACTCAATTGTTGCCTTTTGTTGCAGTTACCTGTATATTCTATTATACTAATACAAATGCTCACAGAAAAATATTTTCTTTAACAAGTAATGTTTTTCCCCCAGGACATTCCGACTTTTTCTGGACAAAACACTGGACCTGGGTTAGTCATTGCCAAAATCATTGTAGATATGCAAGCAAACTCAGGAAGTGTAAAAAAAACTCTCCCATTGACAGGACCACTCCTTAGGCTAAATAACATATACTTTCTCATCTTTACTGCGATGAGCTGACCCGGTCAAGAGTCAGAGGAAAATTGCGCTACCCAGGACAAACAACCGAGCTGGGAAGCACATGGACAAGTTACCTGTGAATGATTCAGTTGGATAGCATTGGGCAGAGCTACATCCCATTTAAAACTGGAAGTGGAAGAGTTTTGCGGAACAAAACAGATTTTTTAAACTGATTTAAACAGTCAGCTAGCCAGCCAGATAACCATACATGGAGGTCATTGGGCAAAAAATATATATTTACATATAAATTATACATTTCAAAATTTACGTTGAAAATGTTTGATTGTATGACATTCTCGGTGCATTGCGAAAAATGATGCAGCTCCTGATAATAGCAGATAATTGGCTTTGCATTGGATGTTGAATAAAACATTAAAAAAATAAACATAATATTGCAGAAAAGTAAATACATCTTTTTTGCCTGATGACTTCCATATATAGAAATCTGGGTGACAAGCTTACTGTTTAAATAAATTTTTTGTTTTATGTTTAGTTCAAATATTCTGCAACATTCCCACTTTCGGTTTTAAATAGGATGCAGCTCCACAGAGCTATCCAAATGCATCGTTCGCAGGTAACTTGCCCAGCGTGATTTTTGTCAGACTTTTGACCGATTTGGCTTGCCATAATTTACACAAATGTGATTGATTGTATGAGAGGTTTAAAAATAAGTTAGTCTAAAATGTGGAGGGCATATGTTTCTGACTGGGACAAATCCATTGATCCATTACATTTTTATAAACAGCCATTTTTAAAAGAGCCAGGACCGGTGCTGGTTTGCTCAACTTAACAAGCTATTGCTTGCTATCTATAAACAATTGCGTGATGCAATTATCGATTTCCTGTGGTCCATAACTGACTTTGTATTTCAACTTTTGATATTTTTCAACCCAATATTGAATCAATGTCTAAGTGAACTTGGCTGCTTTAATTCATTTCCTTATGCATCATAAATAAATCAATACATCAAGAGTAGTTTTTTCAGACCACGATGCAGAATGTCCCAGTCCTATGTCATTTTTATAGCTTTGCCACAGAAAGTTTGATTTATTTTAAGAAAATACACACTTGTCTTAACAACCAAGATATGCTGTCAGCCGAAAAAATGTTATAACCCAAAAATATTTCCGGCCTAACACAGCAAGCCAGTACAGCTACCAGTGAATATGAGACCTTGGCAAATCAATGTCTCGTTGTGTGTAAGAGAGGGCAAGAGGGACTGGAAAGTGTACTGGATTTGAAATCCCTTTATGCAGAAAATACTTGAGGAACACCGTCCTGCTTGGGTTGTGTGTATGATCGTAGTGAATGGTCTCTTTGTGTGCCAAATGCAGACACCATACCTAGAAATCTCAACTCCCCACCAGTCCACCCCTTCGTCTCTCTGAAAGTGCCATTGTTCGAGCACAATATCAATTATGGTTCCGTTTACTTTGGTATTAACGGGGGTTATACTTTAAAAGCATGAGGGTACAAGGATTGTCCCTCCTTCCAAAGATGGGGGGTTATACATAACAAAGTGGGTGGGCCCATGGGCCTAGTGAAAACTATAAACAGGTATCGGCTAAGTGCCATTACTCTTCCTGTGCTTCAGCGAACATAGTAATTGTAGCGCAAACATGATGTTCACAGATACGCTGAGAGTAAACGTAAGACCACTGCAATTAGGTACACACCACCCACCTTCCTGTCCATCTGTCAACAATAGGGAAGATGAATCAGCTTTGAATAAAATAGCCATCATCTACATACAATAAATAAGCCTCTAAAAAAGTACACTGCTACCATAACTTTTAAAAGCTCATACAGCCCAGAAATCAGTTTGTGTGATTAATTCTTACTGTGTAGAGAATAGTCTCTGCAAAAGCTGACACATTGGCTGGGAAGTGACTGTGCACAGTGACTAGTGTCAAGGGAAATTCCTAAATTAAAACTACTTGGAACAACACAGTTTAACAGCAGTTTAGAACAATAACTCATTACAAGTGCTACCACCTTCACTTGCCTGACAGGCAGCTTAGCTGCATGCAAAAAACTATCTTTTCAAACTGATTTATTCGGTGCTTTACATAGAGACAGAGCGAGACTATTAAAAGTATTTATATATTATTTGTTTATTTTCTGTCAAGAAGCGCATTCAATGCATTTCACAATTGGGATTTTTTAGTATGCATATACAGTATATACAGTATGTGTGTCTGTGTGTGTGTATGTGTGTATTTCATTGTAGTGTGATTAGTATACTTATTTTTTATGTTCATATATGCTACATATATATTCCCTTTATAGTTCTAAAATATGTATATCAATGCTGAGTGTAATCTCAGTGGAATGTAGTAACATAAATAAATAAATAAATAAATAAATACAGTTAGAATGTGAAATGGTTGACAAGTTTCGGGATGGCTCACATGCTTACCACTTTGTCTAACCTGACACTCGTTTCCAAGCATCGCACTGAGCCCTATTCTTAACACGATGTTTCACGATCAAGACAAAATTCGATGCAAGCGCAAAGGAAACCTCAACTAAGTAAGGAAATAATCATCTCCTTTGCCGCGTTAAAAGGGTGTAGCCTATCCCGTATGGAACTGCGAAAACATGTAATAACAAAACACTGGTAAACAAGCATTTCTATATATTTGTTTACCAACCGTGGTACATTACAAATTAAAGCAACGCCCTATCAAACGTTCATATTATCAGCAATTCAAAACATGGACTGTTTGACAGCTTAATATAAACGATATAAAATGTAACATAAAATAAAGCCCTGACAATCAACAGCAAAAACTAGCTCGAGCTGATTTTATGGACGCTATTGCGTAACTTGTTTGCGTGACTAAAAAATATGTTAATTTAAAAAGAAAGAAAAAAAAATGGTGTTCTCATAATGAGAAGAAACCGTATATCAGATTACAATAACATACTTCTGGCCAGCACCCCCCTCCTCCCCCCTCCCTCCTGTAAGCATCGCGTGAGAGCACCGCCAACTCTCAACTTGATTATGATTAATGCAAGAGTACTATTTCCAAGCCAGACCAAAACTATACACCAAGACTGACTCTTAAGGTAACCCGACAAACTGAAGAAAGTACATACATCTTGCATTTACTAACTTAGAGGCCATATTACATAAAAATGCATGTTATTGTCATATGGATAGTGTGTGTCTGTGTGTGTGTGTGTGTGTGTGTGTGTGTGTGTGTGTGTGTGCGCGATAGAGAGAGAGAGAGAAAGAGAGAGATTACATATTTTGTATATGATATCAACAAAACTATCTTCACAATGGATGATATATTTTCACATTCGCTAGAGGACGTCTATGCCGTTTTAACCATGTTAATACTATAGTAAACTTAACAAATATGAAATATTAAAAATATTTCCCGGTTTCTTAGCAAACCTATCGCTAAGCTACAGTGTACTGTATAACGTCAATTCGCAAGAAGCATTCGTAAAGGTTTGAAAAATATATTGCATGCAAGGTTAAAGCTCACAAAAAAAACTGCTATTAAGACAAATATGACTTGGCTGAATTTGTAAACCACGACACCCCTTGTCCGCGTTTGTAGATTTATACAAATCTAAGCTCCAAAATGCTCACTTAGAAACATTTCCAAATTGTATTTATTAAATTGAAATAACTTGCTGTCGCGGACAGTCCCGGTTGCAATAGTTCTACTCAAAACGGTAGATAACTCCTTTACAGCACGTTTAACCAATAGAGAGAACTGTCATTTGGATATATTGGAGCCTACGGTATAAAACAGTCACCCTTGCGATCGAAAACTTACATTTTCTGAACGGGCTTCTTCCGTTTCTTGGCCGCGTAGATCCCAACATTAGCCAACATGATGAGTTATTTTGTAAAAGTCTTACAGATCTATCCACCAAGCACCACTTTCTTCCTTGCTGGCGATTATCTAAGAAACACTATGAAATTAATAGCCAGATACGGTAAAATCCCCTAAGAGCGTGAGCGAGCAGGCATGCAAATCAACTTAGAGAGGAGCTGTCATATCCATACGCTTGGAATCGGCTCTGGTCAATACATACGTAAATCCAGACCAGCTGAAAGAATGAGAAGTTTTGAAAACTTTCCTGCTTCACAAAGGATAGCAATGGCGTGACCAGAACAGTTTTCCTTCTTCCTTTCTTTTTTTAAGCTGTCACTTTCTACAGCCTCAAAACTAACTCTACTTGATATCTTCGAGGCCTGTTTTCCCTGTGCTCAGACCAATCCGGAGAACTGTAACAGTGTAGCTCTCGCTGCAGGTAAGATTGGCCGTTTGCTATTGGTACAAAGCATTTTCAGGAAATCATATACATAAAAGTGCCTTTTTAAGGTGGACTGACATAGTCAGTAGATTTCTGCGAACGCAACTCCCTCCATCGGCTACGGGTATGAACTGGGTTCAGAATTTCATCAGTCGTCCTCGCTTTACCATTGCTTATAGTGCGCAGACTCCACACACGCATACATGAATAGAAGTACGTATTAATGCGGATGGATTGTTCGACTGAAAAGTAATGTAAACTCTGAACAGCTATAGGACATCAGGTTTGCATGTAGTGTTCTCAAAATGGGTCTGAAATGTTGAAAAATCTCAGAGCACTGCAGCCAGCCTCATTTTCCTTTTTCCCTAAGTAGAAAGGGGAAATAACATTGTGGGAAAACGTAGCAATCTCCAACAAGGTCTTGCAATGCCTAATCAGGGCAGAAGGATAACGTTAGATAAGAACAAAAACCAGTCCCTTCTGCCCACCCCTGTGTCAAACAACCAGTGGTGAACACTAACGAAGTACATTTACTTTACTTAAGTAAATTACTGTACTTAAGTACAGTTTTCAAGTATCTGTGCTTACTTAAGTATTTCCATTTTTACTTGTATTTTTACTTTCACACCCCTAAATTTCACAGGCAAATGGCATGACATGTAGCACTTTTAACTTTTACTGGAGTCATATTTTATCAGTACTGTACTTTGACTCAAGGGTTTGTGTACTTTGTCCACCACTGTAAACAGCACTCCAAACATCACCATTTCAACACAGACATTTTAAGTTAAAATAAATATTGCACAGCACAAACATTCATCCATTCATTCATTATTCCTGGTCAGGGTCACAGGGGGGGCTGAAGCCTATCCCAGCATCCATTGGGCAAGAGGCAGGAATACACCCTGGACAGGTCACCAATACATCGCAGCGCACATATACCATTCACTCACACCTACGGGCAATTTGGACTCTCAAATTAACCTAACATGCATGTCTTTGGACTGTGGGAGGAAACCCACACAGACACGGGGAGAACATGCAAACTCCACACAGAAAGGCCTCGGCCGGTATTCAGACCCGGGACCTTCTTGCTGTGCAGCAACAGTGCTATCCACTGCACCACCGTGCCGCCACAACACAGTTCACAATTCAGTGTCTGTGTATTTAACATACTATGATATGAAGACTAAATTAAGTCTAAATGTCAATGTAACCATATCATCCATCTATATAATATATTTAGTAGAATGTAAATATGTAATAATTACAATTATCACAAGATTGCAAAGAATATGTATTTGATCTAAAAGTTTAAAATATGCTATTTATGAAATATGAAAATATTATTAAGTGAAAATACATTTTCAATTTAGCTAAGCATGTCCTGGAACTCCTTCACGGATCCCCAGGTGTACCTGATCCCCAGTTTGGGAATCCCTGACCTATACTACTACAAAACTATATCATTACCGTGACTATTATATTTTTTGCCTAATCGTATTCTAAGCACCTTCCGCTGTCAATTCGAGAGAGCATAGACAACACACTCTCCTTTGAAGATGTGATGTCAGCCGCCGCTTCTTTTCACACCGCAGTCTTAAGTTAAGCTTGCACAGACATGAGCACAGATGGAGGCAGACTATGGGTGCCTGATTTACCAGCGGAGGTTGCTGGTGTTCAACAAGACACAGACAACCCAGCCAACTGAATCCCTCCCTCCCTGAGCCACGCTAAAGCCAATTATGCTTCACTCCATGGGAATGCTGGCCATGGTCGGCAGTGGCTGGATTCGATACCAGACCGCTGGGCTCATCCACACACTAGAACATTGCCTTAACAGTATGAGCCATTCAGGATTTATTACATTTAGGAAATACCTAGATAATGTGCAAATTCGGAGAGCATAACCTACCCATTCAGACTGGCAGACACAGGCAGGCTGGCATCAAATCAAATCAAATTTATTTGTATAGCGCTTTTCACAAATGCATTGTCCCAAAATGCTGAACAAAAGGGAACCCAAGCCTAGACCCCCACCCCCAAAAGGAAGCCTAAGGTGACAGTGGCAAGGAAAAACTCCCTTGATAGGGAGAAACCTTGGGCGGAACCAGACTAAAGGGGGGGATAGCACCGACAGGTGTAAGAAATGGTAGCATACCTATTAGGAGAGGAACAGAGAACACACGCAGCCATGAGGGAGTTCCAAACCATCCACACCCGATCAAGGATATCCAGCCTAACAGTGGTGGTGACAGGTTGAGGAGGTGACAGTATGGAAAGTTTCTCACTCCATAAGACACTAGGGCACGGTCTTCTCCATCTCTACACCTAGATTATGTTTGGCAGTAGGGTATGCTGAAAAGATATGCCTTTAATCTGGACAAATTTAAACTGTCCGAATCCCTAACATGCTTTGGTAAACCGTTCTACAACAGAGAAGCTCTATAAGAGAAGGCTCTACCACCAGCTGTGCTTTCCAAAATTATAGGGAGTAATAGATGGCCGGCTTCTTCTGACTGCGTTTTTTCCTCTTGAGGGGTGTAACAGCATCAAGTGTATTCCGTAAACTATGATTTACCCCATCTGTTAGATGATCAATTGACAAAAAGCTGTTTGGATCCTGACTTGATAACAACGACTTGGGAAGTATGTTTATAAATGTTGAAGCCGTTAATGAATTAATAGAGCGGTTGGAATAGTATCTATGTTCGGATTTAATACGAATATTTACCTGATCCGATAGTACAGGATTATGGGGAGACACAATGATATTCTCAACATCGATACCATAGGATAACACTAAATCTAAGGTATGGTTGTGGCAGTGGGTTGGTTCAGACACATTTTGAATAAAACCAACAATATTGATTACTTAACGCCGTCAATAATAGCTGCAAAAACCAATCCTAGAGAGTCACTATCATTATCAACATGTATATTTAAATCTCCAACGATCACAACTTTATCTGCCATAGTTGCCAAGCTTGATAAAAACTCTGCAAACTTAGAAAGAATAACAGTATACGATCCAGGTGGTCTATAAATAGTTACTAAGAGGAAGGATTGCACTTTGCCTTTTGACCATCCAGAAAGCATAACAAATGCTTCAAAAGAGGAGAACTTATCCCCACATTTAGGTGTGAAACTAAATTTTGTTGCATAAATCACAGCAACACCGCCCGCCCCTTCTACCGGACAGACACGGCTCTTGACAACTAGCATACCCATCAGTAGATGCCTCATTAAGTGCATTAGCCTCATTAGCCTAAGCTAGGTTTCAGTCAGAATGCTGTGCTCACACTGTCAAATGAGAGAGGTTAAAGTAGAGCTGCCTTTTCAATGGTGTGACAAATGCACTTATACAAGGGAAACCTATTTTCCCCAAATAAAATGCCTTTAACCAGATTTAACAGACTTGCCAAATATTGGAAAATTGTCTGTCATGGGAAAAGAAGGTCCATAATGTAATACAGTAGAATGCAGTCAATCTCTCCATATAATATTGTATATAATGAATTAATAATGTGATACTGTTTTTATTAGAACACTAACCTCTTCACAACAACACACTGACTAAACAAAACAAACAAACAAAAAAAATACAATCCTATTCAATTATAATGGTAATAATAATCAACAGAAGGTCAGTAAGGACTTCCCTGTAGACAATCAGTGAGCTGCCTCACTGGCTATTGCTACATTATGACATTAGCTCCAGTGTGAAGCCCTGAGAATCTGTGTTGTGTGTATTGTCTATTTGTTTTGGTTCAGATGTACTGTATATGGAGGTCTTCCCATTGTGAAACATTATGTAGAAAGAAAGAAATTATGTAGCGATGTGTTTGTGTGCGGGGGGCTATCAGTAAGAAAAAAGCTGGCTGTTGAGGCCAATATAACAATTGAAATGGGTTTAAGTTTTAGCTTCATTGCTGAGCAATTCCTGATTTCATTGGGATTTCTTGCCACTGATCAACACAAAATACACTTAACAAAAAGCTTCAGTTTTTTTGTTTGACATTATAGAGTATTTTGTTACTTCATGGAATCAAAATGGATTTAATTAAGAAAATACATTGTGAAAATGGGAGTGAATACTTATTATACCCACTGTATATATTGTAGTGCCACTTGGGGACACTCAAGGACCTTTTCAGAGGGCGTAGGCAATTGAATAATCTGGAGGAGGCAGTATTCAAAACAAAACAATAATTTTATTAAACAGATTTCTTACGAAAACACAAAAAAGGGTAAGGGGTAAGGGGTGATCGGGGAAACCAAACACATACAGTCCACAATCCTTCTCTCGTTGTCTTTATCCGTATTTCAATGTCGTTAATCCAAAGCAGGTCCTCAAACAATCAATAATTGGTACACACACAGGGTTTTCAAACAATCCAGGTCAATAACCAAAAGCAATCCAGGTCAATTCTAAAAACAATCCAGGTCAATAACCAAAAGCAATCCAGGTCAATTCCAAAAACTCCTCTAACTCCTTCTCACTCACCACACATTTCCCTTCTTGTACTTTGCGACTTGTTTGGGCAAAAGGTGTGTCTTTTATTTACACCCCAAATTGGATTCAGCTGCCAGCATTCACAATTGCTTAACTTTCTTCAGAATAATGCTGTTATTCTAACTTATTAGAATAACAGTTCTAATAAGAACTGTCGCCCAGAAGGTTGCTCCAAAGGCCATAATTGATGTAATTATTATTAAATTGGTGTCAATCAGTTCATTTATATGGAAGTCAATTGGCTGATTGGGTGTCTGTGTGAGAATGTGAGTTTAGTGTTGAATGATTGATTGGGTGATTGCCTCACGAGTCCCACCTGAGCCAGACAGAAACTAAGCCTAGTTAAGAGCAGGTGGGGCGAGTGGGAAATCAGTTAGTCTTGTCATGTCATTGATGTTGCGTCATGAGAGTTAGTCTTTTGTCTTTGTTTTGCATGTGTATGGAGAGTTTGTCTTGTCATTGGTGCGTGCGTGCGTGCGTGCGTGCGTGCGTGCGTGCGTGCGTGCGTGCGTGCGTGCGTGCGTGCGTCGTCTGTGCGTCTGTCTCGCCCTCGGTTTTATTTGTGTGATTGAAAGAGAACTCGCACTCGGGCAGTGGAGAGTGTTTCTGGGCAACGGCCTGAGAACTCTTACTGGAAGAGTGGAGAGTGTCTCGGGGCTGGTTGCAAGAAAACTCTCACTGTGGGGAGTGGCGCGTGTCTCTGTATGCATGGGTTGGAGAACTCGCACTGCAAAGTCGAGTGTCTCAGTATGAATGGGTGGGAAGCACTTGAAAGGTCACTGGATATGTGTGTGCCTGGGGAGGTTCCAGGGGAACTCCAGAGGAAGAGGCGCGGTGTCCCGTAAGTTATGATTATTTTAGTTTGTTATTTTAGTTCGTTGTTTTTACCCGAAAGCTTCGCGGCGAGTAGGGTGAAGATTTTGTGTGTGTTTGTGTTTGTGTTTGTTATATGTTAACCTGCTACTCCCACTGTCTTTTCCCCATGTCTGGGGGAAAAAAAATCAGGCCCGTAGACCGACAAACTCCACTCCGTCTCCAGACTGCTCTGTTCCCATCCAGGGTTTGTCACGGGGCGTGTGACAAACGTTTCTTAATTGAACTTTCTTTATTGAAATTATGGCCTAATAAGGAAATGATGTTTGATCACCTGTTTAATCATTTGTTTCTGCATACTTGTGCAATGCATACATATTGTAAATACATATCATTTATAAGTGAATAGATAATTGAAACATGGAACAATTGTGAATTGTGTTTTTGGCAACATCCCCACTCGTGTGACAATCACTAGTACATCGGGTGACATAAGAACCATAACTGGCTCAGTGTGATTTAGCGTTCCCAAACAGAGCATTGAGTATGTTTAGTTCATTTCATTTAAGGAAGTCCAAAAGATATTGGGAAGTCAGTGAAAAAACCTTTTTCAACTTTTTAATACAAAATTTAAACAAAGGCAAACAAATCCACTTTGTTTCAGTTAAAAGGGCTGATACCATAAGGCATTTCCAACAACAGACTTAGGTCACATTTTCGATAACATGTCAAATCAAGCCACGTGGTATTTTGTTGAATCAGACTGTATTTTAACGGAAAGTGTCCTCAAGGAAATACAGAATGTTAGCTGTTATCATTTATGGGGAAATGATTACCAAGGTGTATTTGTTTACATGTCTTTCCGTAAATTAACTTCAAAGGTCTTTAGCAAAAATACAGTTGCCCACACAGAGCATTCAAGGATTCTCCAGTCACAAGCAAACTAATGTGTTTGCAAAAGGTTATCTGTAACCATCACTCTTACATACTGTAAAGTGCTTGTGTTGCTTGGCTTTGGTGAGGGGACTGAATGTGGAGAAGAGCTGAAATGTAGTTGTTTCACATACCATATTATATGCTTTTAAATGACATAAATACAATATACCCAAACTCCTGGCTGGCAAACTGAGGAAATGAATCTGAATATGTGTGGTATAAAGCTAACTATACATACAGTAATCTTAAAAACCTGATTATAAACTAACCACCATGATGCATAATTGGTACAAGGCCTGTCAGGGTTTCCCTTCATTTTGGGTTGATTGCAATCTAAATGATTGTAAATGTCTCTGCAATTACATAAATTACTACTTGCGTTTCTTCTGAAAATTGAAACCGAAATGACTGAAAGTACAGAGGTAAATTTTCGTATCAACACCATTTTTTGCCAGCACTCAAATGGCATAGAAAAGTATAATTTGAACACAACATAATTCACACACTAATTACTGCTCAGTCTCCACCTGTTACCATGGCGGAAATAAATTCAGGAAATAAATTCAGCAGGCCATCTGCTGGTATAGAAGGCTTTCTATACCCTTTTTCCAGTGGAAGCCAGCCTTGTAGGGGCATTTTTGAGAATCTGCCTTGCCAACACATCCTGGTTGTAGATTTGATTGTGTCAACAGGTCTTATCTCACAGTGCCTCCATATTCCCTTTCAGTAATGTGAACCTCTAGTCTGTCTCAGTGAAGCACAATGCCCCACTGTGCTCCAATGCCCCACACACCTTTTAACCTCAAAAACTCATTGTGCGCGACAGAAGTATGTCCGACTTCATACGATCATGTATCTTAATGTAAAGCAAAACATCAAGCCAACTTGTGGAAACTATAGACGGACTGCCAATTCACCTGGACAAGTTAGCATTTTAGTAGCATTCAGGACAGTTATATTACATCTATGTCCTGATGGGCCTACCCTGTGCTGGATGAGCAGAACACAGTTAACTAACAGGATTATTTATTTTTTTAAATGATAAATTGTTGATAAAGACAAGTGTGTTCCTGTTCGAATAACATGTTGTGTTATGCTATAGCTAAAACACAATGCAACGGTGTGGGGCTCTACATGTACAATTCTGGCAAAAAGGGCCCTGGCTTCTCATGTTTACTATCACTGCATTACAGTGAGTGGTCAGTTCCTGATGACTTCAGCATCGGATTCAGTTGGCTTTATGAATCAGAGCCCTTGGATGTGAGTCTAAAGTTGAACCAGGTGGTTATTTTAAGACTTACTTTAAAAGACATATTTGTATACATGACAGGAACTTGTAAAGACATGGCTTGAGGACAGAGCACGTGCATGATTGTACAGATGAAACTTTAAATTCCTTTAGGATGGTCACTATACTGGGCAAATAGATATTAGATGCAGCAGTTGGTCCAGCAGTTTACCCCCAAATTGCTTTGAGCAGATTCATTTATCATTACACATCTCACCAGAGAGTGGAAAAACACTTCTGATTGCTGCTGCCAAACAAAATAATAATTGGTGCTTTATTCAGAAAGGTAAAAACAAATGGCTATGATACACCTGAGAAGGGAAACCATGGCTGTAGTGGCATACACAACACAACACATGACATATCATATAATTAATAGCCTGAATATGCTATATGTGTGTATATATATATATATGCATCATCTCCTCAGCTGAACCATTTGAGTAGCCCCTGGTGATTGTCTCATCATTTTCATTTGTACACATCATCTACATTTTGTACAGCCACTTCTTCAAAAAGAGTATTGTCTATGAAAATGGTTCCTCTTTCCTGTGAGAGGAAAAATGCGCTGAACCACAAACATATGTATTCTTGTTTTTTTGTTTGAAATCACAGATGGTGGCTGTGACTCAGCATTCCTGAGGCGTAAATCATGAAGTAATTTGTGCTACAGAAGTACACTCAGATGGCGTCGGAGACTCGGTTCCACTTTATTCAGTCGATACCTGAAAAAGGATGTGATTGCATGATAAAAAGGAAAGCCAAACCTCAAATGCTGTCCACTGCAATGTGGGAAACTCTGTGGTAGGTCTGAAGTAGCGGAGAGGCTTGTTTTCCCCCCCATTCGTATGATTGTGTGAACCCTTATTTTAAAGAGCTGCTTTGGGTCCATTGAATGTGGTTATGAGAAATGAAATGAGCAACAATTAAGAAAAAAATTGTATGTCTGCTTCGCGATGTTCATAATTGCTGTTCATTCTGTGGGTTACATCTTAATGGCGACTGGCATTCATTCCCTCTTGATGAAATTGCTGCTGCATTACAGTAAAATTGAATGAAATGCTTTACTGTAGATGCAGGGAGTCATAACGCAGCAAAACTGGAGCCCTGTTGCTTAATGTACAGGAAACAGGAGCCCACTGTTGCTTGTTCATGCTTGCTTGCTCTTGCGTACACACGTCCTCACTTAACATACCTCAAAGGATTTCGCAAAGTCGGTAACCAAACAGAAAAAGTCTTTGGAGCAGTGGCTGTCAATTGGGAATTCTAAAATAGTAAAAGTACTGCAGATTTCAAAATCATTGGTTGCAGAGGGTTTGTTATACCCCAAAAGCATTTAAACTGATTCTGTTTCCATAGACGCAATGTTGTTTGATAAACAATGCAGCAAAATGTTTCACTGCTAATTATGATACGCCACCCGTCTGGGATTGTTAAAATACAGCACGAAATAAATGCTGCAATAAACCAAGAATAAACTGGCAGAAGAAACATTGGCAATTGTTAATCACAACCTCACAGAGAGTTGGTAGCGAAACTTGTAAAATGCAAAAATCTTTTTGTATTTTTGTTAATTGCACTGTGTACTATTCGGCTAAATAAGCACAAATCCTGTGTGTGTGTGTGTGTGTGTGTGTGTGTGTGTGTGTGTGTGTGTGTGTGTGTGTGTGTGTGTGTGTGTGTGTGTGTGTGTGTGTGTGTGTGTGTGTGTGTGTGTGTGTGTGTGTGTGTGTGTGTGTGTGTGTGTGTGTGTGTGTGTGTGTGTGTGTGTGTGTGTGTGTGTGTGTGTGTGTGTGTGTGTGTGTGTGTGTGTGTGTGTGTGTGTGTGTGTGTGTGTGTGTGTGTGAGAGAGCGTGTGTGTGAGAGAGCGTGTGTGTGGATTGGTGTAAGTAAATACCACAAATCACCATAAACGTGAAGTGGCACATTTGCTAAAAATTGAAACTGGGGAAATGGGTAAATGGGAAATACAAGTACTTAAGTACTTGTACAGAATTGATATGATTCATTGCTGTAGCTTCCATACAGAAGCGTAAGAAACAAAGGGTTTTCAACACAACTATGCTCTTAAATAAGACAATTAAAGAATTAAACTGCACTGAAACCTTTAAAAATGCAAGGGTTTTATTTGTTTAGATGATGCAGTGTGAAACTGTGGTATGTTTCCACTTTAGACTGTGGATTCAGATTGCCACAGTTTTAATAAAACATACAGAGGCAATTTATATACACCCTGCAATCTGTTAAAAACATTTTCAGAAATTTCACTTTTGCCTCAAGCACAATGTTCTATAATCTGGTATAGGTTTAATGTAATCATTTTAATATTTATTCTACATTTTTAAGTACATTTTAAATGCATAAAAATGTGTGTATTTGTAAATATATATCATCACATCCATTCACAATTGCTACATTTATTATTTGCACAAGATTTACAGCTGGTCAATGTTTTGGCATAATTTACAGCAATGACAATGTGTATTGTGCTGACAATATCAACTTTTCAGAGAACACAGCAGCAGCTATCATTCAGAATGTATTTTTACTATTTATTAGAATGTATTCATAAAGATTATATCCTATATTTTACTATATGATGTGTTTTATTTAACTTTCATTGGAAATTAAGTGAAAATATCCTCAGGTAATGGGAATTTACAGTACATGCATACATTATATGTAGGTGTACATATAAATAAATAAATACATGAATTAATAAATAAATAAATTACAGCATATGATAAATTTGTCAGTTGGCCTTATTTACACTGACTCTTTCCGTGGTGAGACTGAAAGCAATGCTTTTCATAGCTTGAAAACTTCTATGATCCTGGGCTGACAGACTGTGTGATACAGACCTCAAACTATGATCTAGAAATATTGTGGAAATTCAGTTGGATGTGTGCCAGGTGAAACATAGTGGAATCATCAAAATAGGCACCTGCAGGATTATACTGACATACTACTACCTATGAGCGAATGACAGCTTTGTAAGCTATTGTCAGTCACATTCAAGGCAGCAATCAATTTTGAAACGTTCACTTTTGAAAAGGTGTTTTAATATGTCATTATTTTTGTTTATACACAAACCTGTTATTCAGTGCTAGGATTGACTAAAGGGTAATGCTGTCCTTACAGAATGGTACAAATTAATTTGAAACCCTAAGCATACTCTTGGCTTTCCTCTTCTGTTGTAACTTTCTTCTTCTGTTGTCATAAGGAGTTCAAGTTTCATCTAGCTTAACACAGTGACAGTAGCTGGATGGAACTCAGCAAGAGATCGTTTCACCTGATACTGGAATCCAGACCTATGAATCATTGTTAAATAAACTTGTGCCATGTTGTCCATTGACCCCTTCCCCCTTTCTCCCACTCATATATTTCTCAATTCTAGTTGAACTTGACTGGGGAAAGAAAGATATAGAACATAGCAGTGTGAGCTGAGCAGAAGTAACAGCCATGATTCATTACAGTACATTTCTCATAAAGACCCTGGTGAGAGCAAGGAAACAGAAGTTGCTGTACTGTATATCACTGGTCCCTCAGAGAAAAGTATAACCCCCACCCTTGTCTGTTGTTTCATCAGACAGTGTTCTCCTGGAACTATATTTTATACAACTGCTAATCTGAACACCTGTAATGTTGCAGTCGTTCTGCAGTGATCTGAGAATTCCTCAGTCAATTTTGCTCAGGCGATGGGAAATATTACTCACTTCTCTCCAGTACTCCAACTTAAATGTCTTGTTTTCTTTGGGAATGATTTCTTGAACACTTTTGAGGTTGTGGTTTTAGAACTATCTGCAGTTGAGAAGTTCTGTTCCTGGAGGCACTGTTATGTTGGGAATTGGTCTCCAACCCTGGTCCTGAAGAGCCAGGGGGTTGTGGGTCTTCTGGTTTTCCTTGATACTCAGTGCTGAATTGATCAATTAAAGCGGTCGATCACACAGTTAATGTACCTCACTCTGTTTGCTGTGTCTGAAATGCTTTTCAGATGAAAACAAAAACCCACAGACCCTGCGAGTCTCCAGGACCAGGTTTGAGGACCAGTCGTATAGGAGCACGTGGATTTTTTTTTGAAACAACTATGGGTGAGCTCAAAGGCTCAGAATGTGTTTTATTCTATTCCATACACTCGGCTGTCTTTCATCTGGCAATCTTTAGAGGTACTTATTTATATTTATATAAAACATCTCACCCTGAATAAGGTTAATCATTAAAAACAAGTCCCATGAATATGCACTGGCCAAAAAACAATTACAAAATAAATGCACAAAAACCCAAAACACTCACTACACTATTAGTCCAGCGGAGTTCTACCACTGCAACACTAACTCCCCCAAGTGGAGAAAATAAATAACTAAAACTAAAACAGGGAAGTCAGACAATACCAAGCCCAAAAGCAGGCAATACATTGGCTATTCAAGACAGATACAGCATTCCATCTAATTGATAGATTCTTGGAAAATGTCAACAATCTCTCTAAGTCAACTGACTGATAATCTCATCTACTCAATACTTTGCTTCATTAGGAACAAGTCAAAGTGCTTGTCCTGCAGCACAGAAGGTACACAGTCTATTGAGGAATTATCCCTGGAAAATGGGAACGTTGCATATAATCTGTACCACCTGTAAGCAACTATCCTGTAGACGTACAATATAAAAAACGTATGTCTGTCAATAATTAAGAGAAATTGGTTAAATGTGATATTGTTCTGAGGATTAATAATAACGCCACATGTTGTAATGAGGATGAAAGCTCTCCAGGCAAGAAAACACCCTCTCAACATGCTCTTCTGGCTAATGAAGCAGATAATTCAGTCTTTAGGCTTACTATAATGACAAAAATATTTCATCTGAGTAGTCAGTGTTCTGCTCGGCAAGCCTGAGAAAACTACACAAGGAAGGTTCAGTGCTGGACGTTTCAGTGAATTCCGTGGCATTGCAGTGGAAAAAGTAGGTAAATGGTTGTTGCTGAATTCCTAGCTTCTGCTAGCGGGTTGGTCAGGTGTAATGCATGCCAGAAGGTCTCAATGCAATGAGGATGTGACACATTTCAGCGATGTGTTTGTGTCTTAGCCGATGACTCAGCTGAGGCCAATACTGTCCTGAAGCGACCTTCCTCCGGCTCCGGCCCTCCTTTCAGGCCTAACACAGAGAAGAGCCCTGCATCGTCTGAGAGCTAAACTGGCTCTTGGATCAGAGTGACGCGGCCCTCACGCTCTACTTTTAAGTGCACTGTAGTGGAACAAAAACAGCCTAAATCTGATACCGGCAGTGTCTGGGAGCAGTTAACCAGAGAGTTTGGTCCAAAATAAGAATGGCTGCGGTAGGATTTTCAGATTTCGCCGTGCTAAATTGGTCCCAGGCAGTATTTATTTTCCTCTTTTTGAGGCAGATATTGAATGGCCTAGTATTCCTGGCACATCAGGAGTTGTACCAGTCTTATTGAAAACTGGAAGAGGAAGTGGCTGAGTGGCTCATCTTCATGCAAAATAAAAGAATTGAGTCACAAATAAACCTTGCGTCTCAGCCACATCCCGCAACCCATTGATCATCAAATTTCCCCCTTCTAATGATGGGAGAGTGAGGTTTCACAAATGCAACAAAAACCACTTTGAGAGCTTAGAATTATAGGGTTCTATTTGCCATTTTTCCTATACAAAAGATTCAACACCTGCAATTATGTTTTAAACATGTTAAAACAAACATAGATGCAACACAAACCAATGCTCTGATATGAGATTTGATGTCCCAAAACTACCATCTGCAGATAGAACCCTACAATTCTAAGCTCTCAAAGTGTTGATATCCCCAAAGATTAGGTTCTAAACCTGATTGCTGGATAAACAGGCAATTCTCAAGTCAGACACACAATTTCTTGAGTAACCAACCTAGAATGGAACACAAATTCCAAGGAATGCAAGGTTACAAGCATGCATTAACTGTCACAAGGGAAGTGAGTCTTAACTTGAGGTTACAATGGTATTCTTGACTAATATAGCAAAAATATGTATATAAAGGTTGTGTTAGTTGTTGCCTCCTATTGTTTGACATATAAACAATGCCCTGAAAGCACATTATGTTCTATATGGAGAGCAGCAGGGGAAGACAATAAAGACAATGTTCTCCTCTTTTCCAGTTGAGCCGTTTTAATGAGCTCTAGCCCACAACCAAAAATCCTTCTCTTTATCACAGAGGGCTTTAGATTCCAATGGATGGACCAATGTCACTGGAGAACACATTCAAAACATATGCTGTGCTCTGCTTCTTTTCGCTTTTGAGAAGTGGCCAGTTTGGTCCAGAAATGTACAGCAGATGTTGGCGAGGGGGTAGGAGTGTGTGTGACAGGGGATATTTACATTTTAAAATAAACCCAACCTTATTGACTGGTTGTGGATTTTTCCATGGCTTCTGCAAAGCGGTGCTCCAGGTTATGATTCATACTTAGCTGTTGCAATAGCCTGTCCCTCGTAGGCATTTGATTAACCTTTCAATGACAAATCTCTTCTTCCTCTTATTCATGTTGCGGTCTTTTGTAGTTGAAGGGGAAATTATTATGCTCTCTGTCAGAGTAAGTGTGCAATCCTATGGCACTGGGATTAATCTATCCACCAACGAGAATTGTATTATTTGCTTTGAAGTTATTGTTGTTTGAGACTTCTTTGTTCTTAACTTAACTTAACTTACTTTCAATTGAAGCTGCATTCTCTCTTAACAATTTCATATGGTAGGTTTTGCTTTCAATCTTTTACTGAAAGCAAAATATGAATTGGCCATGTACAGGCTGGCTCTTGTGTGGAAAATATCATCTGTATGTGCTCCCCTTACACCATTGCCATGGTGCCACCCAGTGGTGGTCCCCCTTTGACTTTTCAATATTTGTTTTGCCTGATGCGATGTTGCTTGCTAAAATTTCCAGATTCATAAAATTATCGTATGCCATTACGAATCCCCTGCAGTGCAAAGCTGTCTGCATGTGTATGCCTTTGGATGAATAGGGTATTACTGTATGGCACAGACAGACTGTCATGTGGAGAGGCTCCTCTTTGTGCTTTATACATGCTGCTGCCACCTAATGGTGTTCCTCCTTGCACACAAATATGGCTCCAGTTCTATGCATCAATAGAGAAAGGAAAAGAGTCAAGAAGCACCGTGTAAGGGGTTCTCACTGTGCTGCCCCCCTCTCAGCAGGACAGCACTGCCCTTAATACAAAATTTTCTGCAAATGTGGAAACAGACATTTTAATGAATTTTAACCCCATATGTGGTTTAAGCTCAGGAGGGAATGTGGGCTGAGGTTTCACAAAAAAATCTCTGCAACACCTGCTTTTTTGTACCATTTTAGCCAGAGAGAGAGACTGTATTGTAAATATGGTAATGTACATTTTACATTTACATTTTATTTTTTTATTATTATTAAATGAGAAGGCAGGGATACATGTACAAAAAGTGTTGAGCAAGTTGGCACTGGTGATGACAATAGGCTAGATGTACAGAATGCAGTGGTAATGTCTATGTCACGGTTTTACCTTGTTCGGCCTCTGGAGGGCGCGTGATCATGTGATGGTCTGTTTTCTCTTGTTTTGCTTGAGGAATCATTGTCATTTCCATCGTCCTTATATGGTTTTGTGTCGGTGAGTTTTCCGATCACTTTCAACTGAGGGTTATCAGTGTTAATTCCACCTCTTATTTAAGGTCTTTGTTTCCCTCATACAAACGCTTCTGTGTAAACTATTGTTACGCTCTAGCCGGTACTCTGAACTAAGGTTTAGTTTCACCACTCTGTGGTTCTCTCAGTTAAAGAGAGAAGGTACTTCTTGTTATCTCTACTTAAAGGTTTAACCACTCTGTGGTAACCTTTTAGGAAGAATTATCTTAACCTACCTAAAGGTTTTAAGCTAACCACTTTGGTGGTTTTCCTTTCGAGATTTATTCTTTGTTTGTTGGCCTAAAGTACCCCAGAGCAAAAGTCTCTAAAGCCATTTTCTTTTCTTACCTCTTCGGTGAAGAGTTCTCGCCCTTATTCGGTTGTTTTCTGTTGATTTATTTTCCGTGGACTTTTTGTGCCTGGAGTTTTCTTTTCTTTGTCCTTCCATTTTTTCCCTGCTCCCTATCTGTTCGCAGACTTAGTGGCTGATTGCTCGTGTTCAGCATTTAGATATTCGTGAAATCCACACTACAGTCTAATAAAGGGAAAACTATGCCCGTGTGAAAAAAGCAAAAGATACATGTTCAGGCTAGATTGTGATTTGGAAACAAATTTGCAGATGTTCCCCTTGCATGTAATAAAAGAAACATAATCGCACAGAGATACATGGATACAAGTTTATTGTGATGCTGAACTGGACACATACGTGGATCTCTGCTGTTTAGTGGTGCACAAGCCTGTATCTTATGTGGTTTTATAGCCAGTTTGGCTTTTCTTGATCATTGATGGCAATACCGATCATTTACGATTTCAATGAACATGGGGCGACCATATGAGAGCTTTAGGTTTCTTTGACTCCCCCTCATTCCAAAAAAACTAATTGTATTCTGGTACTACTTTACAGTTCTGACAAGATGAATGAAAACACAAAGAAGTGGATATAAGAACTTTAGCCACTCTCGGAGAGAAACGGAAGTAAAAACATATAGGCTAAAACGTTTACTTTAACAAGACGTTGCTTTACTTCCATTCCTTTCCAAGAGTGGCTAAAGTTCTTATATCCACTTCTTTGTGTTTTCATTCATCTTGCCATGGGGGCGGCAGTGTTAGCATAATGGTTAGGGAACTGGGCTTGTAACGCAAAGGTTGCAGGTTCGATCCCACGTGGGGGCACTGCCGTTGTACCCTTGAGCAAGGTACTTAACCTGTATTGCTTCAGTAAATATCCAGCTGTATAAATGGATTGTATGTAAAGAAATGTAAACTGTGTAAGTCACTCTGGATAAGAGCGTCTGCTAAATGCCTGTAATGTAATATTCTTATACACATTCAGGTTACTTTACATGTCCACACTAATGCATACATTTAAAAACACTGTTTTCGTGTCAAAATGTTTTCCGTCCACACTAGCGTTTTCACAAGGTTTTCCAAAAGTTGGCCATCCACACTGAAAGGCCAAAAACGCAGAAATTTCTTTATTGGGCATGCGCAGGAAATGTAAAATTCTCACGCCATTCTTCAGGAATCACTACTTCGCTAACAGAAAATGTCTCACCATGCACTTTTTCGTCCAGATCTTATCCAAAATTGCCATTCTTTGTACGGTTCGTAACGCCATTGTCCTTGCGGAGATCCAGTGCACAGCAGCGGTGAATATAAAGCACTTTGTCTCTTACGTAGTAATGCTGCTTGTACATTATACAAAGCTCGTTTAACTCGAATAAAGCAAACAAATTAGATAGTAGAGAGAACGGCACTTGCACAACTTCGCCTGCAATGTTGATTGTTTTGGCTACAGCCTGGATCACATAACAATCATACGTCAGCGTTTTAGAAACCCTCCGTCTTCCCCGTCTATACTACAATGCGAGACCGGCGTTTTAAAATGTATCCACTTGGGAGAGCGTCTTCGAAAAGGTCCGTTTTCGGTGGATGAAAACGCCATCTAAAGCTTAATTTATACCTGACGGATTCGCCTGTGCGCAAGGTGGCGCTCGGACAAAGTGACGCAATTGCGGCTGAAACGACCGTCCGCGCAACTCTCAAATTTTCTAGCTACACGGGCTGTGTTCGAAACTGTTCCCTATTCCCTAAATAGTGCACTATATAGTGTGTTCGCCAATTTGTTCAACACACTATATAGTGCACTATTTAGGGAATAGGGAACGGTTTCGAACACAGCCACGGTCCGTGCCACGCCAGCCGCAAGACCTATATCGTTGATGATTGGTTGACTGGATCTTGGGCGGGTCTTCCGGTATTTGGTTCACCCTTTTCCTGCCTTTTAAAAATAGAGAACTTCAGTGACGAACGACTGGGCGAAGAGGTCAGAAGGTACAGGCATTTATATGACTCCTCACTTTGAGATTACAAAGACAGCCAGATGGCAATTAACTTGTGGAAACGATTAATGGTGATGAAGTGACTGTCAGAAAAAGTTGGAAGAATATTATTTATTAAACAATCACACATGAAATTCTCCCTCTTCTTCTTGTGTTTCATTTCATGGTTGAACATACCATTTCCTTTCTCTTGATTTCTCCGCAGTAGCTAAATGCAAATCAACTCCTCTTCCTCATCCAGCATAGAAGCCATCTTCTTTATGCAATGTTAAAAAACTATTTGTAAAATGATATTACATTTGACAGCATATCAGGGTTTATAGCCCGTTTTACACCAACAAGAATATTGAGGACTCAACTGACTTGGGATGAATTAGCATTTTAGTATCATCCAGTAAATAAATCACTTCACTGTCATTCAGGACCGACACATTACATCTGTTAAAATAATACCTCTGAGTGTGTGTCTGTGTGAGAAGAACAAATTTAACACTTTAACACCGTACAGCAGAATTGTTTATTCAAATGAGTTCAAGGTCATCCTTTTTTGAACAGTAATCAAAGACAAATGTAAATATATCTACAAGTAGCACAAAGGCCTAAGGAGCATGTCTACAAAATGTAGCATATATTTCTGTAATTACATGCAAATGTAAATATCTGTATATTTATATATACATAGCTTAACCTAACTAGCACACTAGCACCCCACTTTCCATTCCACTCGCACCTATTTTGTTATTATGTTATCTAATGTATTATGCTATTTATTTAATTTCTTCACATCACAAAAAACCCCACACATTTAAGTGCACACAAGTGCGGTGTCACCTATGAAGAAGAGAGTGGAATCCCTCTTCCAGTTCCATAAAGCATCTAACTTATAAGAAATGATTGCAAAAATGCTAGATGTGAATTATGGCATAGTTTCCATCCTCATCGGGTTTTCATGGCCTTATTCCTTCCTCATCCTGAACCTTAAATAACAAACTCCCATCCTACCGGTCTCCTTGATCCATGCGCCTAGCAGAGCTGTGGAATGTGTAATTACAGGTAACTGTCAAAATAAAAGAAGCACTTGAGTAAATGAGGGATACAAAGTACAGTATATTGAAAGCAGATGCTTCCACACAGGTGTGGTTCCTGGGTTGATTATGATTAAACAATTGACATCCCATCATGCTTAGGGCCATGTATAAATATGATGGGCAGACCCAGTTGCCCATTATTTTGGCTACCATGGCTAGAAGAAGAGATCGCAGTGACTATGAAAGAGGGGTGATTGTTGAGGCATGTTTGGCTTCAATGATGAAGACTGCTCAACTTGCTGATAGATCAACAGTGGCTAAGGTGATGTTGGCATGGGAAGTCTGAGGGAAAGACATCATCAACGAGGGGAATCTGTAGTTGAAAGAGCATACACTTCGACCATGATGTCTGTGCATTGGTTCGAGATGCAAGGCAGAACATATGAACAACTGTGGATCATTTGACTGCAAATATCAATCTAAGGCATGTGCAGGCAGTTTCATCAAAATCAGGCCATTGAGAACTTCACAGAGAGGGATACTATGGTCAGGTTGCAGTGCATAAAACCCTTATTACACTGAAAAATGCACATTTGTGAGTAAAGTGGTGCAAACAATACAGGCAATGTGTTCTCAACAAGCGGGCCAGTGCATGTGTGGCGCACAGAAAAATAAACCTACAGACTCGAGTGCTTGTTATGGCGGCTCTGTTATGGTGTGGGGTGCATTTTCCTGGCATGGTTTAGGTCTACTCAAACCCTTAGAGGGAAAGGTAAATACCAATAAATACAAAGCCATTCTGAGTGATCACCATCATCCTATGGTGAAGCATTTCTATCCTGATGGGAGTGGTCGCTTCCAGGATGAGAGTCTATGCCAAGGCACATTGAAGCTCTTCTGGTGGCTTGTGGTGGCCCAACGCCCTATTTATACACTTTATGTTGGTGTTTCCTTTAGTTTGGCAGTTGCCTGTATATCAGATATCTACCTGATATGACATGGACAAAACCTACAAGACAGATTTTGTGAAAATATGAAATAGTATGATATATGGAAATCTCTGATCCCAGAATATTTTCTGTCCAGTCCTTACATAAATCTAATCTTAATAAAGCATGGTCTGAATAAAAATAAGAGAAAAGCTAAACCTTCCTAATACCTAATTTTTGAACATCTTCAACATCTGGAGTTTATTATAGATATAAGATATATGATACTGTATGAGGTATATTTGAGACTGCTGATATGTTCCCCAAACATTTTTGATTCCCAGGACATTATATACATTTCAGAAATGAAAAATTACACAGGTATGGTTCATGTTCTGTCTTTTTCATGAAAGTGGGTATCTTTGGATACACAAGGATTGCTTCATAGGGAATATTTCCCATCTGGAGGGACATTGTGACTCACACTGAATCACGTTCTGTTCTGAAAATCATTTTACTTTGCCGTTATAGAATGTTGGCTACTTACACAAAGCTGGGACACGTTTCATCAGAGCAATCTGCTGCTGAATTTCCGTGTTTGTCTTTTTCAGAGAAAACAAGAGCTTGCAAATGTCTTATATATATATATATATTTTTTTTTTTACCAGTGCAGAGTTTTCACAGGCTCACCACATTTTGCTTGTTCAGCGGATGTAGAATGGAAGAGAAATTAGAGACATTGGATGTGTGCACATTGACAAAGGGAATTTGTTGCTAATTATGCAGAAATGTTATGCCTTTCTGATTTGCTTGATAGTAAAGTTTGGCCAAACACTGAAAGCATGCCATTCGTAACGTCCCTGTAGGTGTTTACCTGAGGAATGCATTAGCACCAGTATGTCATCCATATTGAGGTATGTACAAGGCCTTAATACCTTTGTGAATGAAAATTGATAATTAAGTGTGTTAACCCAAGCCACAGTGGTGGCAGCAGGTGATGGCACAGAGTTTTATACACTGGTCAGTCTACTGAGGGTGCTTTGTCCACATTGACATCAGAGCCCCATATGAAAGCAAATGTACATGTGGCATGGCTTGTGAATATGAAAGTCAGGGATGGTCTTCTAATTAGGTATTGGAGACAGGAAGAGCAGTGGGCAACATAATTCAATCATTAAACAACAATTGAACCATTAGCTGCTTGTCAACATGGTTGTTTTGTGAAATTACTGTGAGTGGTCAATATCTCTCAATATGCGTATGCTCGGTGCATCCCTATAAACATACCCAGGGTTTAATTGTCTTGTAGAAACATCCCGGGTGTGTTCTTAAGCTTATCAGCTCAAAGGTTCATCTGTGTCATTAGCTAAGTGATATTGTCAATGGCGGTTTGGGAGTATGGCTTTACTCTACTGACTCATGCAAGTGCTCTCATAGTCCTAGTATCATGTCTGCAGTAACATTCCTATATTCTCCACTCTATTTGGTAAAACTGTTTGGTCTCATGTGCCCGGAGAAATGAATTGTAAAATCACAAAGTGGAAATATTGGTCATTTTCCTTCAGTTGTTTCTTCGTTGCACTTGTCAGTCTTTTGCATGGTATCTCGTGGAAAGGGGAGCCATTTGTGGTGTGGGTGGGGAAAGGCTACATTTTCATTCACCCGTGTAAGCTTGGTAATCAGATGTTGCGCTAATCAGATGTTGGAAAACCCAGTGAGAATAAGTGTGAAGGAATTCCGTCCATTTGCGCCTGTTGAACAGCTACATTGACAGCTGGGAGTACCGTGGAGGATAAATTGTTTTGTGCTCGGCCACCTCTGTTTCTCTTTATGAGCCTCTATTCACCCCTCCCTTGTGTTTCTGCATTTTTGAACAATCTTAAAAAAGTGAAAGAATCAAACTCACGTTTTCATAGTTTCACGGACTTCAATCCATGTTTATATAGAAATGGCTATTTTTATCTGATCAAGGCTTCCTGTGTTTATCATCAAAATGTCTGTACTGTGCAGTGATTAATGTCTGTAATACAGTTTGGGATGTAATCAAAGAGCATTAGGCCCACTTATTTTCATTATTTTTGTTGAGCACGGAGCTCAGTGACTGTTCTGATAAATATTTATTACTGCACCTCTAAAATATTCATGCCTCACATTATACAATCCTTTTTCATGGGAGGTCTGTCCACTCACATTTTCAGTCCGGTATATGTTCTCTTATTTCTCTTATTAAATGCTTAAATCTAAGGCATAGCATTTCCCTATGTTGATTGGCGTGCATTGGCCACACCCTACTATTTCTAGAGATTGATTCATTTTGTAATTTACAGCATTGTTTTAGTACTTTAGTATTATTTCAGCACTGTAAATGTGCTCACAAAACAGGCTGCTAACTGTGTGCAGTATAATTTGTCAGGGCAAAGATTGATATCGATTGATATTGATATTGATATTGATACTCATAAATTGCTATTGATACTCAATAATTGATATAATTTCAACAGAAGTATGTTTTGGCCTGGTTTAAATGAAAATTTGTCCTCAACTTTTAGTTACAAATAAACGCAAGAGTTTATTTAATCGCAAACAAAAATAACTAACACTTATTTGACAAATTCATATTTTAATGCAAATTTAAAGAAAAATTCAGGCCTGCTTAACCAAAAAGCCAAAAAGAAGTATAGCATATTTGTGTGGGGTAACTAACTCTTGTGATGCAGTGACCTCGGGAGAGGCATGAGTTCGAGGCCTGGTATGCCCCTGGGAGCCACACAGCCACGGCTTGTTGTTTTTCAATATTATTCATTCCTCTTGGCCGCCTCTACCCGGCTCATCTGCAGGTGATTAAGCCCGTCTCCCCATGCTGACATGAAACATGGGCTGTACAGCCGGAGCTCTGCACAACCACGGAAACTGACGGCTTCCTATGAAGTATTAATCCCTCCAAAATCTCCAGACCAACAGCTAGTTATTTTAGCAGTTATAGCAAGCCACCATGAATAAAACATCCAGCACAGATTATAGAATAAGCCAGTTGATGTTTTCTCTTTTTTGTCTGAAAGGAAACGTTGAATGCAAGGGGCAGATCAGACCTTTCCCAGGTGGGAGAATACATTGAGTACCCGAAGAGTGAAAAGGATCTTTCCATCATGGATGAATATTTTGAGTGTTCTTATTCGAACACACCCTGGTTTAGTTTGAACTAGAGATGCAAAATTCCAGTAATTTTCAAAACAGGAAACTTTATCAGAATCTATCGGAATCGAATGGGAATTTATAATCATAGGACACGTACTGTTCCATACAAATGAAAACAGGTTTTTGAAAATCATTATTTTGAACTTTATTGAACTCGTAAGTTCAATAATCATCGAAATTAATATTAACGTCCAATTAATGGCAAGTGTTTGCTGGCTAGCTAAGTAGTCTTCGAACAATCTTATATCTATTAGTTTGAATGATCAACTATCTATTCAGTAACATTTGACTATATCATCGTCACTCTATTTTACCATAAATAATTTCTCTAAATTACGATGGCATGTCTGTGTTGAACTGCAGTTGATCAACTGGATTGTAACAGATAGGATGCTCTGACTAAATGTTCATGATGATCATGTGATGGAAGCATGTGCTGTGCATGCAGAATGCTGCATCACCAATAGGGGGAGCAAGTCACTCATCCGCTCATCCACTTGTACAGGAGTACAAGGTCTTTCAGACACAGAGAATTTTGTGATTATAAAAACAAACAAAGCCAAAATAAAAAAATATATATAGCGAATACAAAATAGTTGAATTATTTAAGACTCCAGCTCTGTTAGTAAAAAAGTTAATATTTTGGCCAAAATTCCAAAGAAAAAGTACCAGAAATTGACCAGACATTTACCAGAAACTTTCCACCCCTTTCCAACCCTAGTTTGAACTCACCCTGATTTAGTAAGAACTCACCGTGATTTAGTAAGAACACACCCTGGTTTAGGTAGAACAATCCCTGGTTGAGAATGAACACTCATGGTTTCGTGCTTGTACTGTTTTATTACTGCGAGTTTTCCATTTCCTTATTTGACTTCTCGTGTTGCAGCCCCTAATTGGCACAAGTTAAGAGTATCTTGGCTCAAGCCGGCATGACATCGTTGGAGTAGCAGCTTAAACTGAGTTGACAAGATGTGAAAATTCACACTCCATTTTCCACACAACAGCGTTATAGCTCCATCTTTTCTTGCCTTCTAATACATACTTGGCAAAGTGCTTCATCCTCGCACTTCAATGAATGTTGCTTTTACGGCTCATGATTGGGAAATGTTGTCTCTGGAAAGATGACAATATGTTTTCCATTTCTTCTTTCTGCACCTGCTCGTGCCCAGCTCCAGTGAGGCTCCAGCGAGTCGCTGTTTGACATGTGCAAACGTGAACTGCTGTTAATCAGCCATCACATTGTACACAGTGACTGTAGGGTTTGGGTAAGGCTGTGCTTTTCTTGGCAGATGGGCTGCTCGGGCTCCATTAGGCCATAACTTTAAGAAAGCCACATTAATGCAGGGAGGCAGAGACTTAACAAGAAGACTAACCCAAGGCTGTAGTGTTGTAAAAAACCTATGAAAGAGAATGCTCTGTCATTATTAAAACACATTGTGACATGTCTCCACATGTCTCCAAATAAAAATCAAGATGGACTCCTTTTAGATATTCTGCATATATACAGTATTTTACATTTGTAAATATGTTAAAAGATATAAATAGATAAGACAATTTATAGACTGAATAATGGGCTGAACAGAGATATGCAATATGTTGCATATTGGACCTATTTGGGTCACTGGCAAATCACACTGCCATACAGGCCTGTTTTAAGAGAGTTGGTTTAATTAAACTCAATTTTTAATTAAACCAATGTGCAACGTTTATGGTTTTGGATTAAAGTGTTGTAAAATGTGTTGGTCGCCATCGGGGATGTCAAACTCATTCCATCAAGGTCAGAGTGTATACAGGTTTCTGTTGCAACCAATGACCTACACCAGGTGATTTTAATTAGTTCCCCTCCTTGATTGAATAAATGAGCTAATTAGTGAAATCACCTGGTGTAGATTTTGACCGACCAGAATCCAGTGTTCAGCCAGAGTTCAGCCTACAAATAGTATAATAGGACAATATGACACAGAATTGCAAACTACGGGAACAATTTGGGGAAATAAGATAGAAAAAAGGTATGACACTCCCCTATATCCTGGAAAAATACCAGACAAATAATGTATGGACCCCCTATCTCAACAACAACACTTGCTAGCTAGTTAGCAATATAAACAAGCTAGCAACAGTTACCCGATATTCCAGATATTTGCCAGTGATTCAATTGCTTTTACAAGATGCTTTGGTCAAGGCATTCCTTGCTGGAGGCTCCAATTACATGTTTAAGAGTAGTCTACTTAAGAGTAGATGCAGAGTATGACTGCATATCATTCCTTATGTGAGACAGGACCACACTTGACATAGGTTCTCATCTGAAAATCTGTAAAGAAGCCAAGTAACAAACTGTCCACTTCTGTATTTATAAAGCTCCAGTCAGGGCTGCTGTGCTGACTGTTTTTATTCTCACAGTATCCAGTAATAACGATGGGCAATAAAAGGCTTACTGCTTCGTTAATTAGCCTGCTTTTTGTGCCAGTCAGCACCCATAAAGCTCCCCTCCTCTTCCGTGCTGTGGAGAAAGAGCTGCAGCTCGGGAAAGTGGAGGAAAGAGTCTAAGGAAAGGGGTGGAGAGTTCATGGGCCATCGCTTTCTCCATGAATTAGGCTCTTTATGTGCTGTGTTTACACATCATAGATGCTGTGCCGAATCTGGGATGCATTAGAACGTGCCAGAATTAATTGACCGAGTTGCTAATGAGCTCACGCTGGGGTCTGGTGTGCGCCCACTTATCAAGACAAGGATGTTCATCCAAAACTATTATTCATAAAAGCAGAGAATGGAATTATATTTCTTATACCGGAGCTGTGTTTAGGGAGTTAAAAGGAGACCTGAAGCAGATTTAAGTCTTGTGTTTGAAGCACAGAGGTTGCATACTGCATCCAGTGGAAAGTTTTGTAAGGGACCCCACCTCCCTATATAGCATATGTAGTGTATAAACAATATCTTTTAAATAGTAAGTTACAAGGAATTTGATATTTTTGCAGACTTGCAGACTAAAGCTAGCTACACTCTTTGCTGGCTTTAGTCTGTAAGATTACAGCGTATAACTCTGCAGCATCACCTCTCTCTCTCTTTTCTTTTTAGATAACTTTTTCTGCTTGGTTCAGGGAATTTGTGTGAGGATGAGGCATTGTCAGAGGTTAAAACACACTGAGTTCTGAGACGCATAACACTGACACCGTCCATACAACAAAACAGCTGGAGGAGCCCCACCATCTCCTAAATCAGCGCTGTTCCTCATAATTTACCCGGGGTACTGGCATACACGTTTTGGAAAGTCTTCAAACAGATGTTCCTACCACATTTATAACTTGGAAATAAAATTAAATCATATCATGAATCACTCAACAAAGAGGCCCAAAATTCCCCCGGCACTGTAAAAACCACCGAAGCAAGCATGGCTTGGCAAGGGAGGTCCAGCTGACACCCTATGTGACAAGTGACAACATTCAGGCCTAATTTCCCCAATGTTCCAAGAACTAAACCCTGCCTTGTCGCACATGCTAGCACTTGAGTTAAAGTGAGTAATCAATGCCCAAAGCCTTCTCTGAAAACTACACAAGGATATTCTTTAGGTATACACAGCATATTGTGGTCTTATTTTCTATTTAGATCTGATCTTTTACCTTTCTCCTCACATTTCTCAAAACATTATTGCAACTTTTTGCATTTCATAAGGGTTTTGTAAGGTTATTATGAATAACAATGTTGTAGCAATGTTTTTACAATGTTTTTCCCCCCAAAAAATGTTTCCCTAAACCACAACTTTCCAGCTATGTAGTAAATAAGTCCAGATCAATGTGTTTTCACAACTTCAATCTCACAATCTCAAAATCTCAAAACCTCAAGGTTTAAAACTATTATTTGACTAGTTGCAATGTGCTCCCAGGATGGAAGTAGTGCTCAAGGTTAAAACATAGATGCTGGGGACAGCATCATCTGGCTGAAGTAAACAGGGAATTACATCTGGAGAGCTGGAGCAGGCAAGGGTGGGTATAGTAAAAAGGAGAGTTGACAGAATGTGTCTTTATTGCATAAATGAAAAATGTAACATTTTACAGGGTTAAAATGGCAAATGATAAAAATGGTAATGATAACATTCATTTATTATTTATAATAAAGATAAAGCATCCATTAAAAGTGTATAAAACTTAAAAAAATATTTCAGTGCAGTGTTCTTGTATCTACTTTACTGCATTAATAAGAGGCAGGACCAGGTGATTTCACTGGGTGTTTTAGCATAAAGATTAAATGCTTTGGGAAATAAGTGGGAATGTGGAATTAGAGAGTGTAGAGAGTGCAATGCAAAATAAAATATGAATGATTTAAAATGGAATGAACCAAAACAGATGGAACTAATTATTTAAAGTGCAGATGATCACATTCAGAATATAAATTGTCATTTTCAGTTCTCTCTAATGTTCTGATCATCATTTTACTTATATGTGGTCTCCTGGGCTTCCTACAGTCATCATGAGGAACACATGGAGTCAATTGGTGCCATACACATGTGTGTTCTGGTTCTAACTCATATTATGTCTCAATAAAGCTCTCGGACACGTTCCAAACCCTCCCAGACACGCATGACATGGATATTGGCCATGGCACTAAATCAGCCTATCAGAACTATTCATTTTCTTAAAAGAGAAAAGAGTTTAGGAGGCTGAAACATTTTTCATTATCTGTTTTTACCAACAGGCAGGTTGGAATTTGATTGAGAAGTCATTGTGCTCAGCTGCCTTGAGTTGCATGGGGGCACAGACAACGACAGAGTGGTTGACAGGAAAGATCCTATCTGCCCTAAAATGTGATATAATGAAGGGTAAAGTTAGTTAAACAATTGAAACGTTTATTTTCACTTTAAGATAATGAGATTTCCTGTGGAGTCACAGGGTCAGGTGGTTTCCACTGCTATGGTACATCATTGATTGGTAGTGCTGCTGTTTCCTCAACATTATATGGACAAACCACCATGGTCTCACTTGGCAGTGTAAATACATACAGCTATGTTGTCACTGTAGCAATTATGCATTAGCAAAGCAACGCAATAAGAAACCAATTTTAAACTGCGGGAGTTGCAATTAATATTGCTAGATAACATTTATTGAATGAATCGTTTTAAGTTTCAAATGCCACCCAATTCCTGCTCTGTGTGTTCACAGGTCCACGGAGCATTCAAGCGGGCCTCTGGCCCACCCAACACTTCCCGGCACAGAATTTTTGGGGTCGCCAGAGCAACAGCTGTCTTTGTTAATCCTCCCTGGAAATTCCACACTGTCTACAACTCTGCAAGGACACACTCACAAACCCAGCAATGAGCTCAAGTCCACCTGCCCCCCCCCCTCCCGTCTGTTTGCATGAGGTATGCAAATCAGATCTGTTATTGCAGCGTACACAGTGCACAGCAATGATGTGAATAAAGTTTATATATAGAGGTGATTTAAAAGACGAGACACAGGAAGCATAGTGAGGCACCTGTCATGAGCCATAGATCCTGTGAAAAGTGTGAGCTGCCCACATCAACCCCCACCCATTAACCTGATTCCGGTCCTCCCACACCTACCCCAGTCATTGGCCCCCATCACATGATTTCGCCCCTGCCCCCCCTTACTAGTGGCTACCTAACTTGGAGGCCCAAAGTCAACCAGCCCAGCATTTCCTTGGGAATGACCCTGATACGGTCATCAGTTTTTTTGGACCCCCACCTCCCCACCCCCTTTAGTCTGGTTCTTCTCAAGGTTTCTCCCTATAATTTCAACCAAGGGAGTGATTCCTTGCCACTGTCACCTTAGGCCTAGGCCTGGGTCGTTTTGTTGAGAGTTTTGTGACAATGTAGGGCATTTGTAAACAGTGTTATACATATTAATTTAATTTAATTTGATAAGCTGTCAAAGAGTTAAATAAATGTTGACAACGTTAATGTGGCAGTGCTCAGTAAAACAGCAGTGTTTTTTTTTTTTTTTTTTTTAGCTGCCAGGGAAGTGAAAGAACAATTTTGCGTCTTCTGTATGCAAGGACCCTGATTACATGTGGAAGGTGTAGGTTTCATGAACCCTGCTGTGGATGGAGCAGCCATATGCTGCCAATCACCGATCCTGACCTATGAAGTAGGACAGATTGTTTCAAACCAGTCAGTCATTTATAGCACAACTGCTCCACCCATTTTGGGGGTTGTGATAATTGTTTCACCCACCCAAACACCCATGGTGTTTAATGGCCCCACTGGTTAATCACCGACCTGACCTTTTCCTTGAGTAGTCCTCCTCATTTCTGTAATATATATAGCATTTTCATGAACAATGTATACATTTCCTGATTCACAACTGATAATAAAAAAAGATTTAAAAAATACAGGCCGTTATGGTGCCACTTTTGTCAGATTGTATGACAACAATTCTCAGGGAAGTGCGAATAGCCCATACATTCACAGGGAGTGCCTGCTACTTACTGCTCTGAAATATGTAGGCAATGCTTGGTACTACATAGCAGTTCTGACTACTGGAGCAGCTATGAGACTACCACAAAAATCAAAACACTGTTTTGCGGTAGAGACTTTTTTTTCTTCTAAATATCTGGGAGTGTTCTCCTTTAATGCAATGCATCCCCACACACACAAAGGGGAAAAGTATTGGAAGGGAAATGCATGATGAGTGAGAGAGTTAAAGGATTGTTTTGGATTACTTTCTGGAATTTGACTTGAATTGTTTGAGAGCCCTGTGTGTGTGTACCAAGTATTGCTTGTTTGAGGACCTGGCCTGGATTGATGACATTGGATTACGGACAAAGACAATGAGAGAAGGCTTATGGACTGTATGTGTTTGAATTCCCCGATTGCAGCCTGAATTCTTCGTGGCATGGATTCAACAAGGTGCTGGAAACATTCCTCAGAGATTCTGGTCCATGTTGACACGTTAGCATCACGCAGTTGCTGCACATTTGTCAGCTGCACATTCATGTTGCAAATCTCCCGTTCCACCACATCCCAAAGGTGCTCTATTGGACTGAGATCTGATGACTGTGGAGGCCATTGGAGTACACTGAACTCATTGTCATGTTCATGGAACCAGCTTGAGATGACATGTGCTTTGTGACATGGCGCATTATCCTGCTGGAAGTAGCCATTAGAAGATGGGTTGGCTGTGGCATTTAAACGATGCTTAATTGGTATTAAGGGGCCTAATGTGTGCCAAGAAAACATTCCCCACACCATTACACCACCACCAGCAGCCTGAACTGTTGACACAAGGCAGGATGAATGCATGGATTCATGTTGCTTATGCCAAATTCTGACGCTACCATCTGCATGTCGCAGCAGACATTGAGATTCGTCAGACCAGGCAACGTTTTTCCAATCTTCAACTGTCCAGTTTTGGTGAGCCTGCGCCCACTGTAGCCTCACTTTCCTGTTCTTAGCTGACAGGAGTGGAACCTGGTGTGGTCTTCTGCTGCTGTAGCCCATCAACTTCAAAGTTCGACATGTTGTGCATTCAGAGATGCTCTTCTGCATACCACTGTTGTAATGCATGTTTATTTGAGTTACTGTCATCTTCCTGTCAGCATGAACCAGTCTGGCCATTCTCCTCTGACCCTTCACATTAACAAGGTGTTTTCGCCCACAGAACTACCACTCACTGGATGTTTTTGTTTTCTCTGTAAACTCTAGAGACTGTTGTGCATGAAAATCCCATGAGATCAGCAGTTTCTGAGATACTCACACCACCCCGTTCCGGCACCAACAATCATTCCACAGTCAGTCACTTAGATCACATTTCTTCACCATTCAAAATTTTGGTCTGAACAACAACTGAACCTCTTGACCATGTCTGCATGCTTTTATGCATTGAGTTGCTGCCACATGATTGGCTGATTAAATAATTGCATTAATGAGCAGGTGTACAGGTGTACCTAATAAAGTGTCCACTGAGTGTGTGTGTGTATATATACAGTATATATATATAAATACCTCACAGAGGTTCTGTTCATTCGAATTCTGAATTATAAGGACAGGGTATTGTGAACTGTCAGTTTCATAGAAGGCCCCGTGCTTTTGTAGAGGTTTGCATTCATGGAGCAGTGTTTTGAGGCATTACATACATTACATTACAATAAAAAATGTTTTAATGAATTTGGTCCAGAACGAATCAGCAATCCAAAACCGCAAATCAGTTTGCACACCCTACCCAAATAAGTTGTGTGATTTCTATTGAATTTGAAAGTTTTTATAGATTATGACCCTGCATAATATTGAAATGGGGAAGATGCAACAGCGCAGCAATGATGATTTTGAATTTAGTGCACAACTTAACAAAGCATTTATATATTAGGCCCATTGGTCTATATGCATCAGGCAAGCATTTAATAAGAAAAGCACAGCAAGAGACAGTCATGCCAATAGTCATGACTTATAGGAGGCAGAATGTCAGATGTTTATCACTACAATGTCCCTTATTGGCAAATGATCCTTGTATTTGTGGATGATAAATGGCTCAGTTTCACACTGGTGGAACCGTTGCAGAGAAATAAAAAATGATTCTGTCCGCATTATGTCAATGTTTTGCGCATGGCTTTGCTAGAACACTCAATCTTCAGTATAGAAGTTATCACTATGTTAAAGTTACAATTTATACAATTTTTTGGCAAGAATGTATTTCTACAAATATCATCAATCTTTATGAATAAACGCTATAAACAGTATGACATTTTATACTGTTTCATACCTTCCAACTTTTACTTTTAAGCTCTGTGCATGTTTGTCCATAAGAGGGCAGTATTGCACCATTAAATATAACCTAAAGTGATTTTCCTCATTTTGAATAATCTCAAATCAGTTTTAGCCTGTAATTGTATCCGGGGTATCAAAATTATCTTCACCACAGACATACAGTAAACATAAAATAAAGAAGAACATAATCTTCTGTTTTCATTTCCACCTCAGGTGTATGCATATCCTATTCCCCAGGAGTTTAATGACCATCTTAGGTGTTATTGTGGCTTCCTGTGTGGCGAAAACAGGATGCAGGAATGTTGCTAATGGTTTGATAACAGATGCTCAAAAATACAAGATATTTCTCATTTCTTTTTTGTTTCGTGAAAATAAAGTTAATACAAATAATAATGCTCATAAAGTATACTTGTTGTTCCATTGTATTTTCAATGAAATGTAATGGTGTAATTGTCCAAGCACCATCTAATCAGTGTATCTTTCTGTACTATAGGTATCCTGGTTAGTAGAAAGTATGTAGCATATTGGGTTGGAGGAAGACCGGATTGATTTGCAGAGTGCAATTGATGTGAAAATGTGCCATGAGCTTCACTCAGTTTCACGGATTGATAATTGTATTGGAATCTCTCTTTTTATTACATATAAAATGGCAGCAGTAAGATATAATTGAGATTCTGTGAGAACACTTTCCCCCCTTTCCCGCTTCTTTGCTTTTTAATTGCTGCATAGTTATAAACAGAACATTTACTGAAAACTTGTATTTTTGTGGGCTAGGCTCAGAGCTGTATAAACATGTTTTCTAGCAAAAACACACTCAGAATAGACAGGACAGAGATGGTGTCTGGAAAAGATCAATAAAATCCTTTATTTCCTTGTGATATTCCCAGAATACAAACTTGCACCATGGGTAACATTGTGTGGTAACAATCCTTCTTGATGTTCTACAGATATTTCTCACTATGCCACAGGCTCACTATACCACAAAGCTTGTTGTGTGTCTGATTCATGTGCTCTGCATGGGAGGGGTGGGGGATGTTGGGGCCATCAGTGGCTGAGGCAGCTTCAGATGGCCTCTTGGTTGGTGCAGATATGGCACCACCCAGAATTACAGCTGCCAGTGGGATAATAGTGTAGATATTTACAATGCATAGACAGTGACTCAGTGGCCAACAAGTCACAGGTCAGTAAAAACTCATGAGCATTTTAATGCTGCTCAAGGGAACTGATATCACATATACGTAAATAACTGATTCCTTTGCAAATTCATTCTGCACATTAAGGACCAATGAATATGTGAGACAACACAAATAACATAGCTGGCATAGCTGAGAGTTTTTTTAAGGTACTGCCGTTGACGATGAGAGGTAGCACAAAGAACTACAAACTACAAAGAAAAAATGAGATTTTGGATCAAAGAGACTCTGCGAGCTTATCCAGACTGATATGATCATGTAGCCAACCAGCATTTAAATGATTGTTTATACTATGATGATTACTTTATTACAATGTCTTGATACTCACTACTCAGCAAGTATTCAACCTCCCTAAGTCTTCCCACACCACACCACTCCTCCGCACCGTTCACCGCTCGCATCAGATTTAAGACACTGGTGCTGGCCTACCGGGCTGTGAATGGAACGGCCCCTCCCTACCTCATGGCCATGGTCAAACCCGACACCCCAGCCTGACCATACGCTCGGCTGCCTCTAGGCGATTGGTTACCCCCTCATTCTGAGTGACCAATGGCCGCTCATCCCGATCACGACTCTTCTCTGTCCTGGCACCACTATGGTGGAATGAACTCCCCACTGACGACAGGACAGCCAAATTGCTGCCCATCTTCTGCCGCAGGCTGAAAACACACCTCTTTAGACTGCACCGTGGACCTTACCCTACCTATCCCTATAATACATATATTTCTTTTTAAACTTGTTGCACTTATTGTTCATTTCCTTTCACGCTTGTGTTGCTTATGCTGCTTACTTGAGGAATGATGTGCTTGAACATTGTAGCGTCAAGTGGTTGTTCATCTACTCTAGCTGAATGCACTTTCTGTTAGTCTGCTAGCTTTGGATAAAAGCATCTGCTAAATGATTGTAATGTAAAATGATTGTAATGAGTATCTGTTCAGATTATTGCCCACACTAAACCACAGCAGACCCCCATATCATGGGGTTTTCATTTCACTAGGCTGATATCCTCTGTCAGCACACTGCAAAAAGCCATTGGAGTCCTGATGTATGGTTTGGGAAGGGGGGTGAGTTAACTGAATGGAGCCACGATGTCATGTGAAGGTGATACTCCAGAACCATCCCAGTTTGAATGAACTGGGATTTCGCATGTGACTACAAAGACTTGGAATTCTCCTCTCATCCTTAGTTATTCAGGATTTATACCTAAAATCTGAGTAACAAGGGTAAGATAACTGCCACAGCCTGATTGGTAGCCTGGTAGCTTGATCAGTCTTACCCTGTCCAATGGAAAGTCACAGAGAGCCTCTGCCCTAACCAAAATGGTATAGAAGTGGTTTAGTGAAATTATATTGTAACACTGACCAAGCAAGCTCTGTAAAATCTCAAGCTTTTTTGGTTATGTCAGTTTTTTCAAATGATATTCAAGCACTGAAACAGACTTATTAAAGAGGCCACACACAGAACTGCATATGTATATTAACCCCCTGAGGTCGACGGGAGCGGCGCCGCTCCCAGCAGCAATAAAAGTATATTACTATTTCTAACTTCGCGATATTTTATCATACACACGCGACAAAAACATTGACAGAAACCTTAGAATCGCGACTTTCCGATTTGAGCACTGGCAAATCAAATGGGATTTTTTAAATTAGGTTAATTAGACCAAAAGTAAACCTTGTTTTTACTCTGTTTTTACCTTTTAGTACCGTCCCCCTTCTATTGACATGGTAACTAGGTGCGAGTTTCGGGGAGGTGTGGGGAGGGGTGTGGGGAGGGGCGTGGGGCCATGTGTGAAAACGCGGGCGTAAACAAACACAAACTGTCCCGACAATTTGAAGCAAGATTTTATACAGACATACAATTTTATTCAAGATGGAAAGATTTTCTGCGCTGCAGTGTTTGAGAGCATCGATGGAAAGCGACGAAGACAATAACTGACGAAGAGTAAGTAACTATATTTGATCTGCCATGTTATCAAATACTCGTATATATATTCAATATATGAATTCCGTGTGTTAAATTGCAGCGTAAACAATGTCCCGACATTATATCGGATCTTGTCTGTGTTTACGGTTGCGAGCTGCCAGCAACAGACGGTGTATGCTGATATTTATTTTATTTACCATATTTTCAAATACTCGTGAAAAATATATGAATTCAGCGTCTTGTGACGCTATACGAAAAAAAAATCAGAATCATTGCGGACTGCTGCGAATAATTAACGGGAGGATATTTAACCAGCTGGCATTCTGTTTCGGGCGCTTGGACATTATCTAGCTTAGCTTGATAATACCTATTGTGATTAATGTTTCTTGCCTCTCGAGAACTTGTTTGTGTGCTTATTGTGGTTTAGATTCCCAGCGTTTAGTTTATTCCGAGATTTTTGATACGTTTTGTTTGTTCCTGATCGTTGGTTATTTTGTTTTGTCTTGTTTATGTCTTTCCGTGTCTTCGTAGACACGGACTTTGCTTTAGTTTTCCTACAGACGTAAAGATGAATATCTTAAACTTTTGATCATGTGCCTGTGCCCAATGCCAAACAGACTTTGGATGTTGTCAAACTGGCTTCTGTTAGTCGCAAGAAATGCGTAGGCTACTCTGCAAGATGTCTTTGTCTGATGGCCTTTGACCATGATCTTTCAGGTGTGGATCATGAATATTCAGTAAATTAGCATATAGCCCTCCCACAGCCTGAAATAAATGTGACCAGTTCTGATAAAAACAGGTTTTTAGCTATTTAGATCTCATATGTGCTAAAACATTTTCACACCCTTACATAACCAAGACCTTGATGAACAAACGCACATTGGCAAAACAATTCGTCACTATAGTTTAGTGTGTGCTTTCACAACTTTTGTGACAGCAGAAAAATAACTATTTTTAACTTGTGTGTTTGTAGATCTATTTACAAGCTGCATATGATACTGACCAAACTATTGATGGCATACAAATGTAGCTGTGATTGTCCTTCAAATCAAAATATTAAACACTTTGGAGTAAGTGCGTGTTAAATTGATGAAATTGAGATAAATATCAGACCATGCCAAAATCAAAAAACATCGAAAAGCTTAGCACGGACCTCAGAGGGTTAAATATGTTTTTATATTTGTATATATATACAGGTATGCAATGCACAAGCACTCACACTCACAGTGGTGATAGGGAGTGGACTGATGGCACGCGAGTGTTTGATGATGATGTTTGTGGGATAATGATGCTGCATCTATTTAGCTTGGTTGTATTTTTGCCCTAAGAAAAATCAGTAAAATGTGTTTGCAGAACTTCGTTTTACTTCGATTTCAGATTCTATTTCCAGTAGCTACATTTTGTACGTCAAGTGGGAGCTGAAGTAGCTCGGGCAATACTTAGACTCACAAATGCATGCACACTTGTTAATTCATAAATTCCAGGAATACCACCAACATTTCCAGATGTAGTGTGACGGGCATTCACCTCAGCATTGACACTTGAAAATATCCCAGGAAAAACACAGAATTGCTTCAAATAGTTTTCCCTTGAATAACCCTGAACACAATTATGCCCCATAAGTGAAAACAATGTTAATTTTAATATCCCTTGACAAGGAAATTGTGAGCTGGCCCTTTTCTGTTTGCCTAGTTTTGTCGTTCTGCCCGAGGTTCCTTATCTCAGACCACAGCCCCCACTTTTTTCCCAGGGTTGTTTTGCTCTGTAATTTTCATTGATAAAACAGAAAAGTCTCAAAATAAGGACTCAAAGACACTCACGGTAGCGCTCACGTCCCTGTTGTGTGTTAACAAATTGTTCTTGTGTAAAAGAGTTTGTACTATCACCTCGGTTGTTCTGAAACCTTGGATGAAAGCATCCTTTAGCAAAGACGGTTGAAGGCAGACTGACTCTGAAAGCCTCTTTATGTGCCGCTCGATTGCCCTGCGAAACTCTGCACCACGGGCTCCTGGAGAAAAAAACCGCTGTACAATCTGTCGAGGTTCAAGAAGCTTCTCTCTCAGGGCTATGTGTATGAGGGCTAATGAACTAGCATGGAGGAAGGCAAGTGGGCCACTCTCGGTGTGAAGCACATTGATGTCTCCGCCACAAGACAGGCTTGGGAACAGTGAACCAACAGACTTGAAGATGAAGACGGGTCTCTCGGTAGACGTCCCTGACTCATCTCAGAGCGAGGTGGATTTTTTTCCTTCTCTCCTGGCACCATCAACCAGCCCAGGAGAGAGTCCACATTATGACTCGGGGCTCATCTGATCATGATCCTTTCCCTTTCTTATGCTCCTAAAGTTTTCCCTTTTATCAGAGATTTCAAAGCACCCTTACTTCTCGTGCTCGCGTTTGAGGGGCGGCCGGGTTGAGCTTGCGCCCGTGGCGCGTCGTTCCTCCTGCGAGTTGAGCTACCGCATGCTGGAAGCGGAGAGAGGTGAAAACAAGCTGGCAGATTCCAATTACAACTCACAGCAATAGAAAGAACATTGCGCTACCATAAAAAAATTAAATCAAGCATCTAGAGAGCAGGACTCGTGCAGGATATTTGAAGCTCCAGGTCATCCACAGTGGTAGTCCGTAAAGGAAGAACTTGCCTCTGAAGTTTCTCCACCAAAAATACCAGTGTACAGTTTACATTTACATTTGAGGCGTTTAGCAGAAGCCCTTATCCAGAGTGACTTACATTTTTACATTTGTCTTTACATACAATCCATTTATACATCTCTTATTGGTTCTTTGTGTTATAAAGGATCATTTTTGTGCTTCGTGGAGGCACACCTTTTTGATTTCATTACATTGCTGGAGGCAGTCCCTGTCAAAGAGTTGACACTCGGAGCGCCATGATGTTTTTCAGGTGTTTGGTGATTTAAAAATGAAAATAACTTTGCCGTTGGGATGTCACGTCACCTCGCAGTCTCAGTTTTTTCATAAATATGTTTTTTTTCAACTCACTTGTATTGTTTGACAAAAGGAATGACTTGTCTCTTGTTGATCATTGTCATATCACTGCACTTCCTGCGCATTTACTTATTCTTTATAAATAGAAGCTTTTACAAATTCAATTTTCCAACATGTATTTTCTGTTTTATATTTTTAGCCAAAGATATCTTCAAATAAAATTGACAAGAAAATATGTTGTGTTTTTTAATCATACAAAAATGTGTTAAAAGTATGAATAGTACACGTGGTGGCATGCTGTAAAGTCATGAATATACTATTCTGCTTGTGAAAATAAGCAGTTTAGGTATCTGAATGTTTCTTAAGATGCGCCTGAACAAAACCAAATGATTATTTTTGCAATGGCATGTTCTAAATGCAAATAGTACTACTTTAAAATGTCAACAGTTGGCGTCTTCTTGTATGCTTGGGGGCAATGGTGTAATGTTGTTTTGTTTGTTTGAAGTTTTTGAGAAATTTGTTTTCCATTCGAATAGTTTGGAAGTTTTTGGCAACTTTATGTCAAATATTTTCCTTGTGTAATGCATGCAGAGGTTTTGGGGTGAAGCTCATGTTTTTATGAGCTCTGGGAAATACAACAACTGATTGGGCAATGGAGGTGCCAAAAGGCTTTTCAGTTTTTTTGTCTGCTTCTGGCCTGTCGTTAAAATAAATTACAAAGAAATTGCAACTGCCGATTGAGTGAATCCACTTGATGCCTTTTATTTTCTCTTCTCTTTCTCTCTTTGTATTAATTTTTAAGCTGAAGTGACAAAGAAGAGACAATATTTGTTTGCCTACCATAGACCGGCACGGCCCCTGGTGTTTCCCTGGGCCGTGTGATGTGGTGTCATGGATATCACAACCCTAGGCTAATCCACTCAGAACTCTGTATCCCTCCATGAATCTGCCACACTCCAATCTCTCCCATCAACTATTCACGGACACCAGGACAGGACGACAGGACGACACTGTCTCCTCTGCTATTGCCGTAAGCCCTCTCAGGCTATGTTCCTCAGGCTGTCCTTAGTTTTTTGACAACTGCTCTCCTCCCATATTTTCAATTTAACAGCGGGGTAAGGTCTGGTTCAGAATTCACCGTCAGCCTCATGTCTGACAGCAAAATTCTCTGCATCCACCACTTACTGAGGGAGTGTGAGAATATTGATGCCAAGGCAATGAAAGATTCCATATAGGCTTGCAGCCAAGACACTGACAACTACAACTGCAAAAAAAAAAAGCAAGAAAAAAAAGCACAGCAGCCATGGAAAATGCCTGGAATGGTGGAGAAAGTACAAAATGGAAGGTAATTGCAATCAGATAATGGCTTTACCTGAACAAACTTCAATCAACGAAACTAATACACAGTACCATCATCACACTTAAATTCTTAAAGAAATACCAATCAATATGTCCTTGACAGCAGATAAAATCAGTCCTTGACAACAAAACAGATAAAACAATGAGCCCACGATACCTTTTGTGTTGACAGTATAATCCCCACCAAACATATAACTTAACAAATAACAAGCCCTGGGTAACCAAAGAGCTTAAAAGCATCCTTAATGTGAAGATAAATGTCTATACCAGGTCTGAGGAAGAGAAAAGACAGGTCAATAATGACACTAAATTAGCTATAAGGAACACAGATACCCAATGCACAAACAAAAATGAACACACATTTAAACAGGAAAACTACAGGGCAGCATGCCAGGGAATGCCAGGATTGCAGACAGATCAGAGGCAGGTGTGCATAGAGGGGGTCAGCAACAGCCCAACAGCAACAACCCAATGAACTGAATGCATTCTATACGCATTTTGAGAAACAGGATTTTTCCCCCCCGATTTGCCGAGATCAAGCAGAGCCTCTCACCTACCACCGCATTCACTCCACAAGCAAAGAGCGTACTTCAATGCCTCAAGTCTACACCTATCAACAAATCCTCTGGACCGGATGGTATTTGTGCCAGAACCCTAAAATACTGTGCTGCCCAGCTCAGCAGAGTACTATTGGTGTTGTTTCAGTCCTCACTACACCAGGGCACAGTCCCATGGCAGTCAAAGACAACTACGATTATCCCAGCTCCCAAAAAGGACAAGCCTTGCGCTCTGAACGACCATAGGCTAATAGCACTTACATCACTTATACACTGATGAAGGGACCCGAGGAGATGATAAAATCACATATGACGTTGGTCACAGCTGCCCTCTCCAGTTTGCATACCATGGTAATGGTAATGGACACTATTCATAGACACCTGAAACAAAGGCATCTGCCAGGCTTCCGTTTGGGGACTTCTCATCTGCACTGAATACCATGCAGCCATGGGCGCTGCTGGGAATCCTGGTCCCCATTAAAAGATATGACACTGGGCCCCCCTAACCTATTGATGACATTGATAATATATAACGGGATCAGAATGGAGTTTGTGCTTCTGCAAGCCTCTGTCTGATCAGTGTGCTGATGGCAGACTAATGTAGTTAGACTTCATTACATCTCATAGCTATAACAATATTTATCATATATGCCTATCACAATCATGATATACAGTGATGCTTGAAAGTACCCTATAAGAAGAACCCTACAAGGGGTGGTCATTATTTTCATATATAATGGCAAAATAACCCTATAAAAGGATTATTTAAACCTCAATTCTTAATCAAGATATCCCAAGTAAATGTGATATGTTTTCATTGTTTATTTAACAAAACTGGTTTATTTAATAAAAACCCAGATATCCTTGTGTGCAAAAATATGTGAACCTCTTCAATCAATAACTTGCGGCACCTCCTTTAGCAGGGATGAATTGAAGCAAAGGTCTCCTATAGCCACTGATCAGACTGTGGCATCTTCTTTGAGGAATTTTTGCCCACTCCTCCTTACAGAACCCTGCCACTCAGTGAGGTTTGAGGACTTTCTGGCATGAACAGCCCACTTCAGGTCCTGCCACAGCATCTCGTTTGGATTTAGGTCAGGACTTTGACTTGACCAATCCAAAACACAAACTTTCTTTCCCCTGAGCCATCTTTTAACGTTTTGTTAAATAATTCTCCAATATCCCTCAGAATTCATGGTTCCCTTAATGATGTTGAGTCGTCCAGGCCCAGAGGGAGAAAAGCAGCCCCAGATCATGACACTCCCACCACCATGCTTGACGGTAGGGATAAGGTAATGCCAAATATGGCATTTTCGATTGTGACCAAAAAGGTCAGAACAGACTCCAGAAATCTTCAGGTTTGTCCAGGTGGTCTCTGGAAAACTTGACAGGCAGCTTGCTTCTTTTTAGACAGCAGAGGCTTCTTCCTGGCTACCTTTGCATGGGAGTTCTATTCAGTGTTCTTCTTGTTGTTGATGGATGCACAATGACATCAGGAGTAGCGAGGGAGGCTTGTAAATCCCTGGATGTTAGTCTTGGGTTGCTTTTTACTTGATTTATTATTTTTCTTGTGGCTCTTGGTGATAGTTTAGAAGGACGTACACTTCTAGGCATCTGCTGTCATGTTAAACGCTCTCCATTTGTATATTATTTGTCTCAGTGATTAAGTCTTTTTGATATGATTTTATATCCTTCCCCAGACTGATGCGCACTCACTATTCTCTTCCTGAGGTCTTCTGAGGTCTCCTTAGATCTTGGCATGGTGTGTTTTGCATTCACCTGTATGGGCAACATCAAACTGACCAGGTTTCTTACCTGTATTTATGGGAGTGCCACCCAAACTCTTTCCTAAAGATCCTCTTTCCTTTGATTAGTTAACTTGTTATCCAATTATTTACCCACCTGATTCTACTTACCTACTTAATTTAACTAAGGCAACAGGTTCAAGTTTACTTATTTTTGTACCTTCACTAATTATTTTGTACCTATTTTTACTCTAAAAACGTGTGAAATAGGTAAATATAGACCCTTTATGTCAGAAAAGATTTGATTTAAATAAGTTCTGATTAAATAAGGATTTTGTAGTAAAAACTCAAGATTTCTATTATTGCACAAGGGGTTCACAAACTTCCAAGCATCACTGTATATATATATATACATATGTATATACCATTTTTCTTTATTTGTTTCATATTGTACCTAGCATGTATACATTTATTTGGCAAGTAGCCATGTTATAAGCGCAATAATATACTCCAGACTGGACACTGTATTAGAATAATTACTTCCAGACAGCTAGCTAATTCAATTGCAATGCTAACATTAGCTAATGTTATTGCCACTAACCTAGCCTGCTAATTTGCTAGCTAGTTAAAAACTAATCTCCAAAATCCTCAATTTCATGCCTATCTGTGACTTGATGATTTTTTCTATCTCACTTCATTCTCTCTTTTCTGGAACCAAGATTCTTATTCTTATCATAACATGATGACTAGACACATGACAAGTGTGGTGCAACTGACTGTCAGTGTTGTGTGTTTTCCCCCCCCCAAACGTGCTGTAGCCCTTAGGAGTAAGCACACTTTTTGGGGTCACTGTCCAGCCTAGGGCCCCCTCAATCATTATCACCGTTCAAAGCATTAACAGTGTCTGCATGCAGCCCTCCATCCTTGCCAAAAGTTATATCAAAAACCTTGCATACTAATGCAGGCTCTCCACCCCAATAATAGGTGTGCATTCTGTCACCTATTATTTATTCTGTACACCAATGACTTCCAGAGTGCCCATGCCAATCGTCACCTTGACAAATATGCTGACGACGCTGTTCTCTCGCTTAATTCTCACACCTTAAATAAAAATAGTCTCCCAAGACATTGTGAATACATGCACCAAATAGTCATCGCTTCTGTCGCAATAGCACCCCCTAGAGTTCCTAACCCAGGCCGCACCAAAAACCCTGACACTGCCCTGCAGGATCACTCCACCCTTGCTCCCAACCCACTCCAGGACATAGAGAGGACAAGTTTAAAACTGCAATCTTTATTTAATAATGAATGTAAAATCCAACCTCAAAATAAATCACAGGAAGAAATAAGCCCCACACAAACCAAACAATATTCTAAGGAAAAGAAAGAATAAAGAAAAAAACAGGTTAAAAAGTTGGAATTAATGAATGAGAAACATTGAAAATGTAACATGGTGAAGGCTGTCACCATACTCCGCCAGACCCTCAAATTCAGTGTGAGATACCATCCCACTCCGGACCAGACACTAAGAGAGAACAGAGACCCAAGGGCAACACCTTCACATAGATATGAATGTACACCCTCACTGGAACACTGCAACCCTGGACTGGACTCAGGTAAGCCCTTTCTCTCCTCAGGTACAATCCCCCCCAGAAAATTCAACACATTGGCTCGGAAGAATAGAACCTCCCAAAGTGTGGGACTTTCCGGATTCGGTAAATACGATCAACCCGAGGGTGAAATACTCGCCTTGAGACTCTGCTGATCCACAGCCTTTATTTTTCCTTGTCTCCACCTCAGGAACCTGATGTGCTGCACCAGGATCCCTATCAAAACGCTCTTTCCAAGAAATCCACTCACGACACAATAAAAAGTCCATGAATCCCAGTCACCATCCCTGCAAGGTCCTTCCACATCCGCACACTCCATGCTTACAAGAACCTGGCTCCCCCCCGTATACTGGAGAATCCAGCTACTGGAGAAACCTGCCCCCCGTGACTAGCCCCAGTCACCGGCCCGGCATTTCCAGTTTCCAGCCACAAAATTGGTTTTAACATTTAGCCCCCCAAGGAACACACCAAAGGCAGACCGCAAATTAGGAATGCAGTAAGCAAAATTATAAACACAAAAACAATAGACAATACTGATCTATAAATTAGTGTCCGTTGCTCCTGCCTGGCCTGACCTTGTTTTATAGAACTCAGGCTGGACAGAAAGCAAATGATATTATGAGCAATTACACCTATGCCCTCAACACACAGTTCAGACTGCTACCCCTTGGGCACCGCCTACGCCGCCCGAAACTTTCTACTAACAGGCGCAGAGCAACATTTGTGCCTGAGGCAATTTGCCTTATCAATAAGGCTGTTAAAAGTGACACTGGACAATGGACATGTAGCACTGAACCTGAAGCCTGTTTAAGTTATCTTTTGCAATATGTATTGCTTCTGGATCATCATTATTGTACTTTGTACGTGCGCCTTACTTGTATTATGTCTGTGAGTCATGGCTGTCTTAATGTTTGGATGTCATATGTCCTTGTATTTTTGTATTTATGCATCACTGCAGCTCTTAAATGAATTGAACCAAGAGCATATCATATCATATCAATACACCTGCGCAATACAATAGGCTGACAAGTGACCTATTGTCACAGAACCCACCAAGTCATGACAACATACTCCATACTCATGCCACTCACGTCTCCACAATATGTGTTATTATTATTATTATTCATACAAATGAAACCTTAGTTTTGAAATGCATTTTCAATACATAATAATTTGTAAATGGGACTATTAAATTACTTCAGGGAATCTCCAGAAAACCAGGTAAGTGCTCCCTGTCCATAATTAAACCTTGAGTCTTCATAAATGTACCATTTAATTCATTTTGGAAGCAAAACATTTTAAAAAATTCATATATTCCTCTCCTCGTGCTCAGTCCCTCTCTGATGTAGTTTTAATGACCTGACTTTGTCTTAAAGAAATGAGAAGTGGGAGCTTAAAGGCCTTGGTTGTTTAGCTGCTAATGACCATACCTGAAAGGTGAAACTGACAGGAGTGCATTTCCATTAAAGGAGACCGTGTAACCCAGTTCTATGCCCCTCCTGACTCTCAGTAAGGGAACCAAGAGGATGGGTTCTGTGGTGTGTCTGGGGGACTCAGGGCTATTATGTTTCGGATGGAGACCATTTTACATTTTACCATGCATCACAATATTCCTATCTTAGCACTGAGGTTGGCTTGGGTAAAAATTTGTATCATAAATCATGTTAGTAAAATGCAAACAATATTGTGTTATTTTTAAGGATTTTGGAGTATGGGCGTCCGTGAACTTTAAATAATTATTTCTTAGTCAATTCACCCAGGCTATGAAGTGAAGGACAAGGTACGTTTTTTCCACATCTCCATGCACTGTCGCAAAATAACTGGCTGTCTGCATTAGAAAAGACATATGAAAACCACTGAATAGCTTGGCCCTTGGTGTTACAAAGTCGAGAAAACATTCCTCAAAGCACAACATTCAACAATCCATTTGAGTGGATGGTTCATTCTGACACATACAGATATGTGTTCTTGTGGTTATTAAAATGCAGAAAAATGGTGTGCAAAAGTTACTTCAGCAGAGTTTGCCTGCGAGGCTTTGCACATTTTAAAATGTACTTTTCAGTCCCTTCCTGTAGTTTCTCTCTTATCTATCGACATAAGCTGAAGGAGCTGCCTGTATGATCTGTAATGGAATGCAAATACCCCCCCGGACATAATAATCAAATTCCTTACGGACTTTGAGTCAGAACCTGCGCTTGTGCGGTTTAAAGAAATGCCATTATTATGATAAAAAGTCAATTGCTTTCCTTGTTCCATCACTTTTCAATTAGCCACCCTACTTAGGCTGCAGGTGTGTATTTAAAAAAATAGACATAAAATAGCCTTTTAATTTATTGCCATTTAGAATCTGACAAAAAAAGAGAAATGGAGCCAATTAATGTAGCATTGGTTCAGGGATGGAACTGCATCTGACATATGACCGTAGACCTTGGTGGAATCCCTTTGTCTGTAAAAATTGTAAAAAGTGTTTGTTTGTTGGGATCGATATGCTGAAGAAGCCAAGCACCTTGGCAGTGTTATACATTAAGCTCTGGAGGGCTGGACAATAGGGCCGATTAATTCAGTGATTTATTCATTCATTTCCTTTTTATCCAAAAAGAGCACCTTTTTTTTAACCTTTATAGGAATCCAGGATATCCTTTCTCTAGGGCAGTGTGTGCCCGTATTTACCACCATGAATCCAGTTCACCCCACTACTCGATACGAAAAGCACAAGACTTGAGCGTGATGCTCACCCTGCACAGCAGTGAATTTCAACTTGTAAGAGCATTATCCCAATCAAACATCCTGCACCGTGATCACATTGGTAGACAGCACTGAAAATGCCCTGCAATTGAACAGACGACCCTACTATTGCTAACGATATTGTCAGCAGACAATCTGACTGTCGACCCAGACTGGGTCACTCAATTTATATGCACATGCATTATCCCAGAGAGTGAAGAGGGAGCCGCTTCAGTCACTTGTGTTTTGGTAGAGTGTGAAAGTGAGACTCTAGGGTCTGGTAGATTTTGTTCACCATCTATAGATCACTTCAAGAACATATGAGGAAGTGGAGAAGCATGTTTTGTTTGCATGGCTCACAGGATCTGACTTTGACAAAAAACTCTGACAGCAGATGTGAAGTGACTAAGTCAAGTTTGCAAAAAGGTGTTTGCTGTGATTCAATATTATTTTTCCTGCTAATAAGAAAAGAGACAACAGAAATTGCAGTGCACATCAATCACTCAATTGAATAATAACACTGATAATGCTCTTATTCAGAATGACCAGGTTGACACTGATGTGAGTCTGCATACATTCTGGGGAAGTGCCTTACAAAAATACCAATGGTGAGTTACTACTTCTGACAAATCCTGATCTTGATTCAATTGGAGGTGGAGATTCAAGCCTACTCAACCACTGACCAATGACAAAACACTGGCTAAAACTGGCTAGAATCAATCAGATGCCAGGAAACTAATCTCACAAACTAAGTTCCCTTTCCAGGTGCTCTAGAGAAAGTATCTGGTTTTGAGACGAGGAGGAAGGCAACTGACAACATGTGTAGACTCAGCTTTGTTTGTGGTTTGTTGCAGTTGGTGGTAAGATTATTTGGGGAACTGGGGGATGGCCAGGCGAGGGAGAGGAAGGAGTCTGACGGTCCTCTTTGCCCCCTCCGCCCTGGCACGGACACACAGAAAACCTTTCATCTCTTCACCTGCCAGCACATGCTGATGGGATTTTTCAGTGAAAAGCTCATTGTGAGGTGTCAAGGACATTGGTTGCTATGGTGAAGTGACATTTTCTTTGCCACTGCTGAGCCCAGCGGAAAGTTGGGGAAATTAAAATAGAGACAGTGCCTGCATGTGTTATCACTGCATAGTAACAGATGAATTACGTAATTATGGCTTTCATACTCAACCAGTGAATTGAGCATTGGTGAAATATATTTGCTTTTGTTTTTTGTTTCCATCAACTTTGTATTGCACCTGGCAACGAAGGTTACTGTCATTTATGCTAATAATATTTCTCATGTGAGATTTCCATCACATACATGCCTATATGTAATGTCATGTTGTTATGTTTTGCCACGTTTGTTTTCGTATTTTATTATTTTCTCATCATTACGGTTCATTCACGTCTGTTTCCCCGTCTGTCTGTGTTCTGTGTTTTTCGATAATCCACTCCTCGTCTTTGTTATTGCACTATTCGGGAGATTTCCTTTATATAGCCCTGCCCCTTCTATTCTACCACACTGCCATATAAACAATGCCTAACACCAACAAATGGAAATATTAATAACAGAAATGATTCAAACAAGCATAACAAGTAAAAAATAAAAAAACCCTCCCCAAAGTTAAACCAAATCAGCCCGATCTGAAACATTCCATAATCACACATGCGTGCTGTGGTGACCGCACATTTCATGTGCATTTTCCGTGTTGTGGTCAACACTACAACACTAAGCCACGATTCATGGGATTCTTGCTATGGTAATGGGCAGCAAAACATAGTTTAATGTTTGTGCCACTGTACTGACGAACCATGATGAACTTCTATGACCAATTATCTACTGTAGCTATACAAATAAACATATATACATGCAAACAGATACCGATACATATACACATGCATGCACGTACACATGTATGATATACTACCCTCTTACCTGACCCTCTTACACACAGTATCTCAACACCTGGACCAGTGGAACATACGCACAGATTGTATTTATGGACTTCTCTTCAGCCTTCAACACTATACAGCCACAGTTATTAGTCAGACGTCTTTTTGACCTGGAGGTCAACCCAACACTAACAACATGGTTCAGAGAGTTCCTGCGTGACCGACCTCAACATGTTAAAGTCCATGGCTGCACATCAGATTGCTTGGTCCTGAATACAGGCGTACCCCAGGGCTGCGTGCTATCTCCGGTACTTTTCTCCATCTATACGAACAAAATAAGGTGCAATGGTGATGGCCTCACTTTGGTGAAATACGCTGATGTCATGGCCCTATTGGCACTTCTGACCGATGAGCACTCCCTGTCCAGGTGTGTTGGCTCTGTTAACACCATGTCTTCTTGGTTTGAGGGGAGCTCTCTGCAACTCAACGTAACAAAGTCAAAAGAGTTGTGTTTAGGGAGCAGCAGAGCAGGCAACACACCCCACCTACTTTCGACCCCCCTCAGTATTATGGGACAGGAAGTGGAACAGATTTTAAGCTTGAAGTATCTGGGCACCGAAATTAACCAGAACTTGTTCTTTTCTGACCATGCAGACTATGTCTACAAAAGGGCCCAACAGAGACTATTTCTTTTACGAAAGCTCAAGAGTTTTAACATCCGAAGTGAGACACTCTCCCAAGGCACTCATTGAGAGTGTGCTTATTTTTAACATTGTCTCCTGGTTTAACTTTTTAACAGTGAAAAACAAAACAAAATGATCCAGGATAGTCAAGCAAAATCACTGGGACCAGACAGACTCAACCAACAGACCTCTACCTCCAAGCAGTCAGACGGAACTCAAACAAAATACTCGACGACCCTAATCACCCACTCCACAGCTCATTTGAACTCCTCCCACTAGGATGGCGAAATATAGGGCCCCACAAGCAAGGAAAAACACCTTAAAGAAGTATTTTATTCCAGTCTCAGTTTTAAACAAAAAGAATTGTGTGCACTAAACAGTTTTTTAATGGTGTAATGTGATGTATTTTGATGGTGTAATGTAAGATGTCTTTTAATGGTGTAATGCAATGTGTCTTCTAGTGTTTTAATGTTGCACAGTCTGACTTGTTATTTATTGTGATGCCTGTTTTACTGTGTGTATGTATTTGAGCTATATATGGAGCCAAAGACAAATTTCAATTTTTAACTGAAATGGACAATAAAGCTTTTTGAATTTGAATTTGAATTTAATTTGAATTAAATGTGGGGTCTTAAAGGGGAACACTTTCAGATTTATATAATTTATATAATTTGTTATGTTTTTCCTTACCTCAAAAAAATATGGTTTGATGGCCTATATTTTCTGACACTCTTTTCACTGGTGAATCAGGAAACATGGGAGCAGGCAAGACTTCCTGCTCTGAACGACATAAACAGTGCTTGGTGCTACATCGCAGTTCTGGCTATTGGAGCAGCTATGAAACTGCTGAAAATCTAAACAACTTTCTCAATTAGAGAAATCATGGAGCGTTCCCCTTTAAGGCAACTAGGCAGGCTGCTTGCTTTCTATCCTGCTCAGAACGTGCAATAAAGAACGTGACAGTGGTGAGATTTCTCTCTCCACACAACGCACCTTGAGCTTGTTAATTCAAATTCAACACAAGAGAAGCCTCCCCTCGTTATCTTTTTAAAACTGCAAACATGCCACCTCTCTCTGTCATTACCGGGTGCCGTGAAGATCAAACATCAGAGTTATTATAATAATCTGTTGGAGCAAGTGGCGTGTTTACTGATAAAGAGAGAATTTCCACATTTCTATTGCAATCCTCATTTGTTGGAAAAAAAGGTGTGAAGCAGTAATTATCCAACTTGGTCTACAGACTTATGAAAGACCAACGTTTAAATAAAATGGAAAAAAATAATACTAATAAAAAAACCTTCTGAATATGTTTTTCCCCTCAATGAATCATGAGTAAATGAGCTATAATTCAACGGCAACGACATCGGCATTGGTTGGACTTATTCAAAATGTTGAATGTTGAACAAAAACAATTACAACATGGTTGTAATAACAAATGATACAGCAAGTTTCTTCTTTTAATTAAAACTAAAACATCATTGCAGCAACTGAATGATTAGGCCCAAGCTGCAGAGTTATCTAGCTGTCACAACAAATCAGCATACATCTGTGAATAATTCAAATGCGTCTCCATTTCGTAGACCCTTGTCTTGAGTGTGAGCTGATGCATAGCACGCCTATTTCTTGTCTGTGATTGAGGCCAACCTTTTTCAATATGAAACACATGATGCACAGACTATAGTGCACATAATTAGATTTAAACCCTACATAAAAAAAGAGTAACATTTCCCAGTAGCTCCATATGGTTCTGAATTAATACCTGTTTAAATATCAAACCAGCTCTGAATAAGTCTCAATGATGAAGAAATCACAGTAGACCAGTTCTCTTTGTAACAAATTGTGGCTATGGGGATTCTTTTGTTTATTTGCATACGCAATACACGTACAGCTTCAGCTTCCATCTTTAATGACTTAATAGTGGGGATTTGAGAATCCCCACATTAGAAAATACCTCTGGATCTGATCGTTGTTTTCTACCGGGAATTTTTCCAAAGCGAACAAAAGACAACCAAACAGCTGAGCTGGTCGGTATCATTACTGTAATGGCGCCATTTGTTCTACTGATAAAGAACCCAATCAGGAATTCTGCTTCTTGTTCACTTATGGCAAAAAATCGCAGAGGCTAGGGAAGCTCAGGTAGAGCAGTCCCAATGGGAACCTGAGGTAATCAGAAGAAATAACAACAGCAATACCAACACCCCTGGAACCTGGAAGCTAATTAAGGCAATATGGTATCTGCCTGACTGATGGTATGCAATATGATTATAAAAGAAAACAAGTCAAGAGTGGAAAACTAATGATTAAACTGTTATTGGAGCAGGTCTGATCGGGATCATTTGAACACAACATTGTGTGGATCAGGGCCTTGTTGTAGATTGATGGTCCAGAGCACCTGGAGAGTAGCAAGGTGAGTAGAGAACACAAAAGTCATTCACTAAATTTTCTATGAAGCTTGTGCTGGTTTATCTTGTTAAAGATACTCCCTGAAAGTACGAGCCAGAGCTATATACGTAGATAGCAGTGGAGTTATGTACATTTTTATCTTCTACAGCGATATTGAAAAGGTTGAATTGCATTTTATAATGTTGAGAAATCGTTAACCTATTGTGTGCATAAAATGACGATCACATCAGATTGTAACATAATCTGATATAAATTAGAGCACATTAGTTTGGTTTGTTTAAATAGGAAAAATTCAATATTTTGAAACATTTAAAACTAATAACTTGATCCCAAATTGAATGCAGTTTGACTAGCTCTTGGATCAATGTTATTCTTCTAACTATGATATCTGTCTTCCCTTATTTCTCTACAGAGAACATTTGTCCCTTTCGTTCAGTCAGTTTTACATCCCAGCTATTGGAATATGCCCACACAAGGGCGGATAGGCTGAAGTCTATACATAAGGGAATGCGTTTTTCACCCCCTCTCTCAAGAAGCTAGAGTGTATATATATATATTCGTAAATGTATATATTGATTTCTAAACTAAGTATTAAGTGGGATCAATCCTCCTACAAACCTACTTTTGCTAACTAGTCCTAGGCCTCTATAATGATAAAAAATGGTTAACCCCCTGAGGTCCGTGCTTAGCTCAGAGAAGCTTTGTGATTTTGGCGTGGTCTGATATTTATCTCAATTTCATCAACTTAACACACACTTACTCCAAAGTGTTTGACATTTTTATTTGAAGGACAATCACAGCTACATTTATATGCCATCAATAGTTTGGTCAGTATCATATGCAGCTTGTAAATAGATCTGCAAACACACAAGTTATAAAGAGCATTTTTCTGCCATCACAAAAGTTGCGAAAGCACACACTACACTATAGTGACGAATTGTTTTGCCAATATGCGTTTGTTCATCAAGGTCTTGGTTATGTAAGGATGTCAAAATAGTTTAGCACATCTGAGATCTAAATAGCTAAAAACCTGTTTTTATCAGAACTGGTCAAATTTATTTCAGGCTGTGGGAGGGCTATATGCTAATGTCCTGAATATTCATGATCCACACCTGAGGGTTGTCCACACCTGTAAGATCTGTCAGATGGGCCATCTCTCTCTCTCAAAGGCCATCAGACAAAGACAAAAGCCATCAGAGTAAGCAATAGTCATGCAGAGCCATGCAGAAGACAGAATTTTTTTTTTGTAAATGTAAATGTAAATGTTTTTATAAATTTATGCGGTTTAAAAATATCTGCCCACTCATTTCAACATATCAGTTTCTTTGCTCCAAGATGGGCAAGATATGTCCTACAGAACTGTCAACAGACATTTTCACAATTGATTTGTAAGCAGTAGCCTACTTACAAATCAATAAGTATGATTATGTGTGGGTGTGTGCAGCACCAACTGCTGACTCGTCTACTATACTGCCATACGCATGTCATTTGTCGTAATCACAGCTGTAGTCGAGACCACCATAAGTGAGTCCAATTCAAGACCGAGAACAGGGCCATTCGAGTCCGATTCAAGACCGAGACCGACAGGGGTTCGAGACTGAGTATAAAAATGCGGTTTTCAGGAATTTTTCATGTTGTAAATAGAAAAAATATTTTCAATGGTTACTGTGGTTTAATATTGTTTATATAAGTTTAATAATTGCATGTTAAAGTGAACATTGTACATGATGATCAGAATATAATAGGACAAAACAACATTCCTCTTTTGTCCTCTCCAAGTGCATTACAAATGGTTCTGTGTGTTTAGAATACTCTGATTTAATTGACTGTTTACAGTAATTGATTTTGTAAGATTCTATTTTTATAACTTCCTAAATCTCATCACAAGTGAAAAACATTGTGCAAAATACCACGTTAAACCACAGAATGGCAATTTGGTAGTGTCTCAATTGCTAGGCAGCTGCTTACATAGGGCAGCACAAAATGACGTAGCTGTCTCAGTAGGTAAGACTTTGTCTCAGACTTTGTCTGTCTCAGACCAAGACTTTCAAAATGTGGTCTCGAGACCGGTCCCATTCAATTATTCAATTACCACCAGTAAGTAGTACTCGGTAATGCGGGGAGGGGGCCCACCAGGTAACAATTGAGAATCATGGCACTGCAGCAGATATAAAAGGGGCTGGCTGTAGGTAGAAAATGAGGACTGCCGGAGAAGGAAGAGCTGTGTGTGTGTGCGCATGCATGCACAGTGGCATGCACAGCTTCTGAGCTCTGCATGCGCATAGTGACTGACTACCCAGTCTATTTCCGCATTTCCCACTGCCCACTGACCACAGCAGCGTGCTCTCGTTTTTCTCTGAAGACCAGTTATCCGTAACTGCTTCCATTTTATCTTTGATTGCTCCACCCACGTTGAAAGTGTATTTAGCAGCTATTTTGTCTTGTCAGGCTTATATTGATGGGATTTCCACAGGAAACCACACTCTTGCCTTTCCTTTCATAAAGGGTGTGAGACGGCTGCAACTGCAGGTTTAAAAACTGGACTTTTATTTGCCTTAGCTACGCTAGATGCATGGGCAATTTTCACCTGTTGTCAGTACATCAATCTTGTTTGTCATTTGTCAAGGGGGACAGGAAAGTGTCTTTTTGCCTTAATGCCAGGCACCTGACGAAGGTTCTGACCACGCCTTTTTTTTGGGTCAGATTACTGAGCTGTCAGCTTTTTCCCCTCTACTTTATCAGTCTGAGGAGAACGAGAGGCTCCACTCTCTGAGAATTTACATTGAGCGCATTAAAACACTTGTGTCAGAGTGATCAATTGTCTTTGTGTTTTAGCACAGTGACTTGTGGATGTGCTTTGTCTAAGCAGTGTCTTTCTCATTGACTTGTAGATGCAATCAGCCTCACATATGAGTGTCAGGGCTGTGCACCTCTGGGGGAGCTGCACACCCACTCCACTCTTCTTAGCTGACAGGAGTGGAACCCGATGTGGTCTTCTGCTGCTGTAGCCCATCCACTTCAAGGTTCGACGTGTTGTGCATTCAGAGATGCTCTTCTGCATACCACTGTTGTAACACATGGTTATTTGAGTTACTGTCGCCTTCCTGTCAGCTTGAACCAGTCTGGCCATTCTCCTCTGACCTCTCCTCTCATTAACAAGGCATTTTCGCCCCACAGAACTGCCGCTCACTGGATGTTTTTTGTTTTTCGCACCATTCTCTGTAAACTCTAAAGATTGTTGTACGTGAAAATCCCATGAGATCAGCAGTTTCTGAGATACTCACACCACCCCGTCTGGCACCAACAATCATTCCACGGTCAAAGTCACTTAGATCACATTTCTTCCCCATTTAGGTTTTTGGTCTGAACAACAACTGAACCTCATGCTTTTATGCATTGAGTTGCTGTCACATGATTGGCTGATTAGATAATTGCATTAACAAGCAGGTGTACAAGTGTACCTAATAAAATGGGCACTGAGTGTATATACATACACATATGCAATACAGACCGAGCCCACCGTTTCAATCGTGTGTAACTTCATATGCATGCACACAATTCAGCACCATTGACATTCCAAGTGATTTCTCCATCTACGTCTGCTGAAGATGAGGATGAATGTTTCATTTGTTGTAAGGCAGCTTTAGAACATGTCAAATACACATTTTTAATGAATGTATTTTCACCTTCTGAAATGGAATGCCTGAATATTCACAGATTGCTGGGACATCTGTGCGACAACATTTAACATAAATTCCCCAAATTTGCTTATGGGGATTATATAACTAACTCCTTGCTTGATGATGGAGTACTTTCTGGCATTGTGGGCATAATAATATGTAGTATATGAACCGTATCAATCAAACAGCAAAGAATAAAACCTACAAAAGCAAAATAACAATTTATATCTGCATCCCGGAACCCAGAATCAGAGAAGCGGTCACTTAACTCTTACTTAACTTAACACTTAACTTTGATCGGTTCAAAAGTAAATCAATAAGTAATACAATCTCATATTAGTATAATAATTTATTTTCGTTATTGTCATGATTCATAAAATTCAAGTTTTCATGTTCAAAGTAACACAAACATGTTAACGACTCAAACACTTTAGTATAAAAATAAAAATGACATCTCATTAGATCTTCCATGTACATTCATGAAATTCAGACTTGCTGGGAATTTAACAGTAAAGTGCACTCAAGTGAAGTTCACTATGTGCACTGGTACTTTGCAATGGGAATGGCCCATGGCATAGGGAGGAACAGGAAGCATGTGGTAAATTGTGCCTTTGAGGTGTGAGGTTTATGTAGCATTGGCCTTTTAAGGGATCTCTCACTTCCTAGATTTGACATTGAGAGTGCATCGGGGAAAAAAACGCTGAGTGGAGAACAGTTCCCAGCAGTAATCGTGGCATCCATCTTTCTGCACAGATATTACATTCTGAGTGCCAGCCAAGGAATTAACTTTATAACTTGAGAATGCATGGCCATGGCGTCATTGAACAAAGTTGTGGAGGCCTGACTGAATTTAGAGGCAGACTTTGTGCAACAATACTGCATAGCAAGAACTGCTTATCTTGCATCATGTATTATCTGTGGCAGAAACATTCACAAAGCTAAGAAATTAATTCTAGCCCTCATACAAAATCTCATGTAAATCCATTTATTTCTTTTTATCCATTTAATCATTTTCAAACAGAGCAATTCCTTGGGAAAAGGTGTGGGATACCAAATTCAACATGCAACATTTGCATTGTTCGTAATTATACTGGTAGTTTAAAATCGAGGGCAAACTGGTAGTTTAAAATCAAGGGCAAACGTCCAAACCTTGATTTTTTATGAAAAAACTATTCTCCAGGGTCATATTCCTCCCATTGGCTTTGGTTGGAGTAGGATTGTGCTGCTTGCCTACTGGTACAGGGCAGATGTCCATGTCTTGGCTTGTTTCCTTGTCCATGCTCAAAAATCTATTTTGTCAAATGTGTACCCTAATTTATATTACCTTCAGTCACTAACAATTGGTTTGTTTATATCAATAACTAATCCCCTGTGTGTATGCCTACATTTAAGTTTGCTATTGTTGCATTCTGAGGTAACTGAGCTCTTAGTGCAATTGAAATATTATTAGTATTATTTCTCTCTTTTTTATCTGCTTGTTCTCTCTTTATCTCTACACACCATACTCAAGAGTTTGAAGAAGGAGTTATAACCACGATTTTACTGTGCTGTTATGTTTTGTCCTTGTACTCCCCTAGTGTGCTGTGGAGTCTCAACTGTACTGCACTTCAGCAGCACTCAACACCGCTGTCCTGTTCTTCTGCGTTTACTGTCCCATTTACTGTCCTGTTCTTCGAGGACATAAGACAGCACACAGATTTCAGAGTCCTGGGACAGAGAGAGTGTATTATTATGTATTATTATTATTATTATTATTATTATTATTATTATTATGCATAAGGGCGGCACGGTGGTGCAGTGGATAGCACTGTCGCCTCACAGCAAGAAGGTCTCGGGTTCGAATCCAGGCCGGGGGCCTTTCTGTGTGGAGTTTGCATGTTCTCCCCGTGTCCGCGTGGGTTTCCTCCGGGTACTCCGGTTTCTTCCCACAGTCCAAAGACATGCACGTTAGGCTAATTGGAGAGTCTAAATTGCCCGTAGGTATGAGTGTGTGAGTGAATGGTGTGTGTGCCCTGCGATGGATTGGCGACCTGTCCAGGGTGTATTCCTGCCTCTCGCCCGGAACGCATGCTGGGATAGGCTCCAGCACCCCCCCCGCGACCCTGACCAGGAATAAGCGGCTTAGACAATGGATGGATGGATGGATGGATGGATGGATGGATTATGCATAAGCAAATTTGGATACAGAATGGTTGGAGTTTAATGATCGTTTTTCTTTATTTTTAACATAAAATGAAATTCACATTTTAAGAAGATGGCTAACAAGTGCTTTACAACCATATACATTATATCCATGTTTAGCTATCTATATTTAGATATAAATATATTTAAATACTCCGTTCACCTTTTTAAAGGTACTAAATAAAAATGAATAAATGTAAAAATACAAAATGATGAAAATGTTTTCATCAATTTGTTTGTAATGTTAACCTTTTTTTGAGAATTATAGAGGTTGGGGCTCCATAGAGTCTTTCAAGCCTAATTGTGACAATCAGCAAACAGTCTAGGACTAGTTTGCAAAAGTAGGTTTTGTAAAAAATTCTAAATTGCAGAAAATCTAAATTGTGGATGATATGGACTCTTGAGGCAAAGTTGATCATCAGGAGTGGGATCTATTGATGTAAGTTACATGATTGTACATTAAACACAACCAGATATACGCCTCTTGAAAACCTGCTTCCTTGCGATATCACCGCCTAATGGCTGATTGATCCAAAATTGTATATCTTAATACTTAGTTGAGAGATCAATATATTCACCAAGTTTCATGATGATTGACTATTGCCAAGCCTGCCAAATGGCTCGTGCTATCTGATTGGCTGATGGCAGCCATGTTTTTAAAAATATCAATTCAGAATTGGAAATCCTTTTGATAAAGATGTAGGATACAGAATTTCAACCAGATTGGTCAAAAGGCTGAGGAGTTAGAGGCATTTTTTTATAATTATTTCCCTGTTATAACTATTGGCATGATGTCTCAGTGGCACCCATTGTTGGTGCGGATTGGATAAAGCTTTCATGAGTTACAGCTGTTTTGGTTAAAAAGGCCATGCCCATAATATTTGTGAATGTGTATGAGATCATTCCTGCCAAGTTTCAAAGCTGTATGACTTTTTTTTGTGCTTTTTTGCTCCCCATTCAAATTTAGGGCAGGAATATAATAAAAAGGAGAACAGAACAAAAAACAGCACTGCTTGCTTGGACCCATAATGAGCATACTCCCCAGGCTCCGGTTCCTTTTTCAGACTTTACCGGTGGCAGTACCTGAATCCACCTTTAGTCTATTTGATAGTCTCACTTCAAGATTAATTTGGCAGGGAAATGTCCCAGAATTCAGTTGAAAACCTTACAACTCTCGAAACCGCTGACTGGTCTAAATTTACAACATTTCAAATACTATTTTATAGCCACCCAACTACAGGCAATGACTGTGTGGTTGAATGACAATGTTAACCCCAGATGGTTCAACATGGAAAAACCCTTGTGCAGATAAATGCCCTTATCTGCAATTGCTTTCTGGGACAGAAAAATGTTTTTTGACTCTCACCCTCCATGTCGACACTGAAAACCTGGAAAGGTCTACAGAAACGGTTCAAACTTAGTTATCCTCTTTAACATCAATTGTCCATTTAAAATATTTTATGCCCCTACAAATTGGAGGTATTAAAAACTGGTCCTCAACATCAAAACTGGGTCAGAATAGTAAACCCTACCCCCATTGAGGATACAAAATAATAAAGATACAAAAATGACTAGTAAAGGGCAAACACATAACTAATAAAATCTTCATCTTCTGCTTCTCCTTAATTTTAAGTGTAAGGGTTTTTTTTCTTTCTTTTTTTTCCGATTTTACCCAGTTTTTCCTCCCAATTTGGTAGCCAATTACTCCTGCTGTGTTTAGTTAAATCCCCTCCCTCGTAGTTTGCTACCGTAGCCCTGTGACCAGCAGTGACAAGGGCGAAGCGCTGCCTCCTTCGAGACAGCACTCGCCGAGCTGTCGACCGTAACTCTGGTACCCCAGAACCACTCCTGTGCGCAGCAAACTGTGTCGGCTTCCCTCCCCCCTCCCTGGGGCAGACAGCCAATTGCCACCCCGGTGGCACTTCCGGCCAGAGCTGACTCTGGCGCGACGGGGAATTGAACCCCGGTCGCCGTAGCCAGCATCAGACATTGAAAACACTAGACCACACGGGAGGCCCAGTGTAAGGGTTTTGAAGAATTTTAAGAATTAATGGGGGGCGTTTCAAAGTAAAAATATATGGGAGTCAATGATAGATGGGATATTTTAAAATAACATATGGGGAAAGTATTCAAAATCAATATCATTCAATATTTTGGGGGGATAAATTCCATGCATCTTGCAACACTGAAAAGGATATGATGCTATTTCAGCCAAAAGAACATGTGAAGAAAAAAAACCCATAATCAACAAAATTTCTGGTTCTCTTACCTATTAACATTTCTTATAGAGATGTAGCTTTATAAACTTTAATTTATTTGTCAAAAAAAAATACATTTCTAAAATGATTTCCTATCATTACATGTGTAAACTCTATATCATATTTTTTCATGCCTCTGATAGCCTGGGTGAGTAGGTAAGGACTGCTTTATTCATACACCCAGGTAGCAACCTACACGTAACTACCAAAATAAAGGAAACACCAATATAAAGTGTCTTAAAAGGGCATTGGGCCACCAGAAGCCACCAGAACAGCTTCAGTGCATTTGGGACTGTCTGGGGGTGTCTGGAACTCTATTGGAGGGATGCAACACCATTCTTCCACAATAAATTCCATAATTTGGTGTTTTGTTGATGATGGTGGAAAAAGCTGTCTCAGGCACCACTCCTGACTTTCCCATAACTTTGCAATTGGGTTGAGATCTAGTGACTGAGATGGCCATGGTATGTGGTTTATGCAGTATAGTTTTCATGCACATGTACATTCAGTGACCACTTGTGCCATGTGGCATTGTCATCGTAGAAGTGACCACTCCCATAAGTAAAGAAATGCTTCACCATAGGATGAAGGTGATCGCTTTATAGGTATTTATGTACACATACTTCCCAGGAAAATGCACCCTACACCATAACAGAGCTACCAGAACTCTCCATTTACTCAAATGTTATTTTGGTAGTTACCTGTCTACATCTGAGTGTAGTAACTTACAGTAACATTTGCTAGATAGCAAGAGTAGCTCGCTATGTAAATCGATGCATGAACAGCAAACGAAAGGATGGAAATCCGTCTCAGTGAGAGAAAACTTTAACCCATGTAACTAGTTAGGCTAGCTTGATTTCAACATTGTTCAGTTCCTCAGCTAGCAATGTCAGTGAAATCTGCCAGCTAAGCCACTGCCATTATTTATCTGGAGATGGAGGACTGTGCAGCAGATGCAGGCAGATTACGGGGGTGCTGCTGTTCATCACCGGTCTCTGTGGCAATGATAGCTAGCTGTCCAAGCTGCTGTGCTTCATGACTGACTAGTTTCAGCACAAGATAAAGATAGAAAACACTGCAAAGTTATTTTGAGCAGCATCACTTTTATTAAGCTAATCACTTTTATTAGGCTGAGAAATCCTTGTGGGTTGGCTGTCTCTCTGGAGTTTCTAGTTAGTTAGCTAACTGATAGTTGTCAGGGCAAACTCTCCATTTCAAAATAAAAGTTTCCATACATATACTACTTAGTTATGGCTTGATAGCTAGTTTGGGGGAGTGAAGTGTGCTCATCATGCATCTTGATAAGGATAAGTATAAAGAAAGTATCAGAAATGTATGTATCGAGGGTATGTGTGAAGTCTGGTGGCTATATGTTTTATATTTTGGAAGCCTTACGATTTCATTAAGTTGGGCCTTTGGCAGCCAATTTCATTAAAAGTATATGGTATTTCACCCTTGCCAAAGAAAGTACCTGGTCAAATGTATTTTTGTTTCAAGTTTATTAGAGTCCCCCCACACCCCACAATAGCCTTTACCTTTGCTCCTCTACATCAATTAGCTGCCACTTTTAAATGCTAGATGCTGATTCAGGAGTTACAACGAAATGAAGCTGGTACTGTATTCATATATTTTTATCTTTCAAGGACGTGTCCTCTCATCTCTTTCTCTACACTGACTTTGATAACGATTGTGTTCCTGAGACTGACAGCAACTCCTCAGACAACAGCTTCAAGGTTGAACAGTTCTATGATTTTAGAAAGAAAATTCAAAAGCCTGACAGCTCAAGAATGGTCAGATCCTAACATACTGAACAGATAGAACTTTCTGCATAGGTGCTTATAGGGAGCCTATTTGTGGAAAATAACTTTGCCGAGGTAAGGGCGATCCAGGCAGTATGACAAGAGTCAATACAATGCACAAATCTAAAAGGAGCATAGCATTATCACCAATCAGATGCCCCACCTGCAATGCAATGCGCAAAGCAATGAAAATGTTTAATTCCATAAATTATTAGTGCGACATTCAAAAATCCAGCCTTACGATACGGCAAGCCCACGTAAGTGACACTGTACAAAACAAAATTATGTAAACAATGTTATTCATTTGAGAATCCTGCCTTGAAAGTCTCAACATAAATTCAAGCCCCATCACAACCTATTTCCGATTGGGTGTTGGGAGACATCACAACATTCACAGCTTACTGGAGTTGAAGAGCATCAGAATGCAATGTAAGTTAAAAAAACATACACTAACATTTACAGTTTCATTTATTATTTTTTCATTGAATCCATTTAAGTGACTAAGAAAGAAACAATTTGATTGCCCATTTCCAGGGAACAAATGTAATTACTTTTTATAAGGTTATCAATTCCAGGCAATCTAATTTATATTGATTGTAACCGACACCCATTTAACTCTTCTGACAGATAATATATTTAGTAGACCATGCAGGCAGGGTACTGCCCTGTATGAGAGATGGGTCTCCAGGCAAATGAATAAAAACCAGCAATGTTTCGTCTTTGCACTTATGCTGTTGACAGAGCGTTTTGCACTGGCATGTGTCGGTTTAGTTCCTCATGTCAAGGCACCACAGGGATTGTTTATTGAGTTATGAACTGAATAAGTACACCTTCTCCCCTTTCTATTTCTAACCATGTTACTTTTCATGTGATGTAACTTTTTTAAAATAATTTACTTCTTACTAGTGTGTGCCCTTTTCCCCCTCACAAATATACTCGTTTATCACTTAAATATTTTCAGTGTAAAAAAAGCTTTTTTCCCTATTATTACATTTTAATGCAATGATTATCCAGTGTACAGTGTACAGTGTAATCCATGTGTACATCACATCATGCTTAGGGTCATGTGAATTTGAAAGAGGGGTGATTGTTAGGGCACGTTTGGCAGGAGCTTGAGTGATAAAGACTGCTCAACTTGCTGATGTTTCATGAGGAACAATGGCTATGGTGATGTTGGCATGGAAATCGGAGGGAAAGCCATCATCTAGGGGCACCTGTAGTCGAAAGCGCATAGTCAACCGTGATGTCCGTGCATTGGTTTGAGATGCAAGGCAAAACAGATGAGCAACTCAATCAGTTGACTGCAAATATAAATATAGGGTGTGAGCAGACAGTTTAATCAAGAACAGTTTGTCGCAAACTACACAGCGGATACTACGGTCGTGTTGCAGTGCATAAACCCCTCATTATACCTAAACATGCAAATTTGAGCAGAAACAGTCGTATGGTCAGATGAGTCATCCTTCGCCCTGTTCTCAACAAGTGGATAAGTGCATGCGTGACTCACATCAAACAAAACCTGCAGGCCCGAATGCTTGTTTCCCACAGTGAAGGGTTCTGGCGGCTCTGTTATGGTGTGAGATGCATTTCCCTGGCATGGTTCAGGTCCACTCAGTCCCACTCAGAGGGAAAGGTAAATGCCAAAAAATACAAAGCCATTCTGAGTGATCACCTTCATTCCATGGTGAAGCATTTATATCCTGATGGGAGTGGTTTCTTCCACGATAACATTGTCCCCATCCAGAGGGGAAAATTATTCACTGAATGGTTTGATGTGCATGACAAAGGAGCGCAAATCCTAACATTGAAAGACAATTAACAGTGCCATGCTACACAACATTTAGAAAGTTAGAAATCATGTTGTGTTGTAGCTAAGTTTGTAGCTAAGTGTTGTAAGTTATTACATTACACTGCAAGATAGTTTACATTAGATAATAGGCTAACCTTACTTGAGAGCTGATGCCAATTAATTTCATGACTCTCTAATAAATACCAAAATGCAACTAACGTTAACGTTATTGTTTGCTTGCTATCTATCAACTCAACTTCACTCCCCCAATAAAATAATTTGACCAGTAATTTTATAAGAAGAGAGGTTGTTATGTCAGTTACATGTCTTTTGAATAAAAGCTCATGGACATAATATGCTGGGTTTATCTTCCAAATTATATGTTGTTTATACACATATAAAGACAGTGAGTGCGGTTTTAAAAAAGGGGATGGGGCGGGGGTGCTTCAGCAAAAAAAAATGTCACCAGCCGCCACTGATAATATAATAGTCATATTTTTTTGTACGGGTTTCAACGAGGCTTTTTTTCACAGCTAATTTTTTTCTCCTCTTGTTTTTCTGTGTACTTTACCTACCTAACTAGCTGCCTGGCATCAAAAATACAACCACACATTCTTTAGTATTGCTCAGCGCTGCTACCTTGCACTATGGTTTCTCCACATTCGCATAGGTCAAAACAGCACTGCAATCTCCAAAATGCGGTGATTTGTTACTTACTGAGCCCACTCATGCACTCTCTGCACTCTCTGCAGCTTGATAGGAGGTGAATGGTGAATGGTTTAGATAGGTGTCAATCATCTTCATCTTCATGTTGGGAACACGCAAAGATTACGCATCATTCAAAAGACTAGGTGAAGCACTGCTTCACTGTGTGGGCTTTAAAACGTGTCATAAGCCATAATTGTCCAATAAACTACGTATAAACTACTACATTGTATTAAATTGAATTGAATTTGCTTAACTGAAGTACCCTTTAATAACCTGAGGGTGGTGCTGTTTTGCACAATACATTTTTTAAGTGAGACTTTTTTGGCTTGATTCACAGAGGAAATAGTCATTGTGATGATACTTAAGCATTTAACAAATATGTTTTATGTGATATGTGTGTTATGTTTTTTGTCTGTTTCTTTTTAGGTGAAGCACTGCTTCACCTGTTGTCTTATAGAAACCTCCACTGATATATATATATACTGTATACACTACCGGTCAAAAGTTTTAGAACACGTTTGTGGTTTTTGGCAACCTAAACTTTTTTTTTTTTACCTCAGTTTACCGCTTACCTTTGTACCATTTCAGGTTATTCCCTGGACTTGAACAGCTTAAATTTCAGTAAAAACTGGAAAATGGGGGTGTTCTAAAACTTTTGACCGGTAGTGTATATATATATATATTAGTGTCCCTTGGGGTGGGGTGACACTCAAGAACCCTTTCAGAGTGTAGGGACTTAAAGAATCCAGAGGAGGTACACAAAACAGGGTCCTCAAAAAGTCAAACATAAACAGCAATCCAAAAACAATACTCGCTCACTCACTCACTCACTCACTCACTCACTCACTCACTCACTCACTCACTCACTCACTCACTCACTCTCACTCACTCACTCACTCACTCACTCACTCACTCACTCACTGCCAGCTGCCAGCAGTCATCATTGTTTCACTTGTTTAAGGTGTGAGACTGCAGGCTGCTGGGAACTGTAGTCTTCCAGCCATTTCCTTGGACTGCCTCTTGGGATGCCACAATATATATATACAGTATATACGTATATATATTGTATATGGCAGTTGTGTGGCCAGTTCTCCCCTCCCATACATGTAAATCACATTTGACTAGATCAATTCATGTAATTATGTTGAACAATCCCCGACATTACAATTTCACCATCCAATTTGCCTCACACTAGATATTTCTCCTGTTCAGTACCACATTTTTTGTTTGAATTAGATACATAAAACACGTTACCATTACTTTACTTGTTAAATCTCTGGAACATTTCCCATTGAATATTTAAATTCAGACCCTATGGTGCAATTACTTCATTGCCCAGTGCAAATTACTTGGCAAGCCTTTCAGGGCCACATTTACTAAAGGATTGTAGATACAGGAATACCTGTGTCTACAGGCAGATAAGTCTGAATTTTAAACATATGTTCTATATAATAGCATACATAGCATTTACTAAAACTTGAAATAAAAATTATATGAAAGGACGCAGGATTTCTGCCCCCCCAGATGTCACAGTGTCAGCACTAGAGCAGGTGCCTTAGAGAAAAATGGTCCACAAAGCAGCCTCCCCTTAATAACCATTGGCTACAAAAGCACTGGGATGCTCCGCTAATATTAAATCAGCATGTTTATTGCTGAGCTGTGCACCCAAAACAATCTCGCAGGGCTTACTTCCATGAAATATCAAATTAGGACTCTGATATTTCAGGACGGTAAGTGTGCTTATATCCACTGGGAGCCTTGTTTCCTGAAAGTGGAGATTGGAAAGGGCTTTGAATGAATGAAGGTCCTGTAAAATTGGCCTGAAGAAGTGGAAAGAAAGTAAGTATTGTTGCCCTGAAATACAATTGAATTCTTTTTAATAAGTTAAGGTTGCTGCAATTTGAAAGAAAGAAAGGTGCTTGTTATTTTAAAAATACCTTTTCTTCTCTGGAGAAAGTTTCTTCTCAGGAGCAGAAGGTTTGTCCGTGGGGATTTGTAAAAGGGGTTGGTGCATCCGTCATCCATCTATTAGACAGAATGACCAGCCAATTACAATTTGCTGTTGGCTGTTTTGTCAGGCTAATTCTTTGAGGTCTGCTTTATTATAGTAGACTCATGGCATTTACTCTGCTTTAGAGAAACAAACTATAAACAGAATAGTGAACATAAAGGTACTGCATCTTATTTTAAAAAGTTGTCATTATAACATCTTCAGTTTTAAGGAAAACCAAGTGGAATAACTCTCACTTTGACAAAGCTTGAGGATAGACTTCAAGAAGTACAGAATTTAAGTTAATCATACATGCGGTATTATTTCATGTCAGGCATACTTGAACTCATATGAAATGGCATGCATGTAGCATGCATGCTAAGTAGCCTACTGCCTGTAATTTGATACCTCTAGACTTTTGTGTGGTCAGTTATTACTGACTGCGTTATTGGAAAATAAATAAACACAACAGAATAACTGCAAACATTTGTATGATTAATTCTCAGTGAGGGACTGAAGCACAATCCTCAAAAATGGATTGTGCTTCCTTTCTGGGATTCTCAAAGCACTTCCAATAGGTCAAATCACAATTAGTGCCCATTCTCTGCCGATAGCGACATAGGGCAGTTGATATGCTATTTGTTTTCCTGGGATCTAAACGCAACAACAGGGTGGGAATTGTGTCGATTTGTAAATGTGGTACTTATATATTCTGACTAATTAAAAAATGTCTGCGCTAATTACTTTTATTAACCAACAAAAAATAAGAACAAACAATCAGGCAGTAATTCAAGTTCCCTACTGTAGAGATTCCTAAAACAAGAACAAAACATTCTGTATAGTTCCTGCGCACACATTTTTTGTGGTAATATATTTGCCTAATAATCACTCACTATTATAAGAACATAACAAGACAACAATACATAATGATGAGAATGGGCCGTTCATCATGTCCTTATCTAAAGAGTATCTAGTACTGCATCTAGCCTAGACTTGAATAGCCCAAGTGTTTCTGCCTCTACTACCCGACCTGGCAAGCTGTTCCAGGCATTGAAAACTCTGTGTAAAGAAAAATGTCCTAATATCTGTGCGGAATTTGCCTTTAACTAATTTCCACCTGTGGCCTCTTGTTCTGCTGACCCCTCCCTGAAGTCTCCGTTTGCTAAGCTTAAATAGATTGAGTGCCTTAAGTCTGTCCTCATAACTTTTACCTTTCATACGAGGTACCAATTTAATTGCCTTTCTTTGAACTTTTTCAAGAGCTTCTATATCTTTCTTGTAGTGTGGTGCCCAGAACTGCACACAGTACTCTAAATGAGGTCTGACAAAGGCAATATATAACATTAATATAACCTCCTTTGATTTATACTCAATACTTTTTGCTATGTATCCCAGCATCCTGTTGGCCTTTTCACTGTTGTAGCACACTGCTTTGATGCAGATAGACTTTGATCAACTATAATTGTAATTCAACTATAAAGTCTGCTAATTTCTCTCCTCCCATAAAATACTCTTATGCTATTTTATGTTTTTATTTCCCACATGCACAACTTTACATTTAGCAAATATTGAATGTCAACTGCCACGTTTCTGCCCATTCTTGGATTTTGTTTAAATCATCTTGGATTACTTTAGTCGATTCCAAACTGTTTGCCTTTGTACCATTTCAGGTTATTCACTAGACTTGAACTGCTTAAATTTCAGTAAAAACTGGAAAATGGGGGTGTTCTAAAACTTTTGACCGGTAGTGTACATGAGATGCAAGTTAAACTGACAGGCCTATAGTTCCCTGGGTCAGTACGGTCCCCCTTCTTATGTATTGCAATTATACTACCCTGCTTCCAGTCATCTGGTATTTCTCCAGTATTTATGGATTGCATACAAATATCTGTCAATGTCTTATATATAATTTCCCCAAGTTCTTTGAGTACTGTGGGATATATGCCATCAGGGCCTGCTGCCTTATTTGTCTTAAGTCTTTGTAGTTTTTGTCGTACTTCTACGTGCCTTATCTCAAAGTCCTCCAAAACATTCCGTACATTGGCTATACATTTAGGCATATTTATAACCTCTTCTCTAGTAAAGCTACGAAAATAACTGTTTACTGTGTTAGCAATATCCTTATTATTATAAACCAAAGTTCCTTCCTTAAGTGTAATGCACTTAACCTCATTATTATCTTTCCTTTTCTACTACAATATAGAAAGAAATTCTCATGATTACTTTTTGTATCTTGGGAAATTGTAATTTCAAACCACCTTTTAGCTGCTGTTATTTCATTTTTAGCCTTAGCCCGCATATTACAATAATCTACCTTGTTTCTCTCTGAGTTTTCAATTATATATACTCTGTACAGTCACTTTCTTCCCTCAAAATGTAAAGATTTAGTCATCCACTGTGGGGACAGTTTTTTCATCCTATTTTTCCTTACTTTTGGGATGAATTTACACTGCACATGTACAATAACCCTTTTAAATGTAGTCCATTTTTCATTTACGGTTCTGCAACCTAGAAGCTTTACCCAATCTATATTAATTCAATTCTCTCTCATTTTATTAAAGTTAGCTCGTCTGAAGTTAAAAATTCTAGAGTTAGAGGAGGCCGTCTTAACTTGCCAAAAAATATCAAATGTAACTGCACTGTGATCACTTGTCCCAAGTGGTTCTACTACCTCTGTGCTGCAAATTCTGTAAGGATTATTACAAAGAATAGATCCAGATCAAACCATATCCAGTATTTATTTCCCTCTCGTAGGCTGAGTAACAGACTGTATCAAAAAGCAGTTATTAACCACATCTAAAAACATTTATCCTGACCTGACACCACTTCCCAATTGATAGAGGGGTAATTGAAGTCGCCCATTATTCTCATAGTCTCTCCTTCTACACAGGTTTGTTTTATGTTACCATAGAGCATAGTATTTATGTTACTGGCTGAAGCTGGAGGCCTATAGCATACTCCTATATTAAGGCCCTTCTCATGATCTCCCAGTAATCTAATCCAGATGTCCTCACAAGGAGTGAATGAATTAATACCTGGAATTTCTGGCACATTAAGATCATCTTTCACAAAGGGCCACTCCCCCTCATCTTTCATTAGTTCTATCCTTCCTAAACAATTTGTACCCCTCCACATTATATTCATCCCCATCCGCTGCACCAAGCCGTGTTTCAGTAATCCCAACGATGGCATAACCCCCATTCAACATGACAGCCTCCAGTTCCAAAAATAGATTTTTTTATGCTTCTAGCATTTAGACACAGGAACTTCAAAGCCTTACTCACAATTATGTTGTCCTTCCCCTCCACACATAACTGTGCCAAACCACCTCTATTCACATTATGGCCATTAGTTCACATTAGGCAATGGATGAAGTTGTTCGGCATAGCATAATAATTTCCATTTTCATAGTAATATCCCACTCTGTTCTGATGCTGGCCGGCATATACTTAGTATACTGTATGTTTAGCTATAGCTTATCTAGTACATGCAGGTACAATTGGTAGTGAATCCGTACCCGTGTTCACTGCGGCTTGACTTCTCACCCTCGGTACGTATTCCTTATTTTGACAGAGAATTCTGTGCTCATGGATGAAGCTGTCAAGCAACCTGGACATCTCTTCAGCTGTTGTTCAGCTAGGTAACTTAATAAAATATAAATAAAATGTCATCATGTACGGCATCATTGTAAATATACATATCTCCTAATCCTGAGTTTTCACTGTAATGATTGTTGCCGGGGTCACACCTCACATTTGGAATCAATGGTTTGTCACTGATAGCCACCGGCCTGCTGGTATTCCAGCCATCGCTGGGGCTTCTTGTTAATGGCACCCAACTTGATTCATTTGCCCGTTTTGCAGCACTTATGTCCTCCAGCTATGTGAGACATGCTCTTATCTGAATAATATTACAGATTGCATGACCTTAAATTGGTAATGGTAAATAATATTGTGCCCACCAGGAAGTGCTTGAGAGCCCCACTGTTAATTTAGTTGACTACACCACTCCAACTATCAGAGGTGGGAGAACCCTGTTAGGTATTTCAAGGAGAGCCCCGCACAGGAAGTCTTCAATTGAATGAAACAGATGGAAGCTGATGTATAGAAAAATATAAAATACTTTTATTCAGAATTCTCTTTAAAATCAAGTAAAAAGTTAAAATGGCTCACATGCCAAATAAGGTACACAATAGACACGGCAATACAGTTAATGGGCAAAATAGATACACGAATTTAGGGCAAGCATTCACCACCACCAGGCCTAACTTCCTTTAACAATAGCAGCATCAGCATACAGAAGAAATGGTCAGGCTTTAAGAATAAATAGGGAAGCCACACACCATTAGAGTCACCAGTGCTTGACTGCAGTCAAGTAGTGAAAGATCACACATCAGGATACAAAAAAGCCAAATCTCCCCCAATAGTATTGCAAAGACTAGCTAAATAGGGATAAAGTTGAATTAATTACCATGGTGGTAGTGACTGAAGGTCTATCAAGTAGTATACATACATAGAATAAGTAAGATCCAGTAAGAGAAAAGTAGTATGTATGCAGTCAGGGTGCCCCTCTCTCTCTCTCTCTCGCTGGAGCACCCACTCCCCTATTGCACTTCGCCCAATTTATTACCTAGTTAAAAACACATCTTTTAACCCACAGCAGCAAGGTAAACGATGGTAAAGCACAAATGTGACTGTTACTCGAATGAGCTATAAATATACATAGGAAAAACAGTGACTGAGCCGCACTAGAGAAGGCTCATTCGGATTCACTGGGCCAATTAAGGACGGTGTCTTTGTACACAATATAAGGAGCTTCGCACGCGGAGCAAGCAAAGCTGATTCGGATTCAATTGGGCCAGTTAAGAATGGTGTCTTCATACACAATATAAGGAGCTTTGCACACTGAACAAACGACCACTGGGCCAATTAAGGACTATGGCTTCACGCGACCAATAAAAGGACGCGGTCTGATTCCATGCACTAGATTGGCGTCGGTTCTCTACCAACACAAGGCATTACATGCATGCTGGGAGGTACACCCTACTCGTTAGTGTTGCCTCTGGGTCCTAGGTACTACCTGTTACAATATAAAGGGCCAATATATGGTGATTGTATGTATATGCTCAGAAAAAAAGTTAATTGATCAAATCTCCAAGACACAGACATTGTAAACAAATCAGAACACAAGAAGATATTTTTAACAATAGTTTTGGTTTTCCAGCTGACTGAAAAACAAATTGTTAAACATTACTGGGCCAGTCGTTTCTATTCCATCCACTCACATCACCAGGTTGGGACTAGGGCCAATGAACGGCATGATCCTGCTTTGCCTCTGTTCTTTTGGTTATCTGAATGTATGGAACACTTTGGTTAAAACTCACTTGGTGGCTCATCCTGTTAAGACACTTCTAGTATGTGGATGAGCCCTGGTACTGAATCTGGACTGTGGCTACCAACCCCATTTTGTGATTTGTAAAATAGGCCATTTGCCTTTACAATTCAGTCTTTGTGAATTCACCCGATTCTCTTCAAACAGGGGTTCTAACATGCTCAGTCTACTAATCTACACACCACAGCTATTGACGAAGGTTCTGACCTCTCCTTTATTGAGGTTACCAGAAAGGCTCTAAATAGGCATTATTATAGCAATGACTTGGTACCTACTGTAGAAGTACAGGAAATGATTATAGCACTTGAATGAACTTACATTTCTTTAATCTTTGCAGAGCTTGGTGCTCTAATATTTAATTTAATTGGCAAAGTCTATAAAAGAGATACTGTAATGCAGTGGTTGTATCTGGCTTCACTTCATGTGCAAGAAGCCAGAACTTACCTGAGAATAGATGAGCAGAAATTTGTTTTTCTTAATGCACTTTTATAAGTACATTTTTATAGTGACTGAAAAAAAAAGAAACTTGAAGTATGGTAGTGAAAGTCAGAAACACATAAATAGGCTTTGCAAAGTGCCTTGTTAAAAATGCATTGTAGCTAGCTAGACACTTTCTGGCTGTGGCTTTCAAAATATATATTGGAACCCCTTGGATGTTCATTGGAAATGAATAGGACCTTCACGTACAAGCAATTTAGTACAGCGGCTGGCTAGGCCTACTTTTGAACTTTTATTCACCACAAACTAGATTAGCTAGCAAGCTAATCACTTGACAATTAATATAATGTTAAAGGTCATTGTTTGAAATGTGTGATAAGGCCAATTGATTCTTCTGTTTAACTAGTAGGCTACCGTGGAAGGCGTCGGTCTAGGCAAGCAGACCACAACTGCTGGCAGGGCAGCTAGGGCACACAGCTGTTCAGAATGATCTAATTGTACCTAGGGGCAGGGGGGGTTATGGGGAAAGGTGAACAGACTGGTCTGGTACCCCTGTTACCTTACTTAGCTAACTTGCTCAGGTAATGAATTTAACTTTTAAGGATTGGTGTTAAACCACAGAAATCTGGGACAAAACTATGTCACTATCGGTATCAGGGTTGGTGGTGAGCAGAACCATGAGCAAAGACTGAGAACAGGTGGTAGTTTTCAACAAAAAAAAAGGAAATTTTTATTTTCTTTCCAAAATAAATCAAACAGCTTCCAAAGGCCAGATAACAAAAAGCACACAAAATACACAGGAATGCAGACGGGCAGAGTTTAAATAATGAGAACATAATGGGGCACAGGTGGAACACAATCAGGAACAACAAGACACAAGTGGAAACACTCAAGACATTCAAACCATTAATTCATTAAACAATGAGACAATCAGGGAATAATCACGTGTAGACACAGAGAGGGAACAACACAAAGGTCAGGTGGTTCTTTGGCGGCCCCTGGTGGAAGAAGCCAGAGGGGCAGACCTGACAGACCTGACAATCGGGTAACGGTAAACTGGAGTATTCATGCCATACAATAAAACACTATCTAAACACTATGCGACTGTGAATCATTTAACATGAATTGATAATTTTTTTCCCCATTAATTGAATTTATCTTAAAGTTTCTTGGTCTAGCATTCATTTTAATTAATTTTTCCATTTGTAAATACCTAAAAATTATCTTCCTAAGGGCGATATGTGGCTGAAGTTATATACTCACATACAGTGCTCGCAACTTGAATGACAAAATATTTTTTTCCCTTACAGTATAGGCTAAGTGAAGCAAATCAAGGCTTTCAACATTTATTTGAAATGTTTTAATGAGTAGTTGCTGTTAACATGAAAATGAAAACTGTTTGATGAATTCATGGTAGCCTACTGAAACATACAGTATAAATGGTGTTGATGTCAATGGCACTTAAAAAAAAAATCTAAGTTTATGCTAGGCTATAAAACACAGGCTATATGATGTTGCAGGATAGCCTAAATAATGAACAAAATGGCAATAAATAACACATTACATCTATTAACAGATATGAGACTTCTTGTATATTCTTCTATGTCTCACATATTCTCCAGTGCCGAGGGATTACACTAATGTTTGCGGATGTTTTATTTCCAAAGACATTGGATGTGCTATCCTATCATTAGAGTAGTCATGTATTTCTGAATTACTCAATGCTGCTACAAAAATCACGCATATTCGTTAGCCTGTGGTATGGGAATTAATTTTCCATTTGGGGCAGCTCCTCATTATATTACGCTAATACTGAAAGATATCAGGCTTGCTCCCCTGTCAAATGGACATTGGATGTTGTTATAATGAAGTTTAATCAAATCAAATCAAATCAAATCAAATTTATTTGTATAGCGCTTTTCACAATAGAATTGTCACAAAACGCTTAACAGAGGGGGAACCCAGGCCTAGACCCCCCCAAAAAGCAAGCCTAAAGGCAACAGTGGCAATGAAAAACTCCCTTGGTAGGGAGAAACCTTGGGAGGAACCAGACTAAAACGGGGGGGAGCCCATCCTCTTCTGGCCAGCACAGGGTATGTCCAAAAAGACCATGTCATGGTCAGTCCAAGGTGGCTCAGGGCTGAAAGACTTTGCCCCTCCTGAGTTAGGTAGTCAGCGGGGGGCTAAAGAGCAGGGGAGCACAAGCATAGGAAATATACAGATAGCCCCAACAGGTGTAAGCTATGGCAGCATACCTATTAGGAGAGGGACAGAGAAAACAGGCAGCCATGAGAGTTCCAAACCATCCACACCTGATCAAGGATAACCAGCATAACAGTGGTGGTAACACATTTAGGAGGTGACAGTATGGAAAGTTTCTCACTCCATAAGACACTAGGGCACGGCCTTTTTGGTATATATATATATATATATATATACATATATATATATTAATGATCTTGAAATCTCTGGCTTACAAGAGGGTATGCACAACTGACTGTGGGGCTGAGGGCTGGTGGACCTCTGCTCACGTTATAGCCTTCCATGCTTCACCTTTCTACACATTTACCAGGGAATTTAAAGATTCCCCGTGGGAAATATAGATTTCCCATTGCACTGGTGAGTCTATCCGATTTTGCATGACGGTGAATGTATAGATTCCCCGGGGAATCCATAGATTTCCAGATTCCACATTCATTATAAAATACTGTGTATATACTGTATATATATATATATATACCAAAATGGTCTCACAATTTATCAAGCGTCTCTTTTATCAGTGACGTATCACTGGAAAATGATATTGTTTGTTTTTCCCTGTGTTATGGCCCCTTCTTTTATTTCTGCTTCTTGGTCCAGAATTGTGTTTTGAATTGTGTAAGGGGTCCATCCCCAAGTGAGTTTGCTATTTTGATTTTGTTGTTCTGCAGTTGTTGAAACTTTTCTTGAAGCTCAGGGGAAAATCCTGCAGTTGCTCAGGGAAACTGCTTTCATCAGCCAAACTGGGGTCTCTCTTATTAATAATATGGTAATAAAAATCAGCCAGAGACATACACAAGAAAAAATAGTTTTGAATGATTTATTTTCTGCTGTTTTCAATGACAAGGCCACCTAGGGAAAAATGTTTTTAAATGTTTTCTTTCACCGTTCATTTGGATATAAAATTGAATACTTTGGACATCATTCCGAGAATGTTTCTGAATATTCTTTAGATCAACCTATGTATCTGTGCTTTTCATTTCATTTCATTTATGTCTTTTGTTGTCTTGGAAATCTATCCATCCTTTGCCTTCAGGTGTTGATTTTACTGTTAGGTGTAAATACCTTAGCAAAATAAATTAAATATTTGGCCCTCATAATATCTTTACATGACAAGTAATATTTAAAGAATTGAGGGACATTTCTGTTGTGGCAGTAGATGAATCAAATATTTGACTATATTTTTAATTTAAAGCCAGAACCAATGTGGCAATGTTGGGCCTTTCTGCTCCTTCTCTGCTCTGATTCTTTTGAGTGACGTTCAGACCACTGATGGAGGTCTCTGCTCTCTGTCTCTGCACCAGATGTTAATACTGCATTTGCATTGCCATACCATATCAGCCTTAACCTTAAAATGTGAAAATGTTGATCGGTCTCTGTAGATGGGGCCTACCTTGATTTATAACTGGCTTTGGTATCTCATGGACCTCGTATTGCCCTAGTGCTTAGCTTCAATTCACTATAGTCTTCATTGAAATAGGTTCAAAAATGTAATTCATTCAAAGATAAGCCAGCCATGTCCTAAAATGTACGGTATCAAAATCTCAGTTGTTGACTGAGGAATGATGGCGTGTTGTCTGACACTTTTTTGTTGTTGTTGTTTGTTTCAAATTTTTCAGTAGCCAATTAATTGTACCCTCTTTCCACTTAAACTATACCCCCTTCACACTACGAGCTTGCCACCGCAGCTCTGGGACCGACCCCAACCCCCGAATGGGACTGGCAGCCAGAGCGGGGCTGACGCAGCCGGGGAATCAAACCCCCGGTCGCTGTGGGCAACTTGCACTCTGGGCGAGTGCCTTTACCATTATGCCACCCCGTCTGACACCTTTTTGATTGAGAAAACAAATAATTTTGTCCGAGACCTTACAACTGATGCTGTTCTGTCTGAGAAACGAGGCAGCCTTTTCAGTTCAGGAATTAAGTCGCATTGGATGACAATGTGTTAAAAGCTGAGAAATTATAACTTTTCAACTAAGGTTTGACACAACTGAGATTTGACAATGCCACAAAATGGATTCCATATGCCTAGTCTTTGACCTCGCTTGAAAAACATCACATAAAAAAGTCACATGGTATAGAAAATGCATGTGCTTAATGAGGCTCTATGATGTACAATTTAGACCACCACACGCTGTAGTTAAAATGCCTTTATTGTTAAACATCTTACACATTCAGTGCGTCTTGGCTGTAAGCCTCGGTGAAAAGCGTGTGTGCTAAGTATGAAGCCTGTTGAAGTGTGAAGGAAGAGGAAGAAGTTTGGAAGCAAACAGTTTTGGCCAACTACCTGTTATTGCTTCAACCTTCTTGTTGGGAGTACCCACCTTGGCTTTATTACCTGACCCTGTTTTATAATTGTGATTTGGATTGTTTCGTTGGCACTAAGCTTAGCTTGCCAGCTGTAGTGAGTTGACCTACATCAAGTTTTGACAGGCTCTCAACAGAGGTTTTTATTTTGTTAGTCCCAGGCCACCCTGAATTTCCACAAATCCTTAAAAACCATGGTGTTTTCATACGTTTGCTGGAGTTGTTTGCGTTTTATTGTACAACCCGAGGCAACCCTTGTCTCTTCCCCTTTCACAGTATATATCATCTCATACTATTAAAGAAGTCTGAGAATAAAAAGCAATAACAGGTCTCTATTTTAAAATTGTATTTCGATAAAGTTCCTGGTTGAATCAATATCTTCTAAAAAGTTTTTTTCCACATAGCAATGAAAAAGACAAAGTTGAATCTTTTAGGGAGCTTTTTAAAGGCTAATGAAGTGGCTAAGGAGAAATCACATACAGTAACACAATATGGAGGGCGTCGGTCTCGGCAACATGGGAGTGGCATGGTTGCCTTTGTTTTTACATGTTGTGGAGGCCTTTGGAGCAGGGAGACTTTCCGGGGGCAGGTTTGGCACTCTCACAGGGTGTGAGAGTGAACTGTCACCCGGAAGGTTGCTCCAAAGGCCATAATTGATTTAATTATTATTTAATTGGTGTCAATCAGGTAATTGATGTGGAATTCAATTGACTGATTTGGTTTATGTGTGAGAATGTGAATTGTTTGGTGTTGAGTGATTGTGATTGGGTGAGTGAATGATAGACGGGTGATTGCCTCACGAGTCCCACCTGAGCCAGGCAGAAAGTACGCCTATTTAAGAGCAGGTGGGGCAAGTAGGGAATCAGTTAGTCTTGTTGTTCATGTGTGTGTGTGTGTATATATATATATATAGAGAGAGTTTGTCTTGAGAGGTTGTTAGTTGTATCATTCATGTGTGTATTGAGTGGTTGGTTGTGGCATTCATGTGTGTATTCAGAGCTGTTGTCTTGTCATTCGTGTGCGCATGCACACGTGTCGTATAGTGTTGGTGTGGTGTCATGTGTTGTTTCCCTGCAAGGGGGTTTTCATGTCAGCAAGAGTGCAGAGTGTGATTGGAGAACTCACACTCGGGCAGTGGAGAGTGTTTCTGGACAACAGCCCGAGAACTCTCACTGAAAGAGTGGAGTGTCTCGGGGCTGGTTGCCAGATAACTCTCCCTGTGAGGAGTGGCGAGGGTCTCTGTGTTTGGGGTAAAAGAGAACTCGGACTGAAAAGTTTGAGTGTTTCTGTATGCATGGGTTTGGGGAGCACTTGAAAAGTCACTGGATATGTGTGTGTCTGGGGAGGTTCTAGGGAAACTCCGGTCGAGGAGGCGCGGTGTCTTGTTGAGGTGTGTGTTGGGACAGTGCGTAGAGTTCTACCCTGTCCCGTAAGTGTTGTGTGGTAAATGTGTATGTATGAAGGCGGTGTGGAAAGCCGCTGATTCTGTGTTCATTGTGTGTATTCCCCCCTCGGAGGAGGCGGGTGTTCATTAAGTTTTGATTATTTTAGTTCGTTTTTTTGGCCCGAAAGCTTCACGGGTGAAGACTTTGTGTTTGTGTTTGCTCTCCCACTGTCTCTCACCCGTGTCTGGGGGGAAATAAATAAAAATAAAGATCCGGTCCATAGACCGGTAAACCCCACTCCTCTGCCAGTTCTTACCATCCGCTGCTCTGCTCCAGTCCAGGGATTGTCACGTGGCGTGTGACACAGAACAATACATGCCACTGGAGAAACATCATGACTGTTGAGGCTCAATGAACAGGGGACATTTAATTTACAATTTATTGTCCAGATTAACAGGGAAAAAATATTTTCTATACAGCACAGTTTTGGTTCAGCATAATTCCCACAGTGTTCTGAGAAAGGCAAAACATTTTCCAAAGCTATTTCAATTTGATTGTACTATATTCTGTAATGAGGGATATATGATCATATACTTTAATGTTTTGTACAAATACTTTTTGAAAGCATAATCACCACATCCCAGGAAAATGTTAACATAAATATGATTTTGGTTTTGAACAAAAAGTTGTATTCACCCACTAGCAAATATTTATAAATACCCATCCGGCATAAGAACAGCCCTCATTGAGTACACTGATCTGAGGAAGGTCAAGCTTCTCAATGGCCTTTCTTAATCAAAACTATGGCCAACCCTCTATTAACACATTCCACATATCTGGTGGAACTGTCTTTGGTGGTCAAGCTTAACAGCAAAATTCCTCTATCAGTACTTCTAGTGGATTACTGAGATTAAGGTTTTGGCAGGCCCTTAGGTGTGCTGTGAGACGAGTTATTCAGATGCATTGTATCTTTGCAAATGAGCAGTAATTCTAAGCATCTTGTGTTGTATATGGTGCTATGTTGAGTCAGGCTCCTCGGCTTACATGAGGAGTACTTTCTGATGCATGGATCCTCTTGAGTACAAGTCTGCACGGATCTCATGGAATACAATGCTTTGCATTTGAAAGACACTATATTTTCTCATTTCTGTATGCACTGAAGTAGACAAAGAGATGGTGCACTTATTAAATGATGCCTTATACCTTTGATTGCTCAACTTTTCATGCTGCAAGTTCGGGTAAGTGAATTCTAATTTTGTGATACAATGATTTTGAACACAGGTATCTTGGATTTCTCAGAAAAAAAAATACCGGTGTCCCACTACACAGTCACAAACCTTGCATTTGTAGGTCCTGTTTTAGACACGTCCTGCTTTTTCCTCTGGAGAAAATCTCTCTGGTAGACATTGTAAGCTGTCAGTGGAATATGCACAGCAGCAGAGATTGACAAGCAATGATGATCCCAATTTCAGATGACTCGTTATTCAAGATTTTTTTTTTCATGCAGCAAAAAAAAAAAAAAGTTATTAAAAAGAACCACTTATCAGCAATGAGATTTGCATAAGAGTACACGGTCTGTGTCAGGTGAAGACCAGGTTTTTTTTTGGTCTTATTGTCTAAACAATACTGTATGTATCAGGTTAGGCATCCCGAGGCCTTGTCAATGAATGGGAGGCTTGAGCACAGACTTCTTGACACTGATCAATGGCACATTTGAGATCTATTTTAAGATATTTCTGATTGGTTCTTCCTCCTCGATGTTCAGAGTTCCAGGTCGAGTCTTCAGTCTGGACACTCAGTTTCAATGTGCCACCTTAAATGAAGTACTCCTTCTTGCTGTCATCCACAGTGTCCTGTAGTGCCGGGTCTCTCCTGAGCGCAGCGTCAGCGGTCTCGGCGAACTCAGTGCCCTTGGCTTCGTTGGTGTGGTAGGTTCCCTTGTGTCGGTACATGTAGCGGATCACCACGACGGCCAGGCAGAGCAGCACCAAAATCAACGTGGCGATGACACCTATGGTGAGTGAGAGCCAGATTTAGCTAGGACAGGAGAAATAGCTACTCAGCTCTTGGTTTGGACAACGTGAGGCTGAAGCAGGCTGTTCAGGTTGAATATGCTACGGTATATGACTGAAGCTGGAGTAATATTATTCCATTTTGGAATCGTGTTCCTTGCAGAAAAAATGACACGGTTCCTGATTAAAGAGCCATCCAGAGAATGTAAAGACATCTATTAAATGTGTTTTTGGTCTGCTCTAATCCTGTTACACAATACAATCTCCTTTTCTATTTTCTCACCAATAAAATAGCAGTAAGAGAATGATACAGTCGTTCACATTCTGCCTTTTTGTTGATTTACTTTACAATGGTGTGTAGCAGGCTTAGTAATCTGAGACATGTTATGGAATTCTGGACCTTGCTGCGCTTCCTGGGAATAGATGTCAGGGCAGAGATTGCATCGGATTATTCTTCACTGGCTGCAGTCGACATGAAGATCGACTCGGCGTGCAAATGATGACCCTGATCTCCCCTCCAGCTCTCTTCTTTCATGTTGAGCTTATGATCAGCTCTAGCCTTGGAGAGTCAAGGGTCAAGCTCACCGCAGGCGCAACTCTGAAGCAGTAGACAATTTCCTTTACTCACCTCCCAGAATGGCATTAAAGGACCCATCATCTACATCAACACCTGCTGAGACACAAAAAGGGCCAGTCAGATGCAGAGCCTTGCCCTTATTGAAAATGTAAGAGGGTACCGAACAAAAAGCTCAACAGAGGATGGATGAATTTGGAATCTGTCACAAGACATTTCGCATTTAGCAAACAACGCCGACCACTATTAGTGGAGCACTTTATTTCACAGTCCTTGTCAATAATAATATCAAACCATCATTTTACCGTTGACATTTAAATGTAAATCAGGGTGGCCCTTGAGAACTGACCCTCAATAAACACAGAGGGTTGCTGGGAAATCAACTGGGGCAGGATAAACAAGACCTGAGGCAATTGGATCTCCTTAAATGTGTTCTGTACTAATGGGTAGACACACAGCAAATGATTGGCCTTTCATGGGGCTGTTAACCTGGTAACCTGTTTGTCTGTCTCTGTTACTATGGATCTTTATTTCTTATTAGCATTCTGAGCCTGTTCTTATTGTTGTTTGTTGTTATAGAGTCGGCTAAATAGATGATTACCAAGTAATTAAGTATGATAAAAAATGATGCTATGGAGAGGAGGATAATCTTGAATTACTGAAATAAGAACGCCTGTCCACCGTGAATGATCCCTCTCTGAACAACAGCATATTCAGCAAAGGTTTTGCTGTTTCTCTCTATGCCCGTTTTGAAGAACTTTCACAATTCTTTCCAGTTGTCAGAATTTCAAAATTGCTGTAAAAAACAGAACTATTTGCTAATGGAGGCACTGACCTCTGCAAATGTACGTATAGCTCATTAAGGCTTAATTACCTTTAATATCTAGGTGCTAGACTATCATTAAGCTTAATAGATCAAAATTTAAACAGCGGCACACTCCCAGTCATTTAGGAAAGTGCATTAATAATAAAACCCTCTTAGCACACAGAGAAAATAAAGGAGTAAATCAGAGGAACCAAAAGGCAAACTGAGCTGTCGCTGGAGAGCGGGGCTAGCTGGAGAATGTGTCGTGGAGAGGATGTGTCATCGCTGAGCGGGAGAACTCACAGACATATTAACTCCCAGCATCTGGGGTCACAGAGAGGACTGTAATTCAAACTAAATGCAGCAGCGGAGTACAGCTTCATCCAAGTGCTTTTCCTTCCTGCACATCCAAACCTCATTAAATCATTCTTCCTTTCCGAGCATTTCAATAATTTACTGCCTCATTTGCACATCTCCCTCTGTGTCTGCCTTAAAACAAAGTTCAAGAATGCACATGCTGTGTAGCCAAGGGTATTTTGTGGATTATATATATAGTGGGTATAAAAAGTATTCCCCACTTTGGCATTTTCACACTTTATTTTCTTACTTCATGGAATCAAATTTTTTTTTGTGATTTAATTATCTGTTTTTTATTTGTAATTTATTCATAAAAAGCTTTACAGCTGTTTTCTTTTATTAGACATTATAGAGTATTTTGTGTTGATCGGTGGAAAAAAACCAAATTAAATCCATTGTGATTCCATGAAGTAACAAAATAAAATGTGGAAAGGGTCCAAGGGGTAAATAGTTTTTATAACCACTGTATATAAAGATAACTGCCAAAATAAAGGAAATACTTGAGTAAATGAAGGATTCTGTTTTGGTGTGGGGTGCATGGTTTAGGTCCACTCAACCCCTTAGAGGGCAAGGTAAACCCCAATAAATACAAAGCCATTCTGAGTAATCCCCTTCATCCTATGGTGAAGCATTTCTATCCTGATGGGAGTGGCGTCTTCCAGGATGACAATGCCCCCATACACAGGGTAACTGAATGGCTTGATGAATGAAAACAATATAAACCACATGCCATGGCTGTCTCCATCACGAGATCTCAACCTAATTGAACACTTACGGGAGATTCTGGAGTGGTGCCTGAGACAACGTTTTCCATCACCATCAACAAAATGCCAAATGATGGAATTTCTCAAGGAAGAATGGTGTTGCATCCCTCCAATAGAGTTCCAGACACTTGTTGAATATATGCCAAGGTGTATTAAAGCTGTTCTGGCGACTCGTGGTGAAATACATGCTCAATTGGATTCAGGCCAGGTGATTGACTTGGCCATTGCAGAACAGAATCCACTTCTTTGCCTTAAAAAAGTATTGGGTTGCTTTCTCAGTATGCTTCGGGTCGTTGTCCATCTGCACTGTGAAGCACCGTCCAATGAGTTTTGAAGCATTTGGCTGAATCTGAGCAGATAATATAACCCTATACACTTCAGAAATCATCCTGCTGCTTTTGTCAGCAGTCACATCATCAATAAATACAAGGGAACCAGTTCCATTGGCAGCCATACATGCCTACGCCATAACACTATCTCCACCATGCTTCACAGATGAGGTGGTATGCTTTGGATCATGAGCAGTTCCTTCCCTTCTCCATACTCTTCTCTTCCCATCATTCTGGTACAAGTTGATCTTTGTCTCATCTGTCCACAGGATGTTGTTCCAGAACTGTACAGGCTTTTTTAGATGTTTTTTGGCAAACTCTAATCTAGTCTTCCTGTTTTTGAGGCTTACCAATGGTTTAGATCTTGTGGTAAACCCTTTGTATTTACTCTGGTGAAGTCTTCTCTTGATTGTTGACTTTGAAACAGATACGCCTGCCTCCTGGATGGTGTTCTTGATCTGGCCAACAGTTGTGAAGGGGTTTTTCTTCACCAGGGAAATAATTCTTCTGTCATCCACCACAGTTGTTTTCCGTGGTCTTCCGAGCCTTTTGGTGTTCCTGAGCTCACCAGTGCGTTCTTTCTTTTTAGGAATGTACCAAATAGTTGATTTGGCCACACCTAATGTTTTTGCTATCTCTCTGATGGGTTTGTTTAGATTTTTCAGCCTAATGATGGCTTGCTTCACTGGCAGTGACAGCTCTTTGGGCCTCATATTGAGAGTTAACAGCAACAGATTCCAAATGCAAATGCCACACTTGAAATCAACTCTAATCAACTCTTGACCTTTTATCTGCTTACTTGAAAATTAAATAATGAGGGATTAACACACACCTGGCCATGGAACAGCTGAGCAGCCAATTGTCCAATTACTTTTGGTCCTTAAAAAGGGGGGGGACCACATATATAAAGTGCTGTAATTCCTACACCATTCACCTGATTTGGATGTAAATACCCTATTAAATTACCCAAATTAAAGCTGAAAGTCTGCCCATATTATAATTCCAACTCCAATATGCTGTGGTAGACAGCTAAAATAACAATAACTTTGTCAATGCCCAAATATTTATGGACCTGACTGTGTGTGTATATATATATATATATATATATATATATATATATATATATATATATATATATATATATATACCTCATCCTACAAAACTATAATTTAGAAATCAAACACAAGAAAGGTACCGACAATGTGTTGGCAGACGCATTGTCACGTGTCTATAATGATCAATTGTAGCCACATGTGTTTTCGTAATTTTGTGTTTTGAACTGACTTACAACAGGTAATAAGTTTGTTCTTATTGGTGGGAGTGTTACGTTCCACGTGTATGTGTGTTTTTGTCTTCTCTGTTTCTCCGTGTTGTTCTGCAGGAGTGCCATCCGCCATTCCATTCGCCTTCCCCGCTGTCAATCATTTGTATGTCCTGGTCCCGCCTCCATCAATCACCTGCCCCTCCATAAAAACCCCATGACTGCTTCCTGCAAGGCCCTGCCTTTTTGTTTCAGCTGTTGTGTTTGAGAGAAGAGAGAAGAGAGAAGAGAGAAGAGAGAAGAGAGAAGAGAGAAGAGAGAAGAGAGAAGAGAGAAGAGAGAAAGATTGAAAGTGTGAAAGATTGAAAGTGTATGTGGATTCCCTGTTTGTTCCCACATAGGCCTTGGGATAGGTAAGAGGGAGGCCTCTACATTTTCATTCGTAGGTCGATCTTGTGTATAGACACATTAGGAAAGGGGTGGTTGCCATCTGTGTACCTTTGTTTACATGTAGCTAGTGTATATTAGATAGGTAGACTTTTGTTTTGTATAAAAGTTTAGATAGTCAGCCTATCCTAGTTTTTGTTTGTAGCTAGCCCTGTTTTGTTTTATTTAGTTCATTTCTTTGGCAACATCCGTGTCCCTTGGCCTTGTGTCTTTGTGTTTGTAATTGACCTTTGTATATATGTAAATAGCCTCACTATTGTCACTAATATATATGTAATTAAACACCGACTGCACCTTCCCCTCTTGCCTTGGCTTTATTATTTACACTCATTTTGGTTCGACTCGATCCTTATTTAAATGCTTTTATGTTGCGATCTCCCCAGTACCCCTAAACACCTCGGGGTCGTAACAATATATATATATATATACTGTGGCAGCCCAAGGGGCTGCACAAGGAAATGGCTACCGGGTCCTTCGACACATGGGAGCCAAAACACTACATTTCCCAGCAGGCCACAGTCACACCTGAACGGAGTGAAGGCAATGGAGCTAACGACCAGCTGAAGGCCATTTCAAGGCCTATTTAAAGGGCTGATTCCCATCACACGTCGAAAAGGAGTAGCAAAGTGTTTGTGAGAGTATTGTGAATGTGGAAAGGAGAGAGAACGGTGAAGTCTTTTGACCAGCTGGGATTTAGAGAGAGTACATCTGTTTTGGATTGTTTGTGTATGGAATTGGACTGTTTTGAGGATCCCCCCTTTGGATTGACTACGGACTGGATTACGGAATTGACCTGGATTACGGAACTGGATTTTGGACATTGACAACGAGTAGGGTTTCGGTCTTTGTGTGTTTGTATTCCCCTGAAGACCCCACCCTTTGTTTTGTGTTGTCAAGTATTAGTTTAATAAATAATTGTTTTGTTTATATTACTGCCTCCTCTGGGTTATTTAACCTGCCTACGCCCTCTGCAAGGTCCGTGAGTGTCGCCCAACCCTTGGGGACGCCACAATACACACACACACACAGTGAGCACCATAATTCATTGGACAGTGACACATTTTTTGTTATTTTGGTTCTAGCACTTTGAGATTGAAAGGATACAATGACAATGTGGCTGAAGTGCAGACTGTCAGCTTTAATTTGAGGGAATCTTCATCCATATCGGATGAACCGTTTAGAAATTATAGAACCTTTTGTACATAGTCCCCCCCCATTTTCAGGCACCATAATTCATTGGACAGTTTAACATAATGTAGAATAAAGTAATCATTTTTAATATTTGGTCGTATATCCTTTGCATGCAATGACTGCTTGAAGTCTGCGACGCATAGGCATCACCAGACGCTGGGTATCTACCCTGGTGATGCTCTGCCAGGCCTGTACTGCAGCCATCTTCAGTTCCTGCTTGTTTCGGGGACTTTTTGCCTTCAGTCTCCTCTTCAGCATGTAAAATGCATGTTAAATTGGATTCAGATCCAGTGATTGACTCGGCCAGTCAAGGATTTTCCACTTTTTGGCCATGAAAAACCCCTTCCTTGCTCTAGCAGTATGTTTCGGGTCATTGTTGTGACCCGATTGTTGCATGATGAAGTGCCGTCCAATGAGTTTGGAGGCATTTGGTTTTATCTGAGCAGATAAAATATTTCTGTAGACTTCAGAATTCATTGTTCTACTTCTGTCTGCAGTCACATCATCGATGAAGACAAATTAGCCTGTTCCACTGGCAGCCATACAGGCCCAAGCCGTAACACCCCCTCCACCATGTTTCACGGATGAGGTGGTATGCTTTGGATCATGGGCATTTCCTTTTTTTCTCCACACTTTCCTCTTTCCATCACTCTGGTACATGTTAATCTTTGTCTCATCTGTCCACGGGACTTTGTTACAGAACTCTTTTAGGTGCTTTTTAGCAAACTGTAATCTCGCCTTTCTGTTCTTCAGGCTTATCAGTGGTTTGCATCTTGTAGTGTACCCTCTGTAGTCCTGCTGGTGTATTCTTCTATGTATGGTAGACTTTGACACATCTACACCTGCATCCAGGAAAGTGTTTTTGATCTGTTGGACCGTTGTCAAGGGGGTTTTCTTCACCATAGAGAGTATTCTCCGGTCATCCACTACAGTGGTCTTCCTCGGTCTACCAGGTCTTTTGACATAATTGAGTTCACCAGTTGTTTTTTTCTTGTTAATGATGAACCAAATTGTTGATTTAGGCATGCCCAGGGTTTTTGCAATGTTAGTGATTGATTGATTTTCATTTCTGAGCCTTAATTAATTTGCATTGACACTGCTGTCTTCCTTATGTTGTCACACCCCAACAACAATCCCCAAAGGCAATTGCAAAGTCTAGAATCAAGACTACACATCAATACCTCTCTTCTGCATTTACTAATGACACAAATGAATACACCTGCCTAACGAAACACATCTGTGAAGCCAATTCAACATATACTTGTAGTACCTTAAAATGGGGGGACCATGTACAAAAGGTGCTGTCATTTCTAAACGGTTCATCCGATATGGATGAAGATACCCTCAAATGAAAGCTGACAGTCTGCACTTCAACCATCAAACTCAAAGTGCAGAACCAAAATAAGAAAAAATGTGTCACTGTCCAATGAATTATGGTGCTCACTGTATAATGTATATGTATGTTTGGAAGTTGTGTTTGGAAGTTCAAGCCTCAGCGATGTCATTAGCCAGTTATGACTGAGAGTATGTGTCCTAGCCCTCAAAACTGTCTGCTCCAGCAGTGTTGTAAAGCAACAATATACATATAAGGTTGTATTTATTGGCTCTTGTTACTTGCAAGTTAATGTACCTTGAAGAATAATGCAATGATATGCTGACCATTGCAGTAATGATTTGGATGATACCTTTTTGAACCAGTTAAAAATGCTATAACACAGATTTGCGGAGTTGTTACCTTCAATTTTTATGAAAACCCTGATCATGTTTAGAAATAAACTTACCTACATGAATGGTTGTTGTGACGTTCCCCAGACCTGTGAAAACATTCATAAAATGAAAAATGTAAAGCAAAGGTCTATGTCTAGTCAATCTTGGCGATTATCTTTTTTCACACCTAAAAACAGTAGTGAAGGGGATGAAGAAAGTGTACAAGATGCAAGTAATCATAAACCAAGTGATTGTTTCTCTGTGACTCTCTTTCAAAGTAAGCATGAACTCTTATCCCATATATGATCTTTCTTAATTGTACAGAATCCTCCCTCACAATTAAATTAAGCCACTGGCTGTTGTTTTCCTCCAGGTTTAGGCTACTGATGTCATTCACCTGTGCTATGACATTCTTCGCAAAGAAAAGTGAGGTTGAACTTGGGGGGGCAAAATCCAATCCAGGCATTCAGACACAAGTTGCATGTAAGTTGAATTTGATAAATACAATCTAAGTACATGAAAAAAACTACTTCAACTTCTCTAAACTGGTGCAACCAAGTGTTAAAATCAGAGGAGAACTTAAATCCCTGATGAATATGTGGCCTTGCCTGCCCTAGGCAGGCTCTAGTTTGTCGTTAAGACACTAAGAATGAACATCTGTTCCTTTCTGTCTGGGAGCGCTGACAATTCCAAAAGCTTTTCTCTACAGGGAAACAGTGTTCAGCTTTTGGTCCAATTGAAGGAAAGCAAATAAGAGGACAAGGTGTTGGACGCCAGAGAGCCTAAGAGCGACAACAATTCAACTGATTCCAGATATTAAGTCAGCACAGACAGAATTAAATGTGCCTGATAGCTAAACATTTGTTATTCTGTTCCCAGAAGTAGTGCCAGGCATGCCTGAATGCTGCACAGCTTCATACCCTGCTGGTAACGGTTTCCACGTTAGGTGCTGAGGCCTGGTTCGATCTTACTTGACATGGTGATGATTTGATGCTTTAAGGAATAAATTAACATTTTATTAATTCATTTTGAAATTTTATTACATTTTATTTGCTCTTTATTTTTCTAGGTAGTGCTATCTCAATGATCATTTGACCTATCCTAGAGGGATTGCCTCTTGGACCGGTCAAGAGATAATATGCTTCAGACAATATAAAGCGGATAGATTGACCAATGTAAAGAAAATAACATGGTAAGTTAGATGAATGGTGACAGAATAAAACCATAACATATACCATAAATAAACTGCTCCTTGTACATTCATGAATAGAATGCATTGGAGATAGATGCAATGCTACCATCTCAGGGAAAGTATTATTCTTCATTTTTGTCTGATAAATAACTCTTTTTCTCATTACCCTAACAAATTCTGAGTTGTTAATTAATATAAACATTATCAAATTGTATGTACACATTATTGTCAGTCAGTGCATCCTGAGGGTGATTTTGTGCTGTGAATGGCCTGAACTAATATTAAGCCAGCTGGCATCATGTTTTTAATAAGCTTAGGTAAGAAACCTTTGACTAATTCTAACCTTGCCAACCAGTATTAGCTGAGCACTTTGGATTCCTAGCATCACTGCAATTAAAACAATCTGTCACTGTGCTTCATGAGCACTGTGGAAGCTGTGTTTAAATGCTGAAGGAAGGAAGGAAGGAAGGATGAAGGAAGGAAGGAAGGGAGAAAGTATCTTATCCAAGTTCTGATTGGGAGTGTTCTTATTATCTAGCAACAGTCAACCCATAGAGTTCTAATTGGAATCCACACCTTTCCAGAAAGAGTGATACCTTACAGGCCAGTTTCTTCATTATGGGATTTAAATGTAACCAAATGCAAGAGCTTTTGCACCAGTTACACTGTGATTTTTAATACAATACATAGTATATGTATTTGCATTGTGATTATTGGCCACTTACTGTACTGTTAATCATGAACCTAATTTATTCACACAAATCATCACTAATCCTGGGGGGTTTTGATGGGAATTAAACAAGTAAACAAGAATGTGTTCATGCAGTATTCCACATGCAGTGAATATTTCATGGAGGAAAACACCCATCATACTAAATCAAATGATCACACCATCCTAAACCAAGGGTACAGTCACCCACTGAATGACTAGCTCTCTTTCACTTCTGCCTCCCAATGGAATGTCTCATAGATAAGGGTGTGCCACTGTTATTGCACACAAATAGCTCAGCCCACCACCTGGCGAGGGTGAATTGTGTGCTTTGTAAGGAATAAACCATGATGGGCTGTGCAGTTGTATGAAAATAAACCATGAGGGTGACGTGATGTGTCCCGGGGCAAAGCTTGAAGTAGGTTTTTTTTCATAAAACTGCACAGCCCATCATGGTTTATTCCTTACAAAGCACACAATTCACCAAGAGTGGTGTATTCCCCTTATACTTGCAACATAAATAAATAATTAAACAAACACAATTGTTGTAAAGCTATGGTGTTGTTGTTGTTGTTAACTTGTTACTTTTGCTGTTATTTTGAATGGAAAGTTCAATTGAAATATAATAAGGCCACTGTCACTGGAACTACTTTTCTAGCCGTGCATTATTATGTTTCCAGTTTACTGGGAAATAATCATCACCCTCTCAATCAGAATCGAGTAATTAACCAAGCCGTGGTATGAAAAATAATAAATCACAACACCATGAACATCTTCCAGCAATGACCTAACGCCAGAGTTATGCATAGGGATACAAATTAGTATCCCCCTTTGGTGTTGTATGCTTCCAACATTACACCAAATGGAAAATATGCATACTGAGGTCATATTTGTTTCATAAGATGGATACTTTATAATTGTGGACTAGTATTTGTTGGTTTATTTCCATAAGTCTTAATCATGATGTCTGTTACTGAACTGATTGTGAAGCTGCATTTCTATGTAATAGATCTCCACACTGGTATATGTAATGTAATTGTATTAGATTTACAGTGGGTATCAATAATATTCACCCCCTTTGGCATTTTTCACATCTTATTTTCTTACTTCATGGAATCAAAATGAAAATGTGTGGGTTTGGCATTCAAATGTTGTTTTTGGTGTTGTTTATTCTTTTAATGCATCTAAAGGGGGCTTTCAATGGGACGGACAACTAGCATTCATGGCATGTTAATTGAACGATAAGACTGAACTGACTGACTTTTTCTTTTAGTTTAGAGTGAATTTAACATAAGAACAGTTAAGCACAGATATAGTCTTATGTACATAAAATCTGTTGTTTGTAAGTCATATTTTGATTTATGCTCCTCACTTTTTTTGATATTGCCAACTCATTAGAGGATAGGTCAGGAGGATAGAGTGTGGTGGACTAGCTATCTGAAGGTTTTTAGTTTTGCAAGTGCTAGGCATTGTGTGAGAGATTCAATCAGAAAATGTGTCCTTGAGGGTAAGCTTGCTGGGAGAGTGTTATTTATCAAACGTACTTCTACAGCACAGTGCTTCCCAATCTCTACTGCTGAGCTATGGAACAGCTGTGGCTATTCTATATCAGTCTCCTGTGATACTGCTTCAACTTCCCCTGCAAGAGTTCTGGAAGTCATTACAGTGACTCCAGCCAGAACAAAAGCCTGTTCCTCCCTAATGATATCATATGGTTAGTTATTCATCTGAAGTACAAAGCACTGCTTCTCCCTTTCAGCTTGGCTAAACTGGATTCTTACACTGCAGACAAGGCACTTTGAGACACGAGAGCTTAAAGAAATGGTTTATGTCTGTGCTTCGTGCCTGCCTTTAATGACATGCCTTCCCATGACATGACTATTGGCTACGGGTTTTGCTACCCTATTATGGCTACGGGTTCCTCCCAAGAAATTAAATATTGCTACTCCAACAGCTTTGTAGATACATTCACATAACTTCACATACTTTTTCTGCTTTGCCTAATGTAGTGTGTGCATGATGTTATTGTTATCAAAGTTTTCATTTTCGTTTTCGCTAATATTTAATATTGTTTTTATCATACAGCACAAATTGATTCTTTTGATACATTTAAGTTAAATAAGTCATGGGTATTGTCCAAAAACTGCACAAATATTAATCAACAGGCTGATTAGCTTTCTAAGTGCATCTCAAATTTGTCTGCCATTTACTGTGGCTCTAAATCCACAGAAAGCTGTCAGCAGCAGTGACATTTTAACTTGGCAAATGTATTTAGGAAATTAACTTATTGGGCGATTATATTTATTTATTCTGCTTATTTGTATCATTTAATGTGTGTGCTATGCATACGTTGAAGAAAGTGATCTAAACTTAACCAAAAAGCATTTGAAAATGGACAAGAGAACAGGTTTGGCTGTGGGTGGGGTTTCAGGCTCTCTAGTCTTAGTGGATTCATGAGGACTGTTATACGGTACTGTACCCACTTAGTTGTGACAAATAGATTGCACATTCTGAATAGTCACGCAAAGCTTTAGTAACCAGTGCAAGATGTCTATGATGAGGTCTTATGTTTGCCCTGTCTTAGCAGAGACTGCAGCTCAATTTTCGAGTTAAGCACATGTGCAGTCTCTCTTCCCTAATACCCTTACACACAATTTAAAATATTTATCATCACTCCCACATTTCTGTTTCTGCTTATCATTTTAAGAAAGGGGAATATTAATGCAGTAAGTATATTACAATCCCTTAGTTAAGACTTACTGGGGGTTGTGAGAACTGGAGTTGTTGGCAGAATATGTAGGCACATTACCAATGCCAATAATCTTTCTTTTGACAATAACTTTAAGTTGAAAGAAGTTTTGATGAAGCAAAGAATCTTTCTTCGTGCTCTCAAGACACGACAGCTAATGTGTGATATGCCTCCTCTAATTTAAAACGAGGCATTGCATTTTAATAATACATGTTGCCAATGTTGTCCTCATTATGATGGAACGAATTGCCTTTCTTCTGTGCTTGTTTCGTTGTCAATGCATGCATTCGTGTTGATTTCCTAGCTGTCAGCGCAGTATTTTTGGTCTTCGCCATGGCCCTCAGAGAATGTGACACCGTGCTGCTCCTGACAAAAGGGACAAGCTCTTTGGCTCACACCAGTCTGCATTCTTGACAGATGCATGCATTTATTTTCCCTTGTGGATATTTGAGGAATAGTCACTGAATTGTATGCCGAATACCAGCAATTAAAGCTTTAATTAACCTGATTATTTTTTATTTATTATCTTAATGAGGACAGACATAATGAGAACACTAGTAGAAGTGTTTAGGACATAGCTTTAATGAAATCCATGATTCCCTTTTTCTACAGTGCAGATACACGAGCATATCAATTATATTTAAAAACAAATACACATAATGAGCTATATTTATTTATTTTTGCAGCTTGTCATTGTCATTGAAACTCACGTATGCTACATACAGGTGGACAGAATAATGGAAACACCAAACAATATATGAATATTTATGAACTAATAAGGATGACAGCCTCAACCCTTCTTAGAATGCTCTAAGCCTCCAGTTATTTGGGAGATATAGGCAGTGGAAATGTACTCTACATTCCACGTCCCATAAAGGTTAAATGATGTTTAGATCTGGTGATTGGGGAAGCCATGAATGGTGTTTGACTTCAACCTGGAGTTTGTGAAACCATTGAATCTATTTAGCAGTGTGTATGGAGGCATTATTGTTATCTTGGAATATGGGAATGTCTTGAGAAAACAAGGCGTACACCTGGTCACCTAAAATGGCTTTGTACTCCTTGGCTATAATTATACCATGCAGAATAATAATGGGAACCAATGACTCCCACGGGATGCCTGCCCATACCATAACAAATCCACCCCAGTTGGGAACAATCAATGTGAGTAGAATACTTCCTTTGGCTTTCTCCAAGCATAAACCCATCCAGATGTAGGAACAAGAGTAAAAGACAACTCATCAGGCCATATTACTTTCTTCCACTGCTCAAACGTCTAGGTTTTGTGCTCATTACACCAGGTTATGCGTTATTATGCATTGGCCTTGGTTACAGGTAGTTTCGGAAATTGCAGCCCTGACATAAATATCAGCTTTGTGAAGGTCACAATGTACAGTTTTTGTTGAGACTGGGAAATGAAGGTGCAGATTCATTTGTGTGGTCATTTTTGAGGCTGTTGTTTTGTGGTTTTTAACAACTATCCTGTTAAGTGTCTATCAATTTTTCCTTGTTTGGTGAATACCGTCATGATTTTTGGCACTGTTCCCCTTGCATTGTTCCCCCCACCTGAAGCATTTCAATAATTGTATTGTTTCTCTGATTGACGCACCTGCAATTTGGGCACCATCTATATCTCTTTCAAAATCTGTTAGATCTATCATGTTGCTTTACAAACACGCGTATTAAAGTATTGATTTTAAAATGTCTTTTATAGCTGAAACATATTGGTAATTAGCATTGACCTTAATATGAAACATATGTGTAGACTCCATTTTAATTGCAATGTAGTTACTGAAATGTATGGCACCTTTTTCATTTAGTGTTTCTATTATTTTGTCTACTCCTTTTGTATATATACAGTACCCTCCAAAAGTATTCACACCCTTGATAAAGATGACCAAAGAAGGTTGTATAGAACAAACAATACTAATATAAAGCTATTTTGTGTGCTCATAAATGGGAAAATTATATTCATTTTTACTAATACAAGTGCTCAGAGTAATATATTTGTTCCCCCAAAAAAGTCACAATTATTTACACCCCTAATAATTATTTTACATAAAATAAAAATATAAAAAATCTGCATTAACATGCAACTTCTTCAAGTTCATCTCTTAAGAAATGTAGTGTGTTCTTCCATGGCTTCCTGTTTCACTGGGGTATAAAAATGTGTCATCTGTCACTATGGGGAAAGGCAAATAACACTCAACAAGATAAAGGGTTGTTTTGATCTTCACAAGTCAGGAGACCTAATAAATAAAACACTAAAGATACCAGTTTAAAACCACTGGAACTGTGTAAACCTGCCTGGTAGAGGACATAGCAAATGTATCTTGCCCCAATGCACACTGAGGCAGATGGTCTGGGAGGCACAACAAAATCCAAGCCACAGTTGGAGATCAAATCTTGTTTGCATCTTGGGGACACAAAGTCTCAAAATCTACCCATGCCTAATAGGCTTTTTGGAAGGGTTGCCAGAAAAAAGCCTCTATTGAGGGAAATCAAGAAAAATAAGTGTCTGTAGTAGGGGTGTGCAGAGACGTCACTATCTGTATCTGCTCAAAGAAAAAATATACATGTGTCTGTATTCAGATATATAAGCAAAAATGGAAGTTTAGGGAAATACCAGTTTTCTAGCATAATTTTAACTGACATTGCAATTATTGCAATTATCAAACTTGTGATTTTGACACTGACCTATCATTAATCTTGAAGTATAATAACATATTTGTATGTATTTTAAGAAACAGCAATAACCTAGATGTTTTAAATGTGTAGCCATACATATATACATATACAGTGTCCTCCAGAATTATTGTCACCTTTGGTAAAGATGAGCAAAAAAGGGTATGGGGTTTAGGTAACGGGACTAGGGTAGCCATTGCAAAAGCTGATTCTGTGGTCAGCGAATCATCTTCACCAAGGGTGCCAATCATTCTGGAGGGCACTGTACATATATATTTTTTAATAGTCTCTGTCTGAGCATAAATACAAATATAATTCCTGATCCTCACTGTGTACTAGAGCTGGGGCTAGAGGAGGCTGAAATCTGACCTTTAAATCGACTGGTCTCGACCTGCTTTCATTTATTATGCTTAACTAACAAGTGAACCAAATCATTGAATAATTCACTGGTGAGGAATCACAAAGCCTCCTCTTAATTGTGTCTCAAGTTGTAAAGTACTTTCTTTACATTGCATTACAGAAAGTAAATGACAATGAGAGATTTAATTGAGAAAAAATCTACTGAATCATCATAGAGAATACACTGCATGTTTGACTTAAATCCCTCCATTAATTGTACAGCAAACATGCAATAAGGCCTAGCAAACACACATCCATTCTGAGATGTAGATCCTGAGCATTAAATAACCTGCAGAGATCAGATTAACAGAATTTGTAAAATAATTTTGTCAATATTCCTTTCATTCTGGTATGGAGATCGAAGAGAAGGCTACATTTATCCACAAATTCAGATAATCTGTAGATATACGAAAATTCAACACAACTTTGTGATGTAAAAAACTCCTATCACAAAAAAAATTTAATAAGGGAAGCTACATCTATTGCCTTTGATCATTCAGCGAATTAATTATAGATAATCTAGGAATGGAAACAGAAACAGGTTGAGAGTAATACTTGATTTAAAGGAATGTGGTTCATCCTCCTCTATTTTAAACCAACGAATCACTACTATTGAAAATCATTTTAACCCCGTAACTGTCACTAGCCTGCCACCGGACGGACCATTCACATCACATAGCACGTTCTCCGAAATTATGGATATGTGTTATATGTACAGATCGGGTGGAGTCTCATCTTTTCAACAATGCATGCGAAATCCTGTCCCTAGTTCAAGGCAGGGTACTCTAGGAATAGCTGCTCCTTACCTTTAGTGAAGTCTAGAAGTCCCAAAATATGACAGTTTGTTGATAATGTGGGAATCCTGACCATTTACATCACATAGCACGTTCTCCGAAATTATGGATATGTGTTATATGTACAGATCGGGTGGAGTCTCATCTTTTCAACAATGCATGCGAAATCCTGTCCCTAGTTCAAGGCAGGGTACTCTAGGAATAGCTGCTCCTTACCTTTAGTGAAGTCTAGAAGTCCCAAAATATGACAGTTTGTTGATAATGTGGGAATCCTGATCATTGTAAGGGTCTTACGCACAAAAGTAGTGACCCTGTTTTGTCACAAGAGCAAGCCAAATCGAGACAGTTCCAATGTTTACTATGCGCTTCATATTGCAAACAACAGAACAGATGTCATTCTCCTGGATCTACAAGATATGTGAGTATGTTTCACGTAGGAACGTTTTGTGTCCTTGCGATGGTAAATCTTTGCTACAAAATAAGCCCACTCCCGTCATTCTCTGATAAGTATTAGCCAAAGTATTAGCCTGAATTCCCAACCAGCACCACCAGTAATATGATCATGTGGGCGCAAGGCCGTAACCATGGAGTCAACATTGGGGGGGACATTTAAAAAAAAAAAATCAGCTAGGCTATATATTGGGGGGGACATTTTGAGCATATCTGAATATTGGGGGGGATGTGTCCCCCCCAATATATATGGTCGTTTCGGCCTTGTGTGGGCGGCAGATAGCATAGCGGTCTAACGCACCACACTTTGGCTGGTCCGGTGTGGTGTGCGCTGCCTGTCAGGGACGCGGTTCGAAACCCGCGTCTCTACCAGACCGGCCCTGGTCGTCAGCCCAAGCGGGGGCAGCATTTGGCTGTCCGCCCCAGGGGGAGGGGGAAGGAGAGCCGTCTCGGGTCCGCCGAGAAGCACGGAAACGTGTTTGTATTAAGTTGGAATGCTAGAGAAAGATCCAAAGGGGGACACACAGACACTAATTAACTTGGTGTGACGCTGCAGTTCTGAACAGCCAGGCTAACAAAAGGTTTTTCCCGCCACAACTTCAAAGGAACATCTGTTCTTTGGTGACGTTTTCTCTCACTGCAGGAAACCTTCTTCCCATTAGTTTATGACTTTTGCAGATTTGCAGTAACTTCCCCCTGGTTTACCTTCATGTGACGCCCAGTCTCCTATTACCTTTAAGTTAACGCCTCGTTACCTCCCTTTTGTCGCTGTTCCCTCCCTTTCCGTTATGTTTATTATAAATATCGCATTTGAATTTAAGGACGGGAGATTCGCTTTCCTGCGTGACACGGGTCTCCGTGCAGCTGTGTGTAATAAAGGCTTTTAGTACTGTTTAAAGAAATTCTCTCCGATCCTACTGAGTTCTTTTTTCCATGACAACAGTGCACATAATGCAACGTTTTGGAAAACTCTTTATACTTTTCTCTTAGTTTATTTGGATTTATTATTTGCTTTTACAATGCCAAAATCCCCAACGAAGACGTGATTTACTCAACGTGAGGATTTGCATGAGACACTAACTGACACTGTAAACAGTTTTGTGCAATGAGGGCAGACAATTTCCAGAAGTGCAATTTGTTCTTGGCTAAAGAAATATGTTATATTATTTATAAAAGCTTTTGTTGTTTCTAATTCTTTGGATTATTTGTGTGTCTCATAGGCAACAACATATAGTTGTGTCACAGAAGTGAATTGGGTCACTTGGAGACATTACATTAGTATTTGTTTTGTTTTGTGAGTAAAATGATTATCCATAATAGTTTGGGTGATATAAACAGGTTTTATAGTCATCAAAACATTGTAGTACAGTATATTTCACAGAAGTGAATAGTAAACATTTAGCTAATTTGGCCACCTTGGATAGGCTTTGGGACACTTGGAGACCACCGGTGACACCACTCACTAAAAGGCTTCTAGTTCATGAGCCCTTGGGTTTGGAAGTCTGTTTTTGGGATAATAATAAAATAATTTCAGATGGGCATGGACATTTCCCCCCACGTCTTGCAAGTGAAAGAAATTTCAGAGCAGAGCTGGCATCAGACAATGATCAGAGGAGGGGCATTAGTTTTCAATATTTTTTACAAGGTTCTATATATTGTGGTATCCCTTGGGGTTGGGCGACACTCACAGACTTTGCAGAGGGCGTAGGCAAGTTAAATAACCTGGAGGAGGCAGTATTACAAACAAAACAACACTTTATTGAGCGAATGTTGACAAACACAAAAACAAAGTGCGGGTTGTAGCCTGGTGCTGGGCTTCTTCTTGGTCCAGTCTCTCACTCAAGACATGCAGTTTCTCTCGCAGGACAGGGAGTTTGTTCGGTCAGGAGGGCTGCAGAGGTGGTTTGGTGAAGTTCCTGCAAGGCCAGAATCTTTTCTTCTTGCTTTACAGAAAGGTTCTGCAGATTCAACAACCCCCTTTCGACTCCTTCCAACTGTACAAGCTGCCATGCTGGTTCCCTTAGTTGGATCCTCACCTCTCCCAGCTGCGCCTCCAGCTCCCGCATTCCCTCACCCTCTTGCTCCGCTCGGCTCCAGAGTTGCTCTGCCTCAGACACGTGTCTCCACTGCTTTCCTCAGCTCCACCTCCTTCTGAGTGAGCTTAGTCTGTACATCCCGCAACACCCTGGCATATTCCTTTTTAGCCTGGTCCTGGGCTTTCTGGATGTCCAGACACCGCAGATACTCTTCCTCCAACATCTGTGTTAGGGTTCTCACCTCTTCTTCAAATTCCAGGCTGTGTGCCTCCACACATCTCACCTCAGTTTCAAGAGATGCCTTTTCTTTCTCCAGCTGCGCAGCCATGTTTCCCAGCTTCCTCAGGGAGTCAATATGTTTGTCCCGCAATTTCCCCATGGCCACCAGGTGGCGCTCCTCCGAGGTCCCCAACTCAACCGTCGCCCTGTCCAGCTCAGTCTGGGCACTCTTCAGCTGTTGGGTCTCCCGGAGGGTGACTCGCGATCGGTCCTCAACCATGGCCGCCCGTCCCTGGTTCTTCACCAGGTCTGCTTTCTGGTCATGACAAGATTTCTCCAGGTTGTGGATCACTTCCTCTTTGTCCTTGATCACAGCTATGGCCTCTCCCAACTCTGCCTCTAAACCCGCACACCTCTGAGCAAGTCTTGCTTCACTCTGCTGTGTTTGTGGCTTACTTGGGTTCTTGTGGCCCTTTTCTCTAGGAGGCACAATAGGGTAGGAATGGCCAAATCTTCTGGACTTGTCCCTCTTTTCCTTGTCTTCCCTTCAGGATTTTCCATGCCCCGTCCATTTCCCTGAGGGCATCAGTCATGTCGGGAGCCATTCCAGCCAAAAAGGAGGGTCCTCCAGCCAACTTCTTCCCTCACTCACTCACTGGGTTGGTGGCCATATTCCATACAGCATATACACCACAGGGTGCCAATTGGGCCTGCTCGTACCAAGCCTCCATTTCGGTACCCATTGTCCTTTTACATCCTGGCGTCTTTCTCCAAAAAAAAGCCCCCCAAAAATCCCGCTCTCAGTTCCACTACCTCTTCATGCCTATAGGTGATGCCCTCTGCCCGCATCCTCCACCATATTCTGGTATCCCTTGGGGTTGGGCGACACTCACAAACCTTGCAGAGGGCGTAGGCAAGTTAAATAACCCGGAGGAGGCAGTATTACAGACAAAACAACACTTTATTTAACAAATCTTGACAAACACAAAAACAAAGAGCGGGGTATTTGGGGGAATCCTAAACACAAAGTCCACAATCCTTACTCGTCGTTGTTATCCGTAATCTGTAGTCCAAATCCAATCCAGTTCTTCAATCCTCAGACCTCAAAACAATCCAATTATAATCCAAACAGCAATCCAAACAATTCTCTCAAAAACCACTCTCCACTACACCAACCTACTCCTTCCTCATGTGATAGGAGTCAGTCCCTTAAATAGGCCTCCGAATAACCTTCAGGTGTCTGTAGTCCCAATCACTTGACTTCGTTCAGGTGTGGGACTGCAGGCTGCTGGAAAATGTAGGTTTTTTCTCTACATTGGCTCCCAAGAATTAAAGAGGCAGGCCATTTCCTCGTCCTGCCCCTTGGGATGCCACAATATATATATATATGTAGACTCAGCTTTTATAGCATCATTATTATAGTCAAACATGCATAGGCTAACAGTTGATAATTAGGCTAACAAGTGATAATTGTTGTCTCAGTGGCAAAAAAAACCCAAACTTGTTTCATGTGTCTCAGCAGCGGGTGAAGAAACAGGTGTTTCTTTAAAAAAATGCTAACTGGTTTGCTTAGCCTTAAGGCTACCCAAATATAGTACATTTACAGTAGCCTAATAAACAGTCAAGTACTGAGTAGGCCCAGTCCTAGGCGCTTTTGCAGTAAGCCTTCCGTAATATCCAAACTTGTCATTTTCATAATAACTTTTCATTATCCAAACAAACACAGCCGCACCATACAGAAAATCATATACCACTGCCATTAATACTGTCTCCGTGGCGGGAGTAAACAACAAAACAGCTGTTCGTCTTCTCAACAGCTGGAGTGACAATTCAAGATCACGGACAGCACCCCGTGGTCAGCTAACAGCATAGCCACATCACAAAATAATGAACTTGGACAGTGCAGAATACCAATTACAAAAATACAGTGGGTCTACATAAAAATTAAATTTTACTCACCATCAGTAGAGCTTAATGTGATGCTTGTGAGCTGAATGAAACTTTCTGAGAACGGCGTCCATCTATTTCTCCCGACACTTTTTAGTCGTCTTTTAGAAATGCAAGTTGTACTAGTATGTGTAGATTGAGCAGATGGGGGTTTGACCCATTTCCTTTTCTCCATTTTATTCAACTTGGTTAATACAACAGCAGGTTGTTGTGTAGATGGAAGCCACCAAAACTGAACTTCGGCTTTAGAATGATGACATCACGTAATGCGCAGTAGTATCTGTTACTGTAAAAGTTGAGTGAAGGGGGTCATTAGGGGGGTTAGCACACTGGTTGTGGCTTTTTATGTATTATTTAACATACATTAACTGTCTACAAATGCATATTTATATCCTTTATTAATTAAATGTGTATACAGTATACATACTGTATATTACTTGGGCTATTATAATGATATTTGGGGGGGCATTGCCTCCAAATCACGCCCCATGACGCCGGGTGTGCAGAGATGGCACTCCCAAGGATAGAGGCTTGACAGACAAGATAATATTTATCAAAATATTTTATAAACCAACTATGAGGTTCAGGCTAATGCAGCTCAGTTAGCCTTCCTCAGAGTATCAGAGCATGAAGATATTTTGTTCCTGAGACAGTCACTGTCAGATTGTATGAGTCCTCTTCATGAACAATTATGCTTTGTGATTCTAAAATGTTAAAAGCTTAAGACAGCCTCGAGCAGTTCTATTAGACTGCAAGTCAGTCACTCAATTTCCAGTGACAGTGAAATTGGGGAGTTTTCTGTCAGTTCAAAACCGAAGCATGCACAGGCTCTAGTTTTCAGTAATGATCAGAATTATAAATTTTTGAGAAAGTAAGAAATCTGGCTTTCACTTTAAAATGAAGATTGACATTTTTAAGAGAAAGCGGGTTAGTTACATAGTTAGCATTGTTCATTTTCAATGTTCGTTTTGTGAATATTTTTTTAATGTTTTGCATGCCCTGAACACAGGCAACATGGGGATTGAGGTGGGGGTGCAGCTTTTAATTTATTAAGTTATGGATAATTTGTACCATTGTGAAACATTCTTTGCAAGCTTTCGGGAGCTATTGGAGATGATAGTGTCTTCATATGGAACCCAGCTGGTGGATCCCCTGACATTTAGGATGTCTGTTTCAACCCAACCGTGTAATTTCTCCTTATCACAGACATCAACAATGGAACTCTCCTGTCAGTCAGAAGATTCCTTATAAACATTATAAACTAATTTCCTTGGTTGCTTTTTTTGTCCTCAAGACTATACAATATTTGGCTTGTTATAAACGTGAGACATTTCTGCATAACTTGATTTCACAGACCAGCTATTTGTAAAAACGCCCTTTTAACAGTTATACATGAGTGGTCAAAATGTCAGAGCTGATTATGTTTTTATTGTTTGAAACTGCCAAAAAAGCAGTATAGGGTGGTTGTTATAAACTTATTAGGTTGCCAGGTTCTGCGGAAAATCGTTGAGGAAAATCAACAATTGTAAAATTTGGAAATCAAGTAACCTTCATGTTATGCAGAAATGTCTCACGTTAACAAGCCGAATTTCACGAAAATTGTTTGAGAATTAAGCGAGTTACAGTAGATTTTATCAGGAGAAGTCTGCATCTCTCAATACACATACGTTTGTTTAGACATGGATCTTGCCCGCACCAATATGGCGGCCGCGTAGACGTGTCTGAACAGGGTGAATGAGGCTTGTATGTTTTTATATCTATGCATCACCCCATCAGTACTCCCTTACTCATTCTAATGTTCTTGTATAGGCTTAAAGCTCAGCCTTCCCCAGCATATCTTAATAAAGTCTCCTCTGTGTGGAGCAATAGGGCATGTATCAACACTACAGTACAGAAAGCAGAAAGCTCTATACAGAGCTATATTTAGCTTATCACTTGGAAAGTGAAAAGCCCGCCACCAAAGATATAATGCTGAACAGGACACTGTACAGCAAATAAGATATCAATACATACATGTGCTACAGAATATCCTCCCTTGACAGAAAATGTCTGTGAAACTGTCAGAATGTGTAGTGTTGGAGAGGCTCACTCATAACTGTATTCCAACAAAAATATTGAGTACACTCCCATATAACCAATCTCATTGGGACCAGAGGGACGGCGGATACATGAAAGGTCGGATAAACTGGTAATATTTCAAATGAACAGAAAAGCTCACGCAAACTCCATTTGGTATAAAATGCTCTTGAGTCCCCACCTGCACATCTAACAAAGAACACATATCCTTGGTTTTTTACACCCTTCACTGGCTCCCCATTAAATTCAGGATTGATTCCAAGGTCCTTGAAGGTCCTCAAGGTCTTCCTTCTCACCTACAAAGCCCTTCACAATCTTGTCCCAGAGGACATTCGCCAACTCTTACATTACTAGTCCGGCCTGCCCTCTCCGGCCATCAGACTCTGACAAACTCACTATACTATCTACTAATCTCTGCTCATTGGGTGACTGGGCCTTTTGCTCTGTGACCCCAAGGCTCTGGAAATGCCCTTCCTGCGGAGATTAGGTCTGCCGACACTCTACAGACTTTTAAATCTAAACGAAAGACCCATATGATATAGGCTGAATCTCTTGGCGCCATGCTTTGCTGGTCATACCCTGTTTTATGCCCATGTTTGATTCACTGTCATTTTGGTACACATTACATACTGGGGATCTTGCACTTGAATTATTTGTATAATATGCTGTTTCTGCCCATGTTTCTTTTGTATTTTTTTATTTGTTGTTCAAGCGCTTTGAGTGTGGGAAAAGCACTTCACAAATAAAATATAATATTTTTATTAATAAATGTGAATACACACAAATTCATGCATTAAACAAAGCACTTTAAAAAGGCAAATTTACGAACAAAAATAGGTAGGTTTTTGATGGTAGGTTACACTATGTGAACATTTATTTTAGTTTTTGGTCCTTTTTGCTGTTTGCTCGCATGGAAAATGTTTGCACCTGTAGCACATTTTTTGATGTCATCTTTACATTTTTAAGGTCTGTTACTGTACTTTTCCCAAATCCGAAGTCCTGATATATCTCCTCTGTTGTCACCCCTTCTCCAAAAGATTAATTATTTTGAATTTCTTCTCAATGGAGAGCACATCTTTCTTTCTTTACACAGATGGCATTTTCAGCATGTCTCTCAAAAATTTCTCAACGACAAAAGCTCTGTGGGTCAGAGGATGGTTAAATAAATTGTTTTGTTTACATAATGTTTAATCTGCTTTGCTATAGTTTTTCTGCTTACACAGTGATGAGTGTCTCAATGACAATGGCAAAATTAGGTAACCAACTAGTAGATGCACAGCACTAGCATAAAAATTGGCACTTTGCCAGGCTGTCAATCTCCAATTAGACATTGACATCTAATTGGCCAGCAGGGTAAATCACATGTGTGGGAGTCAGTATAATATACTTAGCTTTTTCATAAGAGCTCTAAGGCTTTTTTTATTTTGCTAATTCAAACCAATATCAATTTGCATATATAGATAATGGGCCCGTTGTATCTTTTAAATATACTTAACCAATTAAACAGATTGTGAAAATCGGTGTCATACCGCTCAAAATACTTTTTTTTAAGCACAGTAAGTAGGCATTGAAAGTCACTCTGGATAAGAGCATCTGCTAAATTACTAAATGGAAATGCAAATGTAATACACGCTTATGCTGGTATTGTTATCTGTAGAATAGCTTACATTCTACATTGAATTAATAGGATGTAGGCGGAGATGTTGAAATGTTTTTTCTAGATTCACAGCGCACATAACTTGATCCACTTGCATTTTCCTGGTGCAAGTTCAGATACAGACCCATCAGTGTTACACTCACGTACTGCACAGCAGATGTTACCCACTGCTGAGATGCCACCTTATCTCTGAGAACAGAGAAAGCTGCAGAATATGATTAAGAACTCTAGTCTGGAATTCCAAGTGGCCCTTAGACTACTAGGTCACAGATATTTATTCAGCTGCCTTGACATCAGGCTATGGATCAGGTGTATTCTCTCAATTTGAAAAAATATAGTTGCATTACTTGGGGCTGGAGAGTGAGTGGGGTGAATCCTTCTGTACGTAAGATGTGACTGGCTGCTGGAAACATCGCTTGCGATCCATAACCCAAGGTTTGGAGGCATGGAATAGGAGGCAAATCAGGTGAAAATCTTCAGCTGTTCTTCTAGTACTGCACATGCGGTTGCCCACTATTTATAACAGCTCTTGGATAATAAATCAAGGGAATATAAAGTCACTTGACTCTACACATGACATAGATGCTACCTTTTGAGATGTGCAGACTCAATTTTAAGTCATGAAATGAGACAAATAGCTAATACCTCATCTTGTCCCGTATCACTAGTAATGCTGAAATTGCCATCTCGGTTTCCTTGGTTTATGGAAGAGGTGATGGAAAGGTAGATTGCAAAAAGTATTAAAAAAAAAAAAAAAAATTGAAGCCATACAGTGCTTTGATTTCATAACTCAGGCACACTAATTATGTATTATAAGGTGTCTGATCATAAAATGGAAGTAACCAGTCGTTAAAACCTCAATGTCAAAATGTGGCCCACTGAACAAACGCCAGTACTGTGTCATTTTATCTGAACACTATCAATGGTTCACATTACAACAATGATTTAACATATGCCGAATTGGAATGTATATTTTATGGAAAAAGTAAATGCATATTTGGAAATTTGGGCACAACAGGCTCATCACACACACATACACACACACACACACACACACACTGGTTTCAATCAATGTTTATCCTTATCATTGACTCACAATGCAAGTGCTACTTTTTTATTCACAAACACAGATTTTCCTTTGGTGATCTTAACCCAAACTGTGTTTATGAAGGGGAAAAAATTATAAACACTTGAATTTAAGTCAAAGTTGAAAACAAATGTTCACTGAATTCAGGCTACAAAACGCCCTTCAGGGATGATTTATAAATGCATTTGGTATTCAACCAGACACTTTCCCTGGGTTTAACGTTCTCATATAACAACCGTGGGCTAAATTTTAAATTTAGCAGGATAAAATTACACCGCAGTATCAGTTTTTCAGAGCTGACAGTGCCTTTGGCAGTTTGTAAAATTGTTGTTATTTGAAATATGAAATCCCTTCCTCACACACCCAATCAATTACTCCCTCTCATCACTGCAGGTTCAGGGAAGAACAATCATGAATCATTTCATAAAAAAGGAGGCAGAAAATAATTGGAGGCAAAAGGTTATTTGCAGCAGGTGAAAATAGTTCCCTTTGTATCATGGGAACCTAATTCCAGTATAGTATGTTAAGAAGGGGAGAGAGCAGAAGTATGTTTATAACGTAAAATAATTGTGCATTCCTGTTTTAGTAAGCGGGGGCAAAAGGTCCATTGCTTTAAATCAGGTCCTTATATATTTTATGCAAGAGAGAGTGTGGGGGGGGGAGGGGAGTTTTAGATCTGTTAATACTTGGTGGCTTCTTCACAACGTCCTTTTGGTGTCATTACTGTATAATCTTGATGGGAATACCAGTCTGCTTATTTATGACATCAGCTGTCATTGTTTATATTTTTCTACAATTATTACCAAAAATACATCATATATAAGATGCAATTACCTAAATATATCATTAGAAAGTTATGGTCTCATCAAATAAAAAAGTATTATTAGAATGTTATATACCAGGGGTCTTCAACTCCAGGCCTCGAGGTCCGCTGTGTCTGCAGGTATTTGCTCTAACCACGCACTACACCACCTGATTTCACTAATTAGCTCGCCTCCTGGACCAAGGAGGTAAACTAATTATTCTAAATCAGGTGGTGTAGTGCGTGGTTGGAGCAAATACCTGCAGACACAGCGGACCTCGAGGCCTGGAGTTGAAGACCCCTGTTATATACCATAACATAACATATACCATACATTTTTAACACTAGGAGTGCCATGACGTTTTTCAGGTGACAAATTTCAAATTTTTCTCCCAAGTTGGTCGCCAATTACACCCTCTATTTACTTAGATTTACCCTCCCCACACGAGTTCGCTGCTCGTCTCTACGTGGCAAGCTAACTCCGCTTCCTTCGAGACGGAATTCGCCCACCCACGTTCTGGAGACTCCTTACGTGCTTCACAGCGGACTCGAGCAGGCTCACACTCCCCCCTCCCCCTGGGGCAGGACAGCCGAATGCCGCCCCCAATTGAGACTGATGACCAGGGCCCGTCTGGTAGAGACGCGGGTTTCGAACCGTATCGGACCAGCCAAAATACGATGCGTTAGACCACTATGCTATCCGCTGCCCCAGGGGCCTCATTTATAAAAAAGTTGCGTAGAAACCATCGTACATTTGATCTAAGATCATTTCTGAAAACGTGCGTACGCCACTCCCCCAGATGTGAAATCTCTAAATCACAAATGATGATGGTTTTAGATCCGCCACCTTCCCTTTAACATCCCGATAGTGCACTCCACTACTCCACTACTGACCGTGCATGAGCCGTGTTAAAGTGGGCTTCTTCGGCTGTCTGTGGGTGCGCTATGGGGGTGAGAAGCCATGGCTTCAGAGGATAAGCTCTGTCACCTGATTGTGTAGAGATAATTATTTTATGCACATTAAAAAAGCAAAAAAGCAGCAAAGTACAAAGAAAAAAGTGATTTACCTAGAAGCCAACCGTCTCCGCCTGCTCCAGCCTCTAGACGATTCCCCACACTGCAATTACGCACAATGAAGGAGTCGTGCGTCGACCCTGGCCATCTTGCAACGGCATTTAGAATTGCCATACGGGCATTGCAAATGAGTTGCACTTTAATTGAGTGATACTTCTTCCTGTTAACATATACATACTCATTTGCATGGGATGCCCGTATGGCAACATGAGTGCAATCTATTGCACCTATGACGTTGGGGAATCCTGTTGTGCACACAAAATCCTCTTTCACATTCTGCAGCTCCTCGGCAGTGTAAGGAAACTTTATGTACTGAGGGGACAAACGAATGATGCCTCGAAGTACAGCTGACATAATTCTACTAACCGATGGCTGGGATATGCCTGATCGGTCACCAATTTCTCTTTGGAATGTTCCTGTAGCCAGGAACCCAAGGACGGATAACAATTGCACCTCAACGGGTATGGCCTGGTTGCAGTTGGTGCATCTCTGTAAATTCGGGCCCATCTGGGCACAAAGCTCTAATAGCGTAGCTCTCGGCAAACGATACCTGCTTATCAGCCATTCGTCATCATGCGCAAAGAAGTCTGCCCGATCTCTAATAACTCGTTCCCTTCTTATTGCGCGGTTGGCGATATCTTCGAGAAGTGCCAATGCTGCCATTCTTCCTCTTGCAAACCACTGCATTATTGGACATTTTATAGCCTATAGATTGACCGAAATGTTTTACACGTGTGGAACCATAATATGTATATTAAATAAATGTCCTTCAAGGATGTGTCAATTATGCTAATAGGGGTAGTTTGTTTTGTTTTGTTTTCCACAAGTAGCCTAGCTTATGTTGTTTTAATTTATTAATAACTTTATTGTGCAAACCATTACGTATAGCCTAAGCAATGTGTTCAATCTGGTAATACAACTACAACAGCATCTACTACTACTACTACTACTACTACTACTAATAATAATAATAATAATAATAATAATGAGGACACAATTAGGCAGCAGACGACATGTTGGCACTCTTAGATTTCCGAATACCTGCAGTACTCCAACATTGCCACAAGGAAACGTGCGTACGCCAAGTTGGAACCTGACGTGGAGCTAAGTACTTTTCCACGTCAAAGACCATTTTTATAAATCTTTGGCGTGGATTTGAGCGTACCCACATTCTAAGATCAAATCTGTGCGTAAGAATGTTTTATAAATGAGGCCCCAACCCTATAACTATCACCAGCTCGCCACCAGGCCATCTACATCACATAGCACGTTCTCCTTTAAATATCATGGTTACATGTACAGGAAATATGGACGTGTTCAGATCGGGTGGAATCTCATCTTTTCAACAATGCATGCAAATTCACTTCAATTCTGTCCCAATTCAAGGCAGGGTTATCTAGGAGAATAGCTGCTCCTTACATTTGGTAAAGCCTAGAAGTCCCAAAATATGACAGTTCGTTGATAGTGTGGGCATCCTGATCTAGGGGTCTAACGAACAAAAGTAGTGACCCTGTTTTGAAAGTGTTGTGAATGTTTTCTATGCGCTTCATATCTCCAACAACAGCAAAGATGTTAATCTCCTGGGTCTACAAGATATGTGAGTATGTTTCACATAGGAAAATTTTATATCCTCGCGATGGTAAATCTTTGCTACAAAATAAGCCCACACCTGTTATTCTCTGATAAGTATTGGCCAAAAAGCCCCCCCTGAATGGCAACCAGTGCCACCAGTAATATGATCATGTGGCATGATCTGGGGGCATAATTGATACTCCTTCCCTCCATATATGCTGAAATGTGTCTAGGGTTCTAGCCAATCGGTTATCTTTCACAATAATATAAAGATGTAAGGATACCTTTCTCTTAGTTTATTTGGATTTATTATTTGGTTTGACAATACCTAAAGCCCCAAAGAAGACCCGTTTTGATGGCCAGGATCCCATTTATGATGGGTGAGTAGCTACCGGTCAGCTAATAGGCGGAAGTGCCATCTTTGCTACCAGAAGACACCCTTCAATGTCATGTCCTGTGACGGAGAATGCTTCAATGGCTAGCACAGCCAAAATAACCTATAGCTTTTCCTGTGTTGCCTGACTAACTAACACTACAGAACACTATTAAGACACTGTAAATTGTTTTGTGCAATGAAGGCAGACAATTGGCAGAAGTGCAATTTTGTCTTGGCTAAACAAATGTGTTATATTATTTATATATAATATATTATTGATATTGGTGCAGTATTTTGATACATTTTATTTATTTTGCTAATTTAGACAGCTGTTGCTGTTTTTTCAATCGATAATAGTAAATCCCTGTTGGTTACGTTTTTTATCATTGGAAAAAAACGTCTGTTGCTATCCAATTATTTGGTTTGACTTTGGTGTATGTGTCTCATAGGCAACAACATATTGTAGTGTGATTCTCAATGTCACAGAAGTGAATTGTGCCACTTGGAGACATTAGGAGACACTTTGGCCCGTCACATTAGTATCTGTTTTGTGAATACAATAATGATACATAATGTTTTGGGTGATAGAAACAGGTTTTATAGTAATACAAATGTTTAGTATGTTTTCCAGTGTCACAGAAGTGAATAGAAATCATTGGGCCAATTTGGCCACATTGGATAGGTTTTGGGACACCCTCTAGTTTATAAGTCCTTGCATGAATGGCAAAAATAGGGGGTGACAATTCTGTATTAAAATAGACAGTAAAATTAAAATAGCGTCACGTCACCCCCAGTCCCTGATTTTTTCTAAATATGTTTTTTCAACACATTTGTGGTGTTTGAATTTAGATATAACGAAAGCAACGACTGTTGTACTTCAGTAATACACTTATAGCCATGACACCTTTTTGGTGCTTGTGCCAATACAGATAGAGCACTTGCTCCCCCAAGCATATGGTAATGGGACCATGCTATATATCACATAACCATTATCAGTTAGCCATTATCAATATGAATAAAACAGTGGGTCTATCTATTGTGGGGGCAATCTAATTACAGTTTCTAAACAGGTGTAAGTTTGTAAATGGTACTAAGAGCATCACAAAGATTTCTGATTGTGCTGACTTTGAGTAGGGAACAGAGGAGAGCAGCAATTTCTAAATGAAGAAATAAATGGATGTGCAAAGGCACATATTACCGTGGCCACAACCACAACGTTCAGTATCATCAACGAATGACTCTTGGACTATTTTTTCTCAACACTGGTATTGATTTTTACATACATTTATTATTTTTTAATTGCTTTACATTCATTCACGCTTTACATTCTTACATGTATATGCTGAGAATGAGAGAATGTTCATCATCACACTGAAACATGGATAGGCGCACAGGATATTTATAGACTACTATAGACTAATACATCTCCCACCGAGAAGAAGAGACAGTGTCTGTTCGGCAGGTGTACACGACACAAAACCCAAGAATCCTGCCTCAAGTGCCACTGATTTGTCTATGGGAAATGCACCAAGAATGTCACAAAGATTTATGTTTGTGTTGATTGAGAGCAGGGAATGGAGGTGCATATTGGCAGTATTATCAACGAATGGAATATTTTATATATATAATCTATGATTGACTTTTCTGCATTCACAATGTGTGTTTATGTAGGCTACATTTTATAATACCATTCACGTTTTACATTTGTATTTGGCTCACATCACCACACTTCCTCTAAGTTGACTTGTTTTCCATTATAAATAGAAGCTTTTATGTGTTCAGTTAGTGTACTTTCTGTTTTATATTTTTTATATATTTTTTTAATGATATCTACAAATAAAATTGACAAGAAACATGTTGTGTTTCTTATTCTTACAATAATTATTATACAGTATGAAGTGCTATAGTCATGGATATGTTATTCTGCTTGTGTAAAAAATAAGCGTAGGTATCCTAATGTTTCTTAAGACATGCCTGGACAAAACCAAATCATTATTTTTGAGATGGTATTTTTAGTTAGCAACCTTTACATTATTCTAGCAATGCTTCACAACTAATTCTGTCTACATGTAGCCTGCTCTCACCTGAACACCCTGGTTCCAAGCTGTCTGCCCTTTTAATCCAAATATGGCTTTAGTAAATTAGTACTGTAGAGTGAGGCACATATACCTGAGTGGCACCCCCTGAACTAGCTTTGTGCCTTTGCAACCCTTACAGCCCTTAACAGCTCCACACACAAACAAAGCTCTGCCTATTCTCTAATAGCCCAGTCTCAAACTTATCTGTAAAATGCAGCATGGTGCTATAGGCATGGAACCAACTATTGCTTGTAGGCCTTGGCCCTGGGCCAGAGTGAGCAACAGATATCTACAGCTGGCAGTAAGGGTCCCTAGGGGCCCCATTTGGCCCCTCGTCACCATTCCACAGCTGGATGAGCCAAACAAGAGCAACCAGAAGTGCTCACCCTCCTGCATCCCTTTCCTAAATGCTTGCCTTCAGCTGGCAATGCACTCTCTCCCTCTCTCTGTAACTGCCTATGGTCATATCTGGCTGTGGTTTTGGCAGCTTGGCAGGGTGGATTGGATCCTTACGTTTCCGTTGTCCATATTTCTTCTAAACAGAGTATCGCATGTATTGATTTTTCCCACCCGGGGCATTTGGAGGGTCTCTTCCTCCGTTGCTGACTGGGGCTGAACTGGCATGTTAATGGGTGCTGAATCTAATAATAGGATCAGATGACTCACTGCAAGCCATGTGAGCCTGGTGGAGGGGGGTATTGTATCTCATGCCTCCAGCTCCACACTCCCTGGAAACATTCATAAACACATTTCAGAAACAACACGTTTTCTTAACTTGACTAGAGGCTGAGGCCGTCGCAAATCGATAGGAGAAAATTAAAACGGAGGAAAACAGATGGATCAAGTTCAAAGGTTTTCGCACAGAGCAGCGGGGAACGCATGTTGTTCCAGCGTGCCGTAAAGCGCGTGAACTGCTGGAACTGTTGGCGCCTGCAAATGAGCACACTTGAGTAAGTGCAGTGAAAGTTTGGAGCGACGTCAGAGAGGGTGAAATTGAACTCCGAGGAGTCTACTCTTATCAGCGAAGCAAGGCTGCTGGGCTTGAGGACTCCTCCTTCGGCATCTCTCTGGAACCGTCTGATAAACAGTCACTCCCCGTAATCTGTGGGTTCACAATCTGATACCCCTCATCTGAAACACAGATGCTCTCTCACACTCCCTGGTCTGTCTGTTCTGTACCGGGAGGCTCATGTTTTCCCTGAGGCATCTCCATATTGTGCACCAAGAAAACAAGATATTATATTTCTTTTCAAGGAGGCGCTAACTGAAAAATTGTCTCCTTCTAAATGTCTTTTTGTTTGGAGTGTCTGATTCAGGGTTGCACAAATTGTGTCCTGACGACTTGTGACCAGTACAACTAAATGATCCTGTATTTAGAAGGTTTTTTCAAATATTATCGAGCCATTCCCATAGATTGGAAAATTACGTTACTACACGTTCCTTAATAATTTATAAATGGGGAAAAATGTCATTTTCCCAAGTGATTTTCTTAAAGAAAAAATAACATAAATAATGTATTTTTCTAAAATCGTTCATTTCCAAATGTGCCAAAGCTGTGCTAATCCCACCTGTGCACGGAGCACTGCAGCTGAACCGTATGTGCTCAGTTGCGTCCAAAAGCTTTGGACTCCTGGACCATAGTCAGCTAAAGAGTCAGGCCGGAACCATCCGACATATGCTCGATCATGACTTCACAACTTAAATAACGATCATAACTTTATTGGGGATCGGTTATATGACTTGGTTATAAATTGTTAGGTCACTCATTAAAAATCTTAGGTAACATGGTTCTGGTTCTTCTTTAGTGTTCTATATTGACTTTTTTCTCAAATCTGTTTTCCTCTACCCAGCCCTGCCCTCTCTTCCCCTCACTCTCTCTTTCTCTCTCACCGCCTCTCACGCCTCTATCTATGTCAGAGCAGATATATCTGTGCTGTGCTCTTTTAATATGAAGAGCATTTTCAAAAGATGACAGCGTACGAAAATAACAACAGGCATTCCTTTCAAAAGCAGGGGACAGCCTTGTCATATAATCCTACACCTCTCTCCCTGTTAAAAATTGAGATCGGTGAGACATCGCTGCCCCTCTTCTATTCTCCTAGCCAGGTTAGCATTTCAGTTTTTTGCCCTATTGTTCCAGAGAGGAGTTCTGGAATACACCTCTCGACCTAACGAATACAAATGTTAGCTCTTTCCCTTCACAAGCACAGTTTGAATTGTTAATTTTGGCAATGGAAAACTTTGTGAAGGAAAAAACACTTGCATTTAATTATTAAGTGTTGCTTGAGTTTAGGCCTGAGTCGGTTTATGTTGAGGAAGGAAAATGTTTTATCCTGATGAGTTGAGATGCAGAACATCGATAGCCATCAGTTCTGCGTCTATGGCGGTGCCACATGTGCACAACAACCCAAATTTCATTGCAGGGCAGGAGCGTAATGACGTTTTAAGCACCATCTGGATGCTATTAGATGTGCAAAATCCCTGAATAGTCTTTCTCTTTCTGCCACATAAATGTTGAAAAATAAACTAGTCCAATTGATTCATACCAAACCAGCAAACTGACGAGGTGCTTCAGCCCTATTTATTTGTCAGAGCACATTCTTTATCATTTCTTGACATGTGCATTTGTCCCAGCGCCGTTCATGTGAGGAGATGCATTCGCATATTAATCAATGGTATTCCTAAACCCCTGCAGTGATACACTGCTTGCCTCAATATTCCCAGCAGTACGACCTACTTTATCGCCCAGACAAACAGTCGAAAGCCTCTGGGATGTTTCAGTAGCATTACTGAGGGAACTCATTTGTGGCGTTAAAGTGCCTCTGCGCTCGAGCAGCATTATCTGCAGCATAATTAATATACCTGTATTTCCTAGTGTTTTTGCATTAAAAGTGCTTGCCCTTCAGGTGTAATGAGACATAAAAGTCTGTGCAAGTACACCATTGACATCAAAAACAAATTACCCGCATCGTACTTTAGGGAAGATCAGGGAATTGATTTATGCTTGCTTAATCATCTGCATTCAAACAAACAGCAGGCAGGAGAAACACCCGTGGGGAGCCCAGAACCTAGCTCATGAAAACTGTAACAAGCCCTTTATTGAAATTTCTTGTTGGTCCTGCCCCCCTCCCCCCTTTTTTTCCCTAATTGCTCTGATAAATGAGATCCAGAACTAGCAAACCTTCTTGTGCTGTTTCTACTGCACTTTCACTGCAACTGATTCGTTCTGAAAAAGACACACAGCTTCTTCGCCAATTTTAGTGACCGATTATACCCTCTATTTATTTAGTTTTGCCCTCCCCACACGAATCCAGCACTCGTCTTTACGAGGCTAATTCTCCGAGGGCAGCGAACTCCGCTTCCTTCGAGACGGAATTTGCCCACCCACGCTCTGAAGTCACCCGTCGCTTCTCAGCGAACTCTTGCCGGCTCGTCCTCTACCCTCCCCCTGAGGCAGACAGCCAAACACTGCCCCTGATTGGGCCTCCCTACCATGGCTGGTCTGGTAAACTCAGGTTTTGAACCGCGACTGTGATAGGCAGCTCACACTCGTAAAGGACCAGCCAATACGGGTGCGTTAGACCGATAGGTTATCGGAGGACGACATACAGCTTTTAATGTAGTGGGAAGGCACGTGGGACTGCATATTGAGTTTTGTGATTATGGTCACTGTAAGACAGGAGGGGTAAAGACAGAGATGCACTTCCTCCTACATTGGGAGAACTATTATGAAATCAGAAAAGTATATTTCAATACATTTTCTAAAATCAAAAACGAATTCCTTTCCCTGCAAAATGAGGAAAAGCTGTGAGCTGTGAGGGACAATGAGTAACCAACCAACACTGATTATATCTATATAGATATAATAATGAGTACTGTACATTGAAATCATAATAATATAAATTCATAATTAATTAATATGCATACATTATATTTCTATAGGTAATGTTATGCAAAAAAACTAAGAAAAACGTTGTTTATTTTCTCATGTTCATTAGCTAAAATGTATACAATACTTGTGTGTTTTATTTGTCATTTTGTGTCGCTTTTTTTTACTACATGTACTGTATGTTACGCTTTGGAAATAGAGAAATGTACTCTCTGTATTTCATGCCAATGAAGGAAAGGAAAGGAAAGACTGGGACAAGTGCAGCTGTGCGGAACATTACTGAGAAGAATCACTGAGGGGAAAATCTGTGTTTGGCGAGGGATTTTACAGGAAGAAGAACAGTTCCTGTTCCAGGCCCCAGAGAGCAGCTTACGTCAGGCCTCTGTGGAACTCTTATTCATTCCTTCATCTCCTTCTGTGAAACTACACCCTTCTAGCTGTCAGGCTCGGCATGCGGAGGTCTGAAGAGCGACACGCCCATCTCTGTGGGGGTGACTGTTCCTTCTCCGTCACACCCAGCGAGAAATGCCGTACGGTACAGTTTGTCTAATCATTGCCGCTCACCTTCAATAGGGCCTCTCAACACGACTCCACTTTATAATGAAGAGGGAACCTGTCACATGTCACCTAATCATTGGTTGACAGAATATTCTTTATGTAGGCTTAATTTAGCCCTCATTTTTAGTATGATCTATTTGGCAGTTAAATATGCCATAACATAAAATGTGTCACAGGCTCACGCACACCGCATTAGGTTATTTGAGCGCAGATGCTTGTGGGGGTGCGGATTGTGCGTGTACAACAGGATGATACTTCCCTTGGCCCTCTTTGTTTTCACAGCTGGGGAAGCCAAAATGCTCCATGTTTTCCTAAATGCGTTTAAAGAGTCTCTTCAGAACTTCTCGTAGTTGCTGCTTCCTTTAATAAAGTCAAGCCTTCCTGGCCTCTGGAAGTGAGAAAACCGTCCACTGCCAAGATAATAGAGGGTCTGGAAGTATTTATCATTCTGATTCTCACAGGGGTGGTGGCAGGCACCTCAGTGTTTCCCAGGTCTGATTATTTAATGCTGATTGTGGCGCAAGTCCACCGTGGGATATATAACGCTCTGAGATAATTTTGATGATATCTGAGTGACTCGTTTATTTTATGCCCAGATTAATATATTAAACACTTTTTTGTTTGGATAATGGTTGCATGGCATTTACATTAAAAATATAAAAAATCATCAGTCCCCTCCTCACACCGTTCCAACCTCCAATGTAGATGGGGGACAAATACTATTCAAACGAATAACTAATCCTCGCAATCCTTGCTAGTTTTTATTAAAAAGACGAGTGAAAATCGCATTACACAATAATTATTTTTGCGCACTTCTACAGACTTATTATACATTATTATATTATTCTCACCAAATTAGAACGTCAGACTTTTAAATGGAGCAGTGCACTGACAAACAAGCTGAGTTTCGTATGCCATGGTTTTTGTAAAAATTGTGGATTTTGGAAATGAAGATCCATTCAAAATGAATGGTGTCAAGATTGCAAGTCATTTAGCCACCCTCACTTACATTAAATCATGCTGGGAACTGGAAGCCATTGCAGCGACACACAAAGCATTTTTTTTTAGAGAGGAGAGAGCCACATGATGGAGATTTATGTTAGAGAGAACAGGCCACAAGCTGTTTGCCTGGACAGCACCATAAAAATGCGTAGAGCTATCGCGACACCCTAATACCCAGATTATAATTATACAAACAAAGGCAGTAAACTAGCTACATGTTGCACACCCAGTAAAGACCCATACGAGTTTTCCTGAGATAATAAACATTTTCCCTCCTGTTTATTATCAACACATTGTGGGAATCCAGACACATAAAGTGGCAGCTCCATCTCAGCCCTTCGGGTTTGTGAGACACTTGCTCTTGTAAGTCTTGCACTTCAACCCCCTCCCTGCTTGACTCCATATCAAAGTGTGACATGCAATGCAGTTGGCGACGCGCTGAAGGGTTCTGGGTATTGCAGCGCACTACTGAGTGGGAGAAGAGTAACCAGACATACTAACCGGTTGTGAGGTGCTGTGTTGTTGATTCTGTGTAGACCTGGAGGTCCGTGTGATAACCAACAGCCGTAGTAATGGCCGGGCTTGTGCTGCTCTCCATAGCGAGCTGCTGTTGGGATTCTGCGAAGAGGGATTGAGGGGGACAGCTGACAGGGAGATGGGAGAGGCCGGAGGGGGAGAGAGAATCTTGAGTCTTGCAGCAAGGGGGATAGTCTCTGCTCTGGTTTCAAACCTCTGCAGAACGCGAGAAGAAAAAGGAAATGGCACATGTTATTCCTTTCCTGCCTTACAGGGCCACGCACTCCTTTTATAAATTCAAACCGGGAGTGACAATCTGACTTTCTGTTTACTCATTTCACTGAGCAGTGGATGAAATGATGGTCTGATGACTCATCTTTTACTCTTTTTCCTACATCTGGACAGGTTTATATTTGAAGAAATCCAAAGGAAGCTTTCAACCCATATGTTCCCATTTGTTAAACATGGTAATGGACCTGTTATGGTATGGGAAGTCCTCTCATGGGAGTCATTAGGTCCGATTATTACTCTTCATGGTAGAATTACGGCCAAGGAATACAAAGCCATTATAGGCAACCAGGTGCACCCTATGGTGCTAACATTGTTTCCTCAAAATGCTCCCATATTCCTCGATGATACCCCCAAACACACAGATGAAGTCAAACACCTTCCAGATCTAAACATCATTTAACCTTTATGGCAGGTTCTGCAATGTAGAGTGTGGAGTAGATTTCCACTGCCTTCATCTCTCAAAAAACTATTGACCAACTCCTTATTAGTTAATACATATTCATATATTGTTTGGTGTTTCCATTATTTTATTTAGTGTTTCTCCCCCCTGCATATTAATATTTCGCACACAAATGGATCCGGCTCTTGCATCTCTCAACACACTTGACTTGGAAAGATTATGAAGTAATCACTTGTCAAATGTGGAGTTGTCTTGGGAAGTTTGAGAAGTAATCCTTCTGAATGACTTCGTTTAGATAGAGCACTATGACATCTTTCAGCAAGTGCATAGTGACTGCATCTGACAGCTTTTACGGAAAGGAAACACTACTGAATATTGTTAGTAAGCCCAAAAGACAGGTTGTATTGTGACTTACTGACCTGCAGGTTTTCTTGTCTCAGAATACCTTGCTGAAGCTTACTTAAACATGAATGCTGTTGTTTGGCATAAATAAAAGCCCCTGTGTTCATATTACTTGCAGTTTAGTGCATGTAGGGACAGATGTCCATCACAGCTGCACCATAAAATGTGCTGAAGGAGCAGCTTTCTATAGCATTTGAGTATGTAATTTACCAGCAGAATGAGTACTGACAGACTCTCTTCTGTAATGTATACCCATGGGAACGCATTCTGTGCAGTGTATTTTTAATTCATTATTGTTGTTCACTCAGTATAACGTGTATATAAATGAAAAAAAACAATTTCTTTTCACTTATTGAAAACATGCATTACTTCAGATTTTAAGCAAGAAATATATACACATTAAACAAACAAGCTCTTCCTATTTAGAGACAAACATCTCCAACATTACAATTTCAATTTTCAAAGAGCAAGAAAATTAAACCTTGAGTAATGACAGAAAATAAATATACAGGTATAAACACACAAACACAATTGTTTAGTACAAGCATGTAGTGTATAAGCCTGTGATGAGGCTTTTTTTGTGTGTGTGAGAACTCCTGCAGTGACAATGAGTCCGGTTAACAAGTTTCATCTGTCCTTCTTAAAAGGCAGCTTGTGCAATTAATTTTACTCTGAAAACATGTACAGTGTATACCTTTTTGGGGGGACTCACCAAGTTTCCAGACACGAACAGCAACAAGTTTCCTCTCAGTCTTTCAATATTAACTTGAAATTAAAATTGAACCTGCGGTGAAGAGTGTGGGAAGTCTTTCCAATGTTGGAGTTAAGCTTACAGTCCTGTCTTTTCTGTCAGAGTCTGTGTGCAGCTTTTTTTCTTGCTGTAGACCAGATCCATTGCCTGTGAACTTTTCTGCTTATCCCCTTGCTAATTATTTCTTCCGTTTAGACCAATGGTAGGGCAGGCCCCTCCCCTGACATGCAAATGGCCTGCAGCTGTTGTGTGAGTAAGCTTAGTAAGCTGGGAGGGGGGGGGGTAACAGAGAGGAGGGGAGGAGGGGCTGGGCCCTGGACCTCCAGCCAGGAGTTTGTTCTGGATGGCTGGGGCGAATGACAGAATATTAAGTAACCATTACTATGGGGAAGGCACAGGGTGATTCTAATGTCCCTATTTAAAGACATCCAGCTCACACACTTCTCTGTGTTGAAGGGCATCAACTCTACTTTGTGCTTGTAAGGATTTCACCCTGTAACACTACTTAATTCACCTCTCGACAGCTGAAGAAGACGGCATGTTTTAGTAACCCAGCGAGTGAAATGAGGGGCTGTGGAACTGAGCAGCTGGATAGCCTGGGTGTGTTGCACAAAGTTTGCAATGTTTGTCTTGTTTGTTTGTAACTCTCTATTTTCAGAATCTGGACAACAGAAGCCAGAATATTTCTTAGACCTCTTTTTTTTGTTTTGTTTTTTTCTGATTTTATCCCATTTTCTCCCAATTTAGTAGCCAATTAGACCCTCTCTTTTTCATGTCAATCCCCCCTTTGTATTGTGAGTTCACTTGCTGTAGCCCTGTGACTGGCAGTGACAAAGGCGAAGCATCGTCTCCTCCGAGACGGCACTCGCCAAGCGAGGTGGAATCGAACCCCGGTCGCAGTGGCCAGCGTCGAACATAACTGATAGACCACCCGGGAGGCCCAAGACTCTTTTAAGCTACCAGAGTTATGTTACATTGGAGGTTGTTCTCGTCAGCCTGCTGATTATTAAAAGTCTTTTCATAATTTAATAGATATTTGACATTGCATTTGAGATTTAAGATCAGTTAAATTATTGACAAGGCAGTTAAACGTAGCAGCACTCAATTTATCATCTAGCGCCATGTGCAAATTTTATTCATTGGTTTCAAGTGCGTTCAGGCCCCTATTTGCCGCAATGCAGGGTACCTAATGTGAGGACCTGTAATATGAGATATTCATTGGTGTCATACTGCTTCTTGAACCTTATGAATATGTTTTTCCTAACGTTATTTATATGGATATTTAAAATATTTCTGCCCATATAATTGAAGAAGGAGATTTCATTTTATCACCTTCCAAAGGATAACACGCAAAGAAACAGCTGGCTCTCTGTCCTTAGGAGAGATTGCTGGACCCACACTAAAAACTCATGCTGATCTAGTGAACATTTCATGTCATGAACATGTCTATCTTACTAAAGGGGGAATTTGCTAAGCACAGTAGCAAATTACTGACCAATGTTTGAATATTCAGGTAGGTAGTTCATATGCATTTATCTGCATTCACTACTCCCAATGTTTGAAACTCTCAAAAACTAGGTGTGTATTAAGGCTAACCTAGCAAAATTAAGCAGCCCCCACTTATCATGTTTCATGGATGCTAAATGCATGTGCACCACTTTAGTAAATATGGAAGGGCAGTTTGCTGTGCATGATCATGGTTTTGTGTGTATTTT